>OX596218.1:2664356-3160844 GCA_951394215.1 Glyphodes perspectalis
GAGAAAGTATGAGACCTATGTAAGATTCTTAATTTGTTTGAAAAAGATATCAAAGTCTTAAATTAATCTAATAACAAACTAAATACAACAACGTATATAATATAACATATAATATTTTAAGACTATATAAAAAAATACAAGACCAGCTCTGGGGACGATCTAAACTAGTTTTTTATATAGCACCAGGACAATACGTTGCTTTTATACACGTATTTAGCCCGGGTCTGAATATTTATAATACCTGATTTGATTCTGCTATCCATAAAGGTGAGTATAGACTAAAGCATTTTCTCGAGCATTTTTGTATAATGTAACGTTCTTACGAATGGTAAAATACAGGCAAAAGCTCAGTTTCCAAAGCATTTCCATGTAATGTAACGTTCCTGCGAATGCTCGGCGTAATGCTCACAGCGAGTGTGCATTTACCCGTAACATTTCGTTGTACCTTGCGTTACAAGTTGCGTGTGCTGCGTTTATCTTGATGAATTATATTAAAAGAAAAATAGAAATCGCATCGCAAGCGCATCGCCCGCGCTCGTGCAAAGGCTCGACGAAATGTTACACCAATACGCTCGTTGGTTTCTACAATTATTGTTGTATCAAAACGGCGAGCGTTCTCGACGTCTGGTTCGTGAAGGGTGATACACTATAGCATATCATAGAGTGGCTCGTTTTTCTGTTACAAATAAATGCTCTAGTCTATACTCAACTTAACACAAGTGCATATTGACCAGATCACTGTAAGTGATGCTTAGTTTGGAAACATATCCAATTGTTTTTGGGTTTTGATTATGTAGGCAACAAGCTAATCACTTGTCACTAGTTTTTTATAATTTTCCAAGTTACCCAAATCAATTTTATTGTTGTTAATGTTATATAAGGAACTTATCCCCTTGATCTTTGCCTACCCCTTTGGGGATTGCGAGTGTAACGGTATGTTTGTATCTATCAAATTGTTCGTTAATTCTATCGTTTTTGAATTGAGTAGAAAATACAAATGTTTGTTGCAATAATGCTGTTGGCTACTAAGAAATAATTTCCTAAAGATAAACGGAACGCAACTTAGTGAGATGAACAAGTTAATTTCAGTTAAAGTGCAAGTTTGACGCTTGCAACTTTTCGTAGCGATAACTAGGTGCAAGTTATAACGTATACCTCCTGAAAGTCAAAACTTGTCTGGATTTTACTCTTTGGGATGAGTAGCTAGAAACAGCTAAAATTCATGTTGATCTGTGCAGTCTAAAGTGATTATGTGTGTACCACAAAGGTGGCAAATAGGAGTTGCAATCCAGCTATTTGTGCTGGTTTCAGCAGAGCTAAAATTGTCCTAGACCTTTTTTTTTTTTTACCCAGGGAAACGTGTTACGCACCGTCCGCTGAAACCGGGGGAAAACAGGGTGTGTTGGACTCCCGGGGCCCTCGAGATGGTAGAAGGGCCCTGCTCGGCCCAAGGTGGTGGTAGGCGGGGTATACCGACTAAACCCCTGGGATGCGCCTTTACGCCTCTAAGTAAGGTGCCCACGGGATTGCGCAACGCTAAACCGTGAACACCCGGCTCCGCCTGAACTAGGCCTAAAATTGTGCTAGACCCTAGCTTGATTGTTTCATATAGCATTCCAATCTCTATAATAGTAGGGATTAAAATCCAACGACATTGAACCAACACATGTCGAAGGATCTAACACAGCTAGAAATATACTGGGCTGAGCGGATTGCTGGATCCAGAATTGCAACCCCTAGTCGCAAACAAACGTTACATTTGCTCAGTAGTCGCTTGCACTTGTGTTGCACTTGCATTTGGAGATGGATGCAACGCAAAAGCTATCACTAGAAATAGTACTAGTAAACTTAAACGCGATATGCATTATGTAGTACATGAGTACTCGCAGCTTCATGTTTCGGTCAAATGCAACGAAAGGTTTAAAATCATATATGACAAGAGCTATCATTTGTCCTATGTTGGTTTGGGACTTGAAAAAGAACATGCCAACTGTATTTCTTGTCTAGCATATCGTAAAAGGCGACTAATGGTATATAGGGTTTTGGATGTGTGTTTGTGTAGGCGACGAGCTAGCCACTTGTCACAACTTTTTCACAATTTTCCATCTAACCCAGCAAAGTTTTGTTAAAGAGGCCCGTTGCCCCCTTGACTCTGCCTGCCCCTTCGGGGATTATCGGCGTGATGGTATGTTTTTTTGTTTGTATCATTTGCAAGTTTCTGACCCATAAAGGTTTTAAGTTCACCACGGGGGCCTAAGAAATTTGATTCCAACCACAACCTAAGGCTATCATCGGTGCTGCGAATTCTCAACAGTTCGACCTTTGGGTACTCTCAATCAGAGAACGGTAGCTTAACTGCTTTTTCTATTCCAAAGTCTGACCTTAGTTGACTCAAATTGGAGCTTAGCTTAGCTTATATGTCGAAGTCAAAACCAATGCAGATTCAGCATGCTTAATCCTGATTCCAGTAACTTGTACAACAAAATATGTTATGTCATCAAACATACAACTTACGCCTGCTAAGTGAGGTACCCTAATTCTTCTTTGACAAGCTCGATGGCGCATTCGGTAGTGACCCTGCCTCATGCGCCAAGAGTTGTGGGTTCGATCCCCACCCAGGACAAATATTCGTATGATGAATACTTATGTTTGTTCTGTGTCTGGGTGTTAATATTCAATATTTAAGTATATATTTGTAATACCACTGTTGTTTCTGATATCCGTAACACAAGTGCCTAAGCTACTTATCTCGGAGTCAGATTAATGTATGTGATGTAGTCTGATTCTAAGTACTTTTACAGAACATCTCATTATGTTTACTCATACACAATTCCCGTCGATGCCTTACACGCCCATATTTTGTGTCTTAAAACATCCATTGAATCCTAGTACTCAAAAATAAAACTTCAAATACCTCACTTTAGTTGTATTAAGTCTGAAACGTACAACGTTTTCCCAGCGATAACTACGAAGATTAACGTGTTTACCCGAGCGGGAGTCAAACTTCCCACGCGAAGGTAAGCTTCTGACACTCATCTTTATCGGTGCTACAAGTGTTTGTGTGTTCAGAAACTAGTAGATGCTCTTAACAAGACAGTGTTTCTTGAATATAGTCTATTTTGTTCTAGTTAACCTTTTAATACTATAGGTAAATACCGAGATATTACAAACGTTAGCTGTATGACTTGTTTAAGGATAAATAGATATTTTTTGTACAATTTGGCGGGAGAATACTTCTAGGTAAAAACAGCATTTCTCGCTCGTCTCTTCTAGAATAGTCAACAAAACTAATTTTGAAACTAGTCATACACATTATACACATTATGTGATATGAATACGTTTTCCCTCGCCGAACTAGTGCTAAAAAAACATAAATTTGAAAAGTCTAGAAGTACCTAATTTGAACCTTCACATCTCACCAGTAAGATGCGTACCGCCACTAAACTACCACCGCTCTTAATCGTAACAAAATACACAATTAAATCTATTCAAATTATTCTTATAACTGCCTTATAAAAAATATAAGAACCAAAACTTAAGTTAGTTTTGGTACAACACAGAAAACTCAGGCAAAAAAACCAAATTTGTTATCTCCACTTTCCATCTACTTTCAAGAGGTAATCCAGTAGTATCTAAGCCTAATCCAACCGTACTTAGTCTGCATCAGTGTCTAGGCTAATGCCCTAAATAGCTAGGCGTAATCCAGATTGGATTGTGATCATGTAACAATTTACTGAACGCGAGTTTCGCCTGCTTCACGGTTCATACTACTAAAGGAAAAAGGAAACCTTATTACATTATTTTCTTACCATAGCCCGCGGGTTCACTCATGTCACTTCAGTTCCCGTGGGATTACATGGATAAAACACATGTTACTCGCTAGTATCATCTAACCCAGTCCATTGTCCCATGTTAGTCTATGACTTAAAAAAGAATGTCCTAACTGTAGTTCTTATCATTTCGTAAAAGGCGACTAATGGTATATAGGGTTTTGGGTGTGTGATTGTGTAGGCGACGAGCTAGCTTCTTGTCACTACTTTTTCACAATTTTCCATCTAATCCAGCCCAGTTTTATTTTGACTGAATGCGGTTAAAGGGGCATAATTTCCCTTTGAATCTGTCTACCCCTTCGGGAATTACGGGCGTGATGTTATGTTATATTTATCACAAAAAATAAAAAATAATTGGTTTGTACGGAACCCTCGATGTAGGTAACTGTCCGCTTGTCCGTTGGTTTTTATTTAGGCAAAGATTTGAAACAAATCGCTTCTTCACAACAGATTTATCGGACAGATTATTTTAGATTTCGCTTAAGAGCTTTCGCTGTTTCGGAGCTTTCGCAGATTTGTCGAAGCTTTTTAGGGTTTCCGATGCGGATTCAAACATTTGTTTGACAAATCATACAGTATCGTTCAATGGAAAATAAAATCTATTTTTCATATACATACATACATAACATCACGCCCATAATCCCCGAAGGGGTAGGCAGAGTCAAAGGGGCAGCATGCCCCTTCAACTACATTCAGCCAAAAATAAAGCCAGCCTGGGTTAGTGGAAAATTGTGGAAAAGCAGTGACAAGCGGCTAACCTGTCGCCTACACAATCACACACCCAAAACCCGATATACCATTGGTCGCCTTTTACGACATGCTAGGCAAGAACCACAGTTGGCACATTCTTTTTTTTTGTCCCAGATCAACATGGACCAAGTCCCAGACCAACATGGGATATTTTTCATATAAATGGATAGAAAAAAGTGCTTTCCGTCTAATTAGGAATTTGATTCTTCTTCTTGTAATTATGGAAGCATAAGCCCACGTAAAATTTGTAAAAACTATTGCAGAAAATGTTTATGAAAAACATTTTTTTTTAATTGTGCTTTATAAATAACATAAATACATATTTTTTTCCCAGTTTCGTATAAATTTTGTGGCTCGGTAAGTATAAATCGCGTGATCAAATCTTTTTACTCACTAACTTTTTAATAAAATAATTAAAACTCTTTTGATTAATATTTCATTTCTTTTTTCCGTAGAGTTTTGTAACGGCCATTCATGATGAGGAAGGAAAAAAAACATGCCTAAGGATTTGATAAGAATCTACTCACAGGAAAAAAATATTCTATTTTATTCCATTTCCCTCAAATGCTAGAAGTTGTAGAAGGAATAATCACCGATCTTCTATACAATACGTTGGACGTCTCAAACTTACTTATGTTAATATTCCTAACGAGGTTTCTGAATTAATTATTCAATTAAGATGGCTGACATCTACATCTGTGAGGCTGGACCCACCGGTCTGTGTAATCGAGTTTCTGTTTTAACAAATTACAACGAGTCGCAATTGCATTTTGAATGATATTTGAACTGGCGGGAATTGTAGGCATGTTCACGGTACTGGTCTTGAAAACGATAAGGAGTAGGGCTGAGCTCGTTTACTTCAAAGATATTCAGAATAGACTTTTCAGAAAATTTAACGTTACACCTTCCATCTCATGTAAGTCTGGGCTATATGTTGTAAAAGGCGAGTAATGGTGTATTGAGTATTGTTTCATATACTCTTAATAATAACAAGGATACAGTGCTTCAAAGACCTGGAGAGCTCACTAGTTCATAAGGTTTGCTAATGAAAAGACTAAATATGTATTTAGTTAAATATTTATTGTTTATGTAAGCAACTGTTTTTGTAAACTTACTAGGTCATCATCCACTTGCGCTTCTCCCAGTTCATCTGGGGTCGGCGCAGCATGTCTTCTTTTCCATACGTCCCGGTCAGCCGTCATCAAGCTAAACTACTTACTAAACATACAAATGGACTAGAAAATTTATTTAAATTAAGTAGCCAATCGTAAAATGTGGCGATAGTTCCAAAAAAGACGTGTACCTTAAAAATGGGTTCGATAAAGTTCGGTGCAGCATCTACAGACTCTAATACTATTTCTATTGTAATACGTTTAGTTTACCATTAAAAGTTCACAGATAATCGCTGAACGATGTCAAGAGAAGTTTCAAAGGTAGAAGTTGATGTTAAATAAAGTTACTCGCATTATTTATGGCCGTGACTATGTAAGGGACAATTCAGAATTTCAACGCTAACAGTCGGGTCAGGTTATTCCGCGCTGTTTAGTTTCCAACAAACTTTTCTAAATTAAGTCTAGATTTTCTGGTTAGGACCGTTGGCTGGTGTTGTGTGAAAGTTTTGTTTTCGGATTTATTTAGGACTGGGCTTTGGATTGCCGAACTTTATTAATTTACGACCGTTCAAGTGTCTATTGTAATGATTCGACTAAATGAATAAATACATACAAACTCGGTTCTCACTGTTTACCCAGCCAGGGAAGTGGCGTGAAGTTTAGTTAGTAATATCATAACGCCGGCAATGTCATAATAGATAGTTCGAGGACTAGTAGCCCAATTTAATCACTTAACACATAATACATACAGTTGACTGGCTTGATGGCGCATTCCGTACTGATCCACCCTGCCACATGCGCCAAGAGTTGTGGGTTCGATCTCCACCCAGGACAAACATTCGTATGATGAATACTTGTGTTTGTTCTGTGTCTGGGTATTAATATCCAATATTTAAGTATACATTTGTAATACCACTGTTGATTCTCATATCCGTAACACAAGTGGTTAAGCTACTTACCTCGGAGTCAGATCAATGTATGTGATGTAGTCGGATATTAATTATTATTATTTATAGATAAATTGAGAGGCCCGTTGGTCGAGTGGTTAGAGACCTTGGCCACGAAATCAAGGGTCGCGGGTTCGAATCCCTCTAGGGGCAAATGTTTCGGGTGATAAACATGGGAATTTGTACTCGAGTCATGGATGTTTATAAAAGTATTTAAGTATGTCTATCCGTTCACCTAATATCCATGGTACAAGCATGCTTAGTTTGAAACTAGAAAATTGGTGTGTGAGTCTGGGGAATTTATTTAAATAAAATTGTTTCTTTGTCATGTCTGAACAAAAGCTTATTACATATTATAACCAAACAACAACAGATAGTTATTTTTGCTTATCTCATTAAACTTGAGAGCTTTTGTTTCAAATTTCAATACTAGATAGACCATAGAAAATACATAGATAATTGACTAGGCAGTTAACGCACATTAAGGTTACAAGAAATAAAACTGTAAAGCCGTTGTTGTTGATCAATCCTCAATCCTCAATCTGTATCAATAGTTAACATAATAGCTTACACTAAGATCGACAGATTAGGGTTGTGATAATGTATCCGATAATAGAGGACATGTTAGTAATTGTACCTGACATGGGCTCACAGTGTCTCGATGTTGTCAAGGTTAATGTGCAACATGTTGTATGTTCTGATATAGTTTGTTGTATGTCTTGTATAGTTGATTGTTATTGATTATAAATTTATAAATAAATAAATTTTTATAAATTCTCCAGACTGACACACCAATTCCCTAGTTCCAAACTAAGCTTATGCTTGTGCTATGGATACTAGGTGAACGGATAGACATACTTAGATACATTTATAAACATCCATGACTCGAGTACAAATGTCCATGTTCATCACACGAAACATTTGCCCCTAGCGGGATTCGAACCCGCGACCCTTGGTTTCGTGGCCAGGGTCTCTAACCACTCGACCAACGGGCCAGTCAATCAATCCAGATTAGGTTTAGAACTTACAAAAAGTGCATAATACAATAACTCATGTATATTTTCACGCTTTTTTCAGTTTCTTCTTAGTAGAATCACCATTCCGAACCGGTTCACTTTGCTCTACAGATTTTTGTAAAATTTACAAAAAATCTGTGTAAACAGGCTCAGTTCGCCACTGTCATGTGTTTTACTAAGCTATCTAAATACATCATACATACATATTATCACCCCCGTAATCCTCGAAGGGGTAGGCAGAGTCAAAGAGGCAGCTAACGCCCTTAACCGCATTCAGCAGAAAAATAAAACTTACCTTAGTTTGATGGAAATCTGTGAAAAAGTAGTGACAAGTGGCTAGCTCGTCGCCTACTCAATCACACACCCAAAACCTGATATACCATTAGTTGTCTTTCACGTCATGCTAGGCAAGGAACACAGTTGGCGCATTATTTCTAAGTTGCAGAGCAATATGAGCTCTCTTAAAGTCTTATTTTAATTCTAGGCGAAAAAAATAAATTGATTTGGGTCAAACAGAAGGTGAGAAGACGCTCTACCCATAGTTTGTAGTTACTATTATAAATGCAAAGATTAACATTTTATCGAGATAAAAACTGACATAATTACTTTCGCATAAATTCTCAAGGATGATTTATTAAATTTTATATTATTATATACTTCTTAGGTACTTTAGAAGCCCTTAAAGCTATCAAATTTTTCGTTTGACCTTTTCAATATTTATACTACTTTGACGTACTCCGCTCAACTAGGACAGGCAGAATTTATTACAGTCATTATATAAAGATTTAGCAAAATAACTCCGGATCAAGTTTCTCTGCCTAAATCATAAATATCCCTCGACCGTCCTTATAAATAGGCTTCATTAATTGACTTTCAATTAAGTTTAGCAAATATACCCTAATTTATGTGATAAGTGATGAGTAAATATGCGATTAAGTATGTTTTATTACTAGCACGAGTAAATCCGGCCAAGTTAATACATTTTTGTTAATGATGAAAGATTACTTAATGGGTAAACACGTGCCTTACATTATTATTTTATTATACATTTGACAGGCTCGTTGTCAAGTGGTTAGAGACCCTGGCCACGAAACCAAGGGTCGTGGGTTCGAATCCCGCTAGGGGCAAATGTTTCGTGTGATGAACATGGCCATTTGTACTTGAGTATTGGATGTTTATAAAACGTATTTAAGTATGTCTATCCGTTCACCTAGTATGCATAGCACAAGCTTATAAGCTTAGTTTGGAACAAGGGAATTGGTGTGTCAGTTTGGAGAATTTATTATTTATTTATAGTTATTTATTTAACTCCTGTAACCTTTGAATAATTGAAAATATATGTACGGTTACACTTTTCTCACAGTCGAAAGAAAACATGATATTTTGAATATTAATGGTTTGTCCAATGTTGGTGCCTTAAAAAAGAGTGTGCCAACTGTGTTTCTTGCCTAGCATTTCGTAAAAGGCGACTAATGGTATATGGGGTTTTGGATATTATGTGATTATTGTGTAGGCGACGAGCTAGCCACTTGTCACTACTTTTTCACAATTTTCTATCTAACCCAGCCCATTGTCCCATGTTGATCTGGGACTTAAAAAGAGTAAGCCAACTGTGTTTCTTGTCTAGCATGCCGTAAAGGGCGACAAATGGTATATGGGGTTTTGGGTATGTGATTGTGTAGACGAGAAGCTAGCCACTCGACAAGTGGCTAGCTTGTCGTCGTCACTACTTTTTCACAATTTTCCATCTAACCCAGCCCAATTTTGTATTTGGCTGAATGTTTTTGATGTTATGTTTGTTTATGTATTTGTTTATTTAATGGATGAATTTTTGGTTCCCTTGTTATCTCAAGTTAGCTGGCTTTGTAAAAGCATGTGCCGATTTTCATAAAACGCGACTAATGGTATATCGCCAGCCACTTGGCATTACTTTAACACAATTTTTTAATTAACCCAACTAAACTTTATTTTTGGCCAAAAGCGATTAAAGACCTAGCCTTGACTCTGCCTACCCCTTCGGGTATTGGGCGTGATATAAGTAATAATAAGATAAGGGAAAGGTTGAAAAATAAAAACATGTGATTTATGGACTATTTTGACAACTCCAGCTTTGAACGTTCGAGCGTAGTGAGCTTGAGTACATAAAAAGAACAATAGAAACAGTTTAATGACAAAGACCCACGCATCGTATGCGATTTCAACTTGCATATTCATTAGTCATGTTCCCGCGAGACGTGGAGCCGTTAAACCTAGTGCTCAAGTCTAGATACGTTAGCGGCTGAGTCTAGCACATTGTTACATCTTTAGTTCGCGGTATTAATATGGCATTCATTTACACGTATTACGGAGTTTGTCTTAACAATAGACATTAAGTTTAGCTTATTGCGTCTAAGCCGACTTTGATATTAATAGTATTTGATGGAGAATTACTTAGAGGCGAATATTTTAGATCTGTTTTGATTTTCGTTAATGTTATATTGTGAATCGTGAGAGCATTAGCTCTTTAATGATTGCACATAAGCAGCGAACTAAATAAAATATGTTTTAAAACAAGAATTAACCAAACCAGAGTAAACCTGGCTGTTTAACTAGACTTCTCTAAAATTTTGTCGTAAAAGGCGACTAATGGTATATCGGGTTTTGGGTGTGTGATTGTGTAGGCGACAAGTTAGCCGCTTGTCAATGCTTTTCACAATTTTCCATCTAACCCAGCCCGGCTTCATTTTTGGCTGAATGTGGTTGAAGGGGCTTGCTGCCCCTTTGACTGCCTACCCCTTTGGGGATTATGGGCGTGATGTTATGTATGTATGTATTTGTTCGAGTTTTGAATTAAATATCGTACATTATCTTGAGTCCCACAAAATTAATATTTGTATAAAAATTATCCATGTGCTTTATGGAGTTAACATTTCATGAAGGATAATTATCTATCATATGCTGTTTTGACGTGAAAACGTAACAGACTTAGTTATATTGTTAGTTAAAGTGTTGCTGTTTCGATAGTGCACAATCGATAGTCCGACGCTTGATATTAATAGTTAATGCAAGAGTAATATTGAATCACAGCCTATCGATATTAGGTATACATAGATGCTTTTCGAGGTCAAATATCGATCGGCAACACTGCTGAGTTACTTTCGCATTTACAATTAGGATTACTAGTTAATCCGTAAACATTCTCACATACCCACTACAAAACACCGCAGGAGTAAACATTACTGTATAATACACAAGTTACTTTCACATCGTCAAGAATTCTCTCAGAAAGCTAAACTGTATTTGAGCTACCATCATGATGTGGTTACTTAAGACAGGTGATGGATATCATGCTTATTCTACCACAGCTAAATGAGAGAGAAAATCCTCTAATAGTGACTATAGGTTAAGGTGCTTATTATGACATGGCTCAGGTAGCAAGATTCAATTACAGTCCAGGTTAGTATATAGGTAGCGGTGCATATAATTCAGTCGGCGCGTTGTAGAACACAAAGTGTGACGTCAGCAAGTCAATCAACGTCATCTAATGACACGGATATAGTATAACGTTTGACATTTTATTTTATCTTGTCTTATAATTTTAAAACAAGTAGCTAGCCTGTCGACTACGCAATCACAAAACCAATACTCAATTCTCTATTGCTCCCCTCAAACGTTATTCTAGACAAGTTTTCTAAGTTTTTATTCTGTACAGCGATATTTGTACAATTGTACTCGTAATCCTGTGAACACTACGGAAAATGGGAATGAAGGCTTTTAATTCATTAACTGATATACTTATGTGAGCCTGGAATTTATAAGCTACGCCCATAAGGGTAACGTGATGTACAGGCAATTTGTATTACCAACTGATTTTATTCATGAATGCAATAAACGTTTTAACTTTCACATTTTAAAATACATGTATTTACATACATACATAACATCACGCCCATAATTCCCAAAGGGGTAGGCAGAGTCAAAGGGGCAGCAGGCCCCTTTAACCACTTTCAGTTAAAACTAAAAATGGGCTGGGCAAGTGGCTAGCTTGTCGCCTACACAATCACATACCTAAAACCCCATATACCATTAGTCGCCTTTTACGACATGCTAGGCAAGGGACACAGTCGGCGCATACTTTTTAAGTTCCATACCATCATGGGACAAACTTATTCTATATTGGTCTGGTATCCTTGCTTATTTTCACGTTTTTACAAAGAAGATAATGTATCAGATATTTTTCTTTTTTTTCCTTCATTGTATACGTGCGGCGACTGGTTCAATCCTGCTTGAGGTAAACGTTCATGAGACGAACACGGACATTTAAAATTAAATCATGGATATATTGATTAAAGAAATGTGTCTATATCCATTAAAAAAGCATAGGTTTAATTTGGAGTTAAGCTAAATAAACTAACAATTTTATTGCATGATATTTACACTTGAATTTTAAGTGGAAGAGATATTTACACTTGAATTTTAAGTGGCTTTGAAACTATGCACGTTTTCCGTTGCCTTAAAAACATAGTTCACAAGTTTTTATCGTTAATGCCAGACAGAACTTTAAACACCGTTATTCCAAAGTTGATAAATAAAACCCGAAAACTTTGCTCTAGTAAGAAATTTTATGAAGACTTTCGGAGCATTTAATAGTTAAAATATTTCGTTTGAAATATTGAGTTACTAACTAAATCCAGCCATGCTTTATTGGAAATATTAGATTCCTAATAACGAATTTAATTTTGCGATGTTAATTGCTAAGGATTCTTTGTTTCCATAAGAACTATTGCGAAAAAAGTAAATGAAAACGGTCTAGTAAAAAAAAACTTAGTCAATATTTCAAGACTCAAAGAATCGATGAATTGGTTCATCGATTCTTCTAGTCTTGCATCGTCGGCATTTTAAGATTTGCGGACAAAGATTAGTTAATGATGACAAATAAAGTCACATAGTTACACACACACACACACGCATACACGCATGTGTGAGTATGTACATACTCATACGTACTTGCGAGCTTATTTGTAGAATCTTCAGCACGGGAATCGATCATGCATTTATTTTTAAAATTGCTATATTTATACCACTAAAGATGATAGAAGCATTATTATAGGCTATAGAAAATTTTGCAAAACAGTTAGGTTAGGTTATAAAATAAATGTCCACCCGTGCAAAGTCGGGGCGGGCCGCTAGTATACCTATAATATATTTTTCACCTACCGTAGTACGTTTACTATGATCTAAGTGTAGTTAAACATTTGCCATACAAATTACTCGAACAACATATCAACCCTATTGTGGTATCGACATCGACTCCCCCCTTCCCCGTGACAGCATTTTAGGGTTATTGTCACGAAGGCCCGAACATGTCAATACGATCCATTAGCCTTATTTGAACACGTCACTCGCAGGGTTAAATGTTTTAACCGTTTAATCCTCCCGGATCAACGGGCTGTTTCGGCCCGCGATAAGCTGGGTACTTGAGGCCAGGAAACGGACAAGCCAGTTTCGTATTGTCCCTTATTTGGGACGTTCAGTTTGTGCCTTATTTGGGACAGTTGGTGTTTTGAAGTTTTAAGATCCCGTGTTGTGGGGAGTTTCCATAAAGCGCTTGTATGAATAGAGTTTTAGCATTATGGCAGTTTAGGAGTATTTCGAGTTGGATACCATGCGTTTAATCTTCTCTAACCCCATTGAATAATATATGAGTCATGGATAATGAAGTGAGGAACAGCTCAGTGGATTAGAATGTTGTGATTAATATCTTTGTAGTAATACCCTCACTTGGGTTTTGAAGATATTGTTATCGTACTGATTTAGACATGATATTATATTAAATGTAATATTTAGTCCCATGTTTGTCTGGGACTTAAAAATAATGTGCCAACTATGTCCCTCCGAGCATGTCGTAAAAGGCGACTGATGGTATATCAGGTTTTGGGTGTGATTGTGTAGGCGACGAGCTAGCCACTTGGCACAACTTTTATATTTAAGCTGACCATTTGACTTTGCCTACTGGATTATGGGCGTGAGGATTATAATATATATGTACATAATTCATATGACAAACTTAGTTGTATATCGCTTTTACGAGAACACACTTCAACTATGAGCAATGGCAGTCTTTGTTATTTTAATATAATATCACATCCGTAGGTATTCGTACGTACAAACCTAACTTACGTTAGGTGGGGGATCTGGACAAATTGGATATATTTCCACATCTATAACTATTTCTTTGTGCAAATTTCCTAACAATATTTTGCTTCACCACCGAGCAAGCGTTATAAATCCGTACAAAGATAGATATGAA
Organism: Glyphodes perspectalis; assembly: GCA_951394215.1. Classification (NCBI taxonomy): domain Eukaryota; kingdom Metazoa; phylum Arthropoda; class Insecta; order Lepidoptera; family Crambidae; genus Glyphodes; species Glyphodes perspectalis. The sequence goes on from OX596218.1 coordinate 2,678,301, forward strand.
AAATCCTGCGGTATCTGCTTGGGTGTGAAACAGCACCAATCGCCAAAGGTGTATCCTTACCATTGAGCTACCAACCCTCGTCACGTCCAGACAAATACATCTCCAGCTTTACCCACAAAGCTGCACTCTTTTGTCATTACTTTACATAAGGTTTCGGATCCAATGAATTACTGAAAAATACGGAGTAACAAAACAGAGGCGAAATATAATTTACCGAGTCAAGGCCTCTCCCAGAGAGGTATACGTTGTAATTTCTGCGTTATCCGTTACATTTCCCTGGCGGTTCGTAATAAAGACGACGAGTCCGGCCGAGATTGCAAAAAACTGACAAGTGTGAGGCGGGCTTTTGTTTTCGCGTTTTCTTTATGAAGCGCCTGGGGCCGAAAATGTACGGCGCGGTGTTTTAGGGTTAAAAGTACAGTTGTGCAAGATACGGTTTTTCGTTGTTGCAGGAGATTTTTTTTATACGAAATTGAGATAATTGAGAAATTGTGATTAAGTTTTTTATTGTCCCTGTCCTGTAAATAAAACATATCAATATTGAATATCGAGAAAAGAGAATTAACCTATGAAACAGAAAGAGCTCGATTCCCGCCTAGGGACAAAATTAGCTGATGAAACAAATATAATTATATTTCTCGCTTCTGGATGTTTTTGGTAACTTCAAATTTTTTTTAATATAAATAAAAATGATCTCCAGACTGGCAGAACAATTTCCCTAGTTACAAGCTAAGCTTAAAGCTTGTCCTATGGAGACTAGGTAAACTGATAGACTTAAATACGTTTATAAACATCCATGACTCGAGTACAAATGTCCATGTTCATCACACGAAACATTAAGATTAAAATAAAACTGACCCGTTTTACTGAACTTCGCGAAAACGAATGTAAGTGGAACATTGTTCTGTAATCGCTTGTAAATATTTTATTTTCTGCAATGCCGTTGTGACCGGCAAAGAGTATATTATAGTAACAGAAGCTCCAATATATTCTAAGACTTCCTGGCGTTATATCACGTTTTTAGTCAAGTTCTGCTTCGACCAGAACCCCAAGTGTGAGTTTACCAATCATATTCAGTTTACGTAACGATGGCGTTAATCGGGTTAACTGCAAACCGATAGTAAACCTAAAATATCCGAGTGCTAGTTCCGTAGCGTCACACTTTTATCATGGAGTTCGCTCACCGAGTTTGCTGTTTAGTTTTTTCTTTAATTTTTGCCTTGACTGCTGTGGTTTCGTCCGTATCTGACAGTTTTTATTTCTGTCGGTTGGCTGCTTTGAAACCTCGTTTGATTATGCGGCTAATTACCGAGTCTATTTATGCGTAACGTATTAAAGACTATTTGATTTAGGCGGCTTCGTTTCAAGTGTCAGTGTCACATTTATGCTGAATAACGTCAACTTCCAAGTTAACGTTTGTTAACTTGTACATCAAAGTTCACGTAAAAAACTTACACTCGCGCCAAAAGTTTCTTAAACTTTTCGCTAGATGCGCCGTTCGGTTCTTCATACATATTGCAATAATGCAAACTTTAAAGTATAAGTCAGATCGCGAAAAAAAACTCACACTTAGGGGTTCTGGTCCTGCTTGATTCTGGATTTCGCAAAACTTGTTATTATATTAAAGCAAATCTTATACCAACCATAAATTAATCTAAAAAGCTGAAGAGCTTGTTTGTTTGAAGGCGCTAATCTCAGGAACTACTGGTCCGAATTGATTTTTTTTTTTTTTGGAATAGTTCGTTTATCGAGGAAGGCTATATATAGGCTATATAACATTAACCGTAAATGCGACTGAAACTGCGGGCACTGCTATTTAGTGGTATAAGTAAGTCATCATCATCATCATCTTCCTAGCGTTATGTCCCGTGCTTAGACGGGGTCCGCTTAGACCATGATCCAGGATGTAGCGAGTCTGGTAATTACATTGAAGCGACTGCCGATCTGACCTTCGTAACCCTTACATAGGGGAACCAGACAATTTTTGGATCATGGTTACAAATCCAAAGTTGTTTGAATTTGCAGGTTTCATCACTATGTTTTCCCTCACCGTCGAGCTAGTGGTATAAGTAAGTAAAAGGTTAAAAATCTGATATGCCCTGGTTCGGACTATCACCCCTGGCATATAAGGCGTACATCTGTCGAGCTACCCTTATTGACATTATAATAGCGAAAGAAACTCTTTCCACCTGTTGGTTGTCAAACCCAAATCAATTGAACGATTATAAAGAAATAAGTTGTACCATAGTTTTAACCCTAAAAAGAGACAGGACACTTTTATCCCGGCATCGATCAATTCAATCTCGCCGAACGCAAGATAACGTCTCCTACAAAACTAAATTAAACACGAGCGGAGCCGCGGACAAAAGCTACTCTCACATAATTCATTTACCTGTGTTTGGTTATTTTCCCACTAAACATGGCCCAACACGTCTAAATTACTACTAGCAATAATTAAAACAATTAACCTAATGCGCCGGTTCTTTAATCACCAAATAGAACAATCACTTGTGTGGAAGTAAATTGGGTCAAATAGAACTAACGAAACGCTTAACACATTTAACTTGTTCTGTACCTAATTTTATTTTAGTTCATACATACATACATACATAACGTCACGCCCATAATCCCCGAAAGGGTAGGCAGAGTCAAAGGGGCAGCCAGGCCCCTTCAATCGCATTCAGTCAAAAAACAAAACTGGGCTGGGTTAGATTAATTGTGAAAAAGTAGTGACAAGTGGCTAGCGCGTCGCCTACACAATCACATGTTAATTCATGTTAGACTTATCTTTACATACATACATATTTTAACCCCGGCAATCCCCGAAGAGGTAGACTAAGTTCAAGAAACAGCAAGCTCCTATCTTTGCATTAGTTTTTTCCCCAAAAAGAGTCCAAATTTAACTCGTTGCAGATATAGCATTGCCTTTCAAGTGAACATCTTCTTTGGTGAATTTCTAATGTTTTCTACGTAGAAAGCTCTAAAAAAGTTATAAAATCTGTCTTATCCTAGATTAGCATAAATTACACATTTTGCTGAAAAAATAGACGGCTGCCTTTAAGACTGAAGAGAAAATACTCAATTACAAGCAGGCTAAGTTGATGGCATAGGAAACCTAATCAGCTTCAGTACAAAAACGTAATTTTATCCACAAGGCTACCATTAAAATTAAGCTCAGAAAAAAAAAAGTCTCTAATGTTTTATTAAAACATCAACTGTTGCCAGCGACTTCCCCTTCGCGGTATTAAATTATTTTTTTTGTCAGATAGACAGCGTCGGAGTCAAGGTAAAAAGAGGCATGCTCCGGTGGTTCGGACATGTGGAAAGAATGGATAACGAAAGATTGACTAAACAGATATACAATGTGAAAGTGAAAGAATGTAGGAGCCGCGGAAGGCCCAGGCTCACCTATCACGACCAGATTGGTCGAGTGTTAACGTTAGGAGCCATAAAAACCGTAGAGCTTGTATGAAAAGGATCATGAATGTTGAAAAAGCAAGTAAGATGTGACCGTGCCATATGGCGTTCGGTTCTCTCTGCTTACCCCGCTAGGGAAGTGGTGTGTTTATTTGTAATAGAACGTATTAAAATAGACCGACCAAGTTTTCCAATACACTACCCCGGATCTTCATTAATTTACCAAACTTGCACGTTTCGGTCAAAATTAAACTGTCACCGCCGTGTCATTAAAGCGATGACATCTTGACAAGGGTAGGTGTGCCAACTAATATGGCCGAAACACAACATGACTCGTCCGAAATGAAATATCATTTTAATGTTCAAACGAAATTTGTGGATTATTTTATACGCTTTTTGTAATTCATGACCTAACAAAGCCGACTGGCATCAAAGTGCTGGCTTTGTGTTTTAAGTCTTATTTGCGATTATGTGTTGAAAGATGTATTTTAATATCGGGTAAAAGCGTTTGAATTTTCCAAGGCTTAAAAAGAAAGTGTTCCATGTCTAGCATGTCGTAAAATGCAACTAACGGTGAATTGGCTATTGAGATAAATGTATAGGCTGCTATATAATAATAAAACTGGGTTGGGTAAAATAGAAAATTGTAAAAAAGTAGTGACAAGTGGCTAATTCGTCGCCTACACAATCACATACCCAACATGCTAGACACAAGTTGCGTTTTACGACACGCTAAGCAAGGAAAACAGCTGCTACATTATTTTGAAGTCCCAGACCAACAGAAAAGAAAGTGCCAACTATGTTTCTTGCCTAGCATGTCGTAAAAGACGACTAATAGGGTTTGGGGTATGTGATTGTGTAGGCGACCAGCTAGCCACTTGTCACTACTTTTTCACAATTTTCCATCTAACCCCGCCAAGTTTTGTTTTTGGCTGAATGTGGTTAAAGGGGCTGTCCCTTTGACTCTGCCTACCCCTTCGGGGATTCTGGCCGTGATGTAATGTGTATGTGTGTGAACTATTTTATAGAACTCACAGCCTCATGCTCTCACCGAAACTTTCAGAATATAAATAAATAATAAATAAATATAAATATCAGACTACATCACATACATTGATCTGACTCCGAGGTAAGTAGCTTAAGCACTTGTGTTACGGATATCAGAATCAACAGTGGTATTACAAATATATACTTAAATATTCAACACCCAGACACACCCAAACACAAGTATTCATCATACAAATATTTGTCCTGGGTGGGGATCGAACCCACAACTCTTGGCGCATGGGGCAGGGTCAATACCGAATGCGCCATCGAGCATGTCGACTCAATATCCTTTACACCTTCTGTATCTACTCACACGACTAACTTTCCCGCCCTTAGCTCGTGTGCGACTCGCATTAATCTCAATATCACCGTATTGTCCCGGGCTTCAGTGAATTTTTTAAAGTACCTACGACGTGGGAGGATTATAGTTATCCGGACACAGGGCGAGATGTGCCCCAAGTTAAGTTTGGTGGAAATAAATCTTCTGTATCTAATTTGGTCTGTGATTTATATTAATGGGGGTGAATATACAAACGTTTTGTTATTGTGGCGAACTGGGACACTATTTTTCAATCAAGCAAAAACCACTTTGCCTCGTTTATTAGAATAAGAATCATTATTTTTGTATTGCATTTTGAACTATTACTATTCTGCTTTCTTTTTTTTTTAAGGATTTTCCTTTTTTTTTTGTACTATTTTGTCCTGTGTCAAATTTCGTTTTCCTGTGTATGTATTAACAATTGTGCGTCCAATAAATGTTATTTCTTTCTTTCTTCTTTCTTTCTAGTCTGAATAAATTTTTAACAATTATCCTAGATTGAGGTTGATATTGACGTGACTTGCAACTTATATTCTAAACCTTAAATAAATTACGATGTAGACAAAATGGGTTAAGGTTGTTTAAATAAAAACCTTTTTTAGCTCTTACCTTAAAAGATTCATATGGTTTATGAAGGCTAGATAAATGGCGAATTCGGTAGTGACTCTGCCCCATGCGCCAAGAGTTCTGGGCTCGATCCCCACCCAAGACAAACATTCGTTTGATGAATTTGTTTGTTCTGTGTCTGGGTGTTAATATCCAATATTTAAGTGTGTATTTGTTGATTCTGATATCCGTATCACAAGTGCTTAAGCTACTTACTTCGGAGTCACATCAATGTATGTGATGTCGTCGGATATTTATTACAATTTCTTATATACAAGGTTATTTTAGAATAAACAATATCTCAGGAACCGATATAAATAATTGTATAAAATGAAAAAAAAATTTTTTTTTTATACAAAATATTTAATCAGCTGATTACATTCTGTGTGGAAAGTAAAAAAGTTTTTGCTTATTTTCTATAATCGTTTAAATTCTATTTATCGTATAAATCTAGGGACTAGAATAATGAGTTAAATAATAGGTTTCCCATATACTAAAATAATGTATACCTAGTATGTTTGTTATTAACAAATATTAAAATACCAACACAGACTTTCACATTCATAACATCACTTACACTTCCGTCAGTTAAGAAAAACTTAACCCCGAAACAAATAAAGTGGGTCTATTTAATAATCCCTTAGGTCTCGACAAACACTTGTGCAGTACAAAGAGCTTTGCGATTCAAACGAGCCGCCTTTGAGCCAGTCCCGTACAATGACGAGTGCTCGCGTGCCGGGGAAATTTGAGTCACCCTGGTACCGCGGTGGAATGTCCAGATGGATTTTTTGATTTTGAAATACAGGCTTGCACCCTCAGATTACAGAACAAAAGGCAGATAGACCCGTCACGGACATGAGAGTGCGGCCGGCAAAGCAAATACAAAATCAAAAGCAAATACAAGACAGTTCGAAACAAGAAACAAAGCGTTGCGTTGACAGTACGTCACATCTGTGTTTAAAATTAATTCTAAAAAATGCCGTCTTGTGTTTTTAATCATTGTAAAAATAGTTCCAAAAATTAAAACGAGAAAACGGAGTACCGTTGTATAGTTAAGTAATAATTATCTAAATATTTTGATATTATATTTCCGTGTTATTTGTTTCTCATTACTTGGAACACAAAACTTCAATGAAATTTGGTTAGTGTTGCTAGGTTACATTGAAATATTTTCCTTGAAGTAAAGGTAATATGAAAATACTCGTAATCTACACTATTATTATAAAGATGAAAGATTATTTGTATGTATGTAACGAATATACTACTAGGTATATATTTTATCCCCTTATTTCCACAAACGGGAACTACACGAGTGAAACCGCGGGATGCTGCTAGTATGAGTCTCATGTATAGACGCCAAAAGGCAATATTTCAAGAAATTGGTGCAAAATAAAGGCTGCTACGATTGCATGTTTTGTATGTCGATTATAATTACAAAGTTTTATATTTCACAAAATAAGTTTTAGATGTTTATTTTAATGTAAAATATAAATAATTAAATACATGTTACAATACCAACCAATATTATATTACTCGAGCATTAAACACAAAAAAGCAGTGGGACTTTTTTTCATTACCCTGGCAAACTTACACGCACACTAGGATACAATGTTCCTACAGTGTGTCACGCACTCATAGCTTAATTCTTGGCTCACATCTTTGTTCCGAGCGGTCCATCTGCCTTTTATTCTGTAATCTGAGCTTGCACCTCTAAAATGACGCCCCTATACTCATGATATTTCTAGCGTTATGTCCCGTGCTTAGACGGGGTCCGCTTAGACCATGATCCACAATTTAGCGAGTCTGGTAATTAAAGCAACTGCCGATCTGACCTTCGTAACCGTAATAGGGGAACCAGGCAATTTGTGGATTATGCCTATAAATCCAAAGTTGTTTGAATTTGCAGGTTTCATTACGATCCTTTCCCTCACCGCTGAGCTAGTGGTGGTGGAAAAATTCATATGGCAAGTTCCTTACACACCTCACTTGCTTCTTGTATCAATATAGACTAAGTCAATGCTATCAAATAGTAATATTGTTGATAGTCCCATTTTGGTCTAGGACTTGGCCCATGCTGATCTGGGACAAAAAAAAAGAATGTGCCAACTGTGGTTCTTGCCCAGCATGTCGTAAAAGGCGACTAATGGTTTACGGGCTTTTGGGTATGTGCCTGAGTAGGCGAGCTAGCCACTTGTCACTCCTTTTTCACAGCTTTCCATCCAACCCAGCCCACTGTCCCATGTTGGTCTGGGACTTTAAAAGAATATGCCAACTGTGGTTCCTGCCTAGCATGTCGTAAAAGGCGACTAATGGTATATCGGGTTTTTGGTGTGTGATTGTGTAGGCGACAGGTTAGCCGCTTGTCACTGCTTTTTCACAATTTTCCATCTAACCCAGCCCGGGTTTATTTTTGGCTGAATGTGGTTGAAGGGGCATGCTGCCCCTTTGACTCTGCCTACCCCTTCGGGGATTATGGGCGTGATGTTATGTATGTATGTATGTATTGTTGATAGTTTCAACTTATTACAAACGGAAACCGTACACAACAATACCTCTAATTCAAATTCAATACAGTAAGTAAAATATCACAATCCTACATAAAATTTAATTACAGTCCTAAAGCTTTCCGTCGCAATTTACAATTTTGAATTGTTTACCAGATCTCACATTGATTATTCATGTTAGGCACTAACAAACAATTCAGGCGACCTAAATATCCGTCATGTTATTCTCATCGGCTAGGAATTCCGCCACTATTTGTAATTCAGTGTATTTTAGAAAGCTTTACTGCTGCATTCAACTGTTATATTACTGCGTTGTGATAGATCATTGAGCCTTATACGCCAACTAACTTTTGCGCGCGGCTCTGCCCCGTGAATTTTGTCTTTCACGGTTACTCTATGTGGGACCATAATTTTTTTACGGCATAAAAAGCTCTCTTTCCTTTTTAGTCCATATCCTTTAGATGTGGGAAATTTCATCGCATAAATTTCAATAGTTTATTCTCGAAAATGTACAGACAGACAGACTGAGTAACTTTAATATTAGTAAGGATTTGGTTTGTGTATAGGGTTATAGAACTTCTATCTTATATGGTATATACATACCATCACGCTAGAAATCCCCATAGAGGTGGGCAGAGTCAAAGGAGCAAGAAGCTCTTTAAATAGAATTCAGGATTCAACAAAATTCAGGAAACAGGATTGAGTGATTCAGGAAACAGGACTTATGTAAAAGTTTCCTCCAATTATACTCTAACAAATAATTTTAAAGCTTCAAGTCCCGGAACATACATTTCACCACAGCGAATACGATAAGTCTTCCACAGCATTGCCTCAGACGTGACAAAGACTGTTTTACAGTTATCGCATTTTTGAGTGCTATCTCAGTCTCACAAAGGACAAAGCAAGGTATTGTTCCAAATCTGGAACAAAGGCGCGGAAGGCAACTGGCGTATCAAGTGTTGGCGATCGAGTTGGATACTCATCTGATAAACGGAGTCATTGAGACGACTGCAACGTGCATACAGAGTATCACGCCCACAATCCTAGAAGGGGTAGACGGATTCAGGAGCAGTTAAGCTGTAACGACTTTCAGCGAATAAAAAAATGTTGTTGGATGAGATAAAGACATGACATCACGCCCATAATCCCCTAACGGGTAGGCAGAGTCTAAAGAGCAGCAGGTCCCTTTAACCACATTCAACCAAGAACAAAACTGGGCTGCGTTAGATGGAAAATTGTGAAAAAGTAGTGACAAGTGGCTAGCTCGTCGCCTACACAATCACATACCCAAAACCCCATATACCAGTCGCCTTTTACGACATGCTAGGCAGGAAACACAGTTGACACATTCTTTTTGAGTCCCCGACCAACATGGGATGAGATAAAAACATTTGAAAAAATAGTGACAAGTGGCTCGTTCTCCACCAACGACATGATCACAAATCCAATACAACATAAGTCAGCTTTTACAACATGCTAGGTATTAAGTCCCAAATTAAAATGGGACAAATTTCAAATCTACGTACGGATTTATACCACTTGCTCGGCGATGAGAAGAAATGCCGTGACAGGACCTGCATATTCAAATAACTGAGACGTGTGTTAGTATCCAATTTGTCTGGTTCCCTTATCTGGAGTCGCCAAAATCGCCAAAACCTGGATCATGGTCTAACCGGACCTCGTAAAAGCAATAGACACACTATGATGATGACGAAATACAAATATCAAGTACAGCGTCCAGTTAAAACCACTACAGCCAGTATACACCTTTTAAAAATGAACCTCAAAGCAAAGACGAACAGTCGAGCGATTAGTAGTTGCTTGAGTAGCTTGAGTTCTTGACTCAAGCGTACTAATCGCTCGACTGTTCGTCTTAACACAAATGCGATTTCACCAAGATTTTGATATCACACGCGCTCGGTACGACTTAGATTTCCACTTTATAGCGCTGACATTTGAGAGGTATCTACAAGCTGGAAGCTAGCTATTGTTCGGGGATAGGTGGATAGGGTTGCCAGGTGGAATATTGCACACGAAATCTTTGTTAACGTTATAAATTTAACAGTAAATCTGTCTGTCTGTTAAATAAATATCCGACTACATCACATTTATTGATCTGACTCCCGAGATAAGTAGCTTAAGCGCTTGTATTACGGATATCAGAATCAATAGTGATATTACAAATATATACTTAAATATTGGATATTAACACCCAGACACAGAACAAACACAAGTATTCATCATACGAATGTTTGTCCAGGGTGTGGATCGAACCCACAACTCTTGGCGCATGGGGCAGGGTCACTACCGAATGCGCCATCGAGCCAGTGTTAAGGAACGTACCTACACTGAGCTACGTTTTGATATTTTTTATAGCAATATGGTTAACTTCATAATGAAGTGTTCACCTGCAGTGATAATAATTATCTAGTCTAAGTGTAGATTAATTAAGTATACAAAATCGTATATAACTGACATTTAAAATTAAAGAGTTACTATCGAGTAGTTTTAAATTGTTTTTTTTTTCGATTGAATCAACTTTCCGAACTGGTGATAGTATTATTTCTTGTGCTTTTTAAAAGCCTATGTAAACAAAGATATTTAGAATTTTGAATAATGGTTTTTGTTAACAATTATGTTAAGTCTCTTTAATAGATTGAACTCCACTCGTTGTGGGCATTAACAAGTGCATTACAACGTGTTCACAAATCACATCAATTCTTTTGCTCCAAACTATACAAAATATGCTGTTAGTATACTGGATACAACATGGTAAAACCATTGATGATGATTATTTATTTCATTGCTAATGAAATAAAAAATGGAATTGACCGAAATTTAAAAATCTTCAATAAGATCATTTCTAAAACCTAGCATTCTAAAAGCTTAAGAACAAATCCTTAAAAGCTGGCAACCCTGTTTCTGGCGGCTCCAGGCCCGGACCAAATCCACGCACCCTGCCTCCCAACGTTTGATCTGAATTCTCGTCTATTCCATTCAAGTTCCCGACGAGTATTGTTCAGTTCTGGATTTAGTTTTGAAATGGTTGACTTGGCAAGATGCGCTTTCGGTGAGTATCCATCTTGTATAGTGATACCTTATAGTGCTCAATAACGATTGAGATTGAGTATAAAGTATCAATATTCGAGTCAAAACATTAAATGACGTGACGTTTCACGTTTCAAGTCATTTAATGTTTTGACTCGATTATTTTAAACTGTCCTTTCTGTTAAAGTGATGTATAACGGGGGATTAATGTTTGTAGATAACTCCGTGTTACCCAAAATATTTAAACTTTTTGAACCACGTACATACAGCCAACTGGACAAAAATATTTTCCCCCATTCTTAAATATACATAAAAATATTTTTAAATTACATAAATCGCATATTTTGATAAAATTCGCGATTTATGTAGTAACTTGCTGTTGGATGTAGGCCTTATATAAACTGATAATGGATAGACATAAAAATATATATTAAACAAGTTTCAATGTTTATTAGAACATAAGATTAATAATTATTAATTTTAGTTATAACAACTATAACGCCCTTTTAGTTGAAATAAGCTTTTTTGCTTAACGATAATAAGTTTGAATTGCCTTAACTTTGTTCTCGAATAAATATAAATAATTGTAGGTCGTTGAACTGTAAGTGGAGGCAGAGAATTAACGGCTTAATAAATTATAAATATAATGTCAACCTCTTTGAACATTTTCCAAGAAGGTTAAGTGAAACCGTCACAATAATATTATTGTTAAATTATTATTCATGTTCCTGCCCGCACTACACCATCAACCGTTATCCTAATTTCCGTTCTGGTTTCTTTTCTTTCATTATTATTTTTAGATTAGAACCAAATTTATGCGCAGATTCTATTGTTTCTTAGGAGGACACTTATATAATAAAGCTAATAAAATGTTGTCTATTGTAACAACAAATAAATTTAGTTGTAAATCAAAATTAAAAAATTGGTTAATATCTTTAGACTACGTCGGAACTGAAAACCTAATAGAATAACAACTAACTGTGTATCCCCAAAAGTAACGTATACTCAATTAGCTGATACTGTCATTTACATGTGCTGTGTATTGAACATCTCTGCTCTATAATAATAAGAAATTTATTTCTCTGTCTAGATGGGGGTGGGGGCCTGGAGATCTTGTTACAACAAGCCTATTTATAGGCTTAGGTTCAAGCTCCAGTCTTCCACAGGCTGGTGGTTTTTGCACGGTATTGTAATATACTCTACTTCTGAAATTGTAGAACTATTATTGTAAATAAGTTTGTAAAGTGGTGCACATTGCCACTAATTTGTGGTAGAAAATAAACGTTATTTTATTTTATTATTTTATTTTATTTATTAGATACGCGAAATTAAAAAAAAATACATACTTAAATAACCTTAAAGTAATAGTGATGAAATGCGTTATGAGATTATTAGATTAGATTAATAATGACAGTGCAAATACCAACAAACCAAAATTTCGTTACAATCAGTACAGTATTTTTGACGTGAAAACGTAATAGACAGACAGACACAGTAACTTTTTCATTTTTAATTTATAATATGAAGGATGAAGTCCAGGTAGACAAAGTAGCCTTACCTACTGTAGGGTAACATTATATCTGTGCAAGTTACCTGTTCTGGAGGAACAAAACGCTTTGACTCCAGTACTCCACCTTATTTGAATTCCTTCCCAGTGCATGACGCCACTCGGCGGACAGTTAATGCGCATGACGCCGCTCGGTGGGCACATAATGCGCACCTTTTGGATTCAGTAGCGGTCTAGTTGAAAGTCACTTACGACTGGTAAAACTACGAACTTACGACTTGGATCTGAAAAATATAAGATGGGTTTTAAAGAAATATTACTTTCTTTCTCGCAGCTCCGCGTTTCATTTTGACACTACTAGCTTTTTCCACAGCCTTGTCCTCGTGAAATTTAATATTACAGATGCTCTAATTTATGGGAGGATATATTAAATTTAAGCATAAAAGAAACTAGTAAAAACCTAGCCTTATTCCAAACTTTTTATATTAAAAATATCAAGTCAACCAATAACTGCAACATATCATCTTGATGCACACTTTTTAAATATTCAATTATTACTACATGGGTCACTTGTTTTGTATCTATTGTTTATACTTTATTTTATATTCCGTACGTCATAAATAGGAGTCACCTTAACGCGTTCACGATTGTCTTTCTCACTATCCCCACCATACTTACATATGGTAACATCATATCCGTAGCTGCAAAGACCGTTCGAGTAGGATCAAAAAAAACGCATCACAATCGGTCCATTCTTTTAGAAGCTACGATGCCACGGACAGGCACACACACAGACAAACAGACACGTCAAACTTATTACATCTCTCTTTTTGCGTCGGGGGTTAACAACGCTTTGACTCCATCTCATTTGAATTCCTACCTAGCGAATGATCGACGCCGCTCGGCGTACATAACGCGTACCTCTTGAATTAGTTACTTAATTAAGATCGACGTAAGTCATTTTCTACTGATCATTAAGAAATATGTAGTGTTTTGTGTAACTCTTTTAAACGACTTTAAATTGAAACCCCGTTATTGGTATTTATTGTATTACATTATCATATTCTCACATAAAAAACCACATGACCCTGTTTACTTTTTTATTTTATTTTTATGAGCCCTCTCTTACCACAAAAAGACAATACAATGTCACATGAGAAAAATAACTTTTATTAAACTGCTTAGTAAATTTGTCTGTCTGTTATTACGCCTAATTCAAAAATTATGACAAATTTATTGGAATTTTTCAGTTAAATCAATAATACGAGATTTGCAATGGGTCACTGGTATTAAGTTTGTTTCTTTTTTATGTTTTTACACCTTAGACCCCTCCCCGTTTCCTTTTCATACGGTCGAAAAATCGAAGTGTTTATCATTGATATTCAGTGCTTAAAATTGTACTCATCATCCCAAAACCTAGGTTTTCCACCCTCAGATAAACGATATCACACTATCTTAACACCCTCCCTACTTTAAAGTGTGATGTAACTTACGGATAATCCCTAAGAATCAACAGGCTCGCTTTGAATCCAGCATCTGATTTGAATTTCCATCTCGGAAACTCGACAGACAACCATATCTTGAATTTCAACGTAGCCATATCGACATTATACCGAGTGAGAAACTAACATGGAATGTATTTTCAATGGGATACTTTAAAACTGTACTCGGTCTGATTTAACATACGATATAATTATAACAATAATGTCCTCCTAACCGATATCGGTCACGGCGGCCAATCTCAACGAGGATTAGCCAACTGTGCAGGAGATATTATAGTGCACAAGTGTGTGCGCAAACACAGGTGCACTCTCTATTACTTCACTTTCATCTGTTCGGTGAGACGACAATTCGACAGGACCGGAGAGAGGTCAGGCGCAGGACCAACGGCTTGTCGTGCTTTCCAAGGTACTCCGGACTGTTACTGAGTAATTTCAATATTAAAATATATTAAAATACCCAGCCACAAATTTTTGGCCCTACCCGGGATTCAAACCCATGACCTCTTGGTCCTTACGCGGCGCATGCTACCACTAGACCAGGCAGTCAACAACATAATATTATATACAAGATTCACATCTATAATATTAGTCGGCAAAATATACAAACCCGTCAGATATAAATACTCCGTCAAGAAAATTATTTGGCAAATTGCTTCATTTTATTTACTTTTAGCAAGCAGTACCTCGCCAATATTAATGTTACGTATATATCAGCGTTTGTGAGCGAACACTCTCTCTAAGTGCTTCTAACATTGCCTCAGTCGATCTCAACAAATTGGAAATGAATCGAGTAACTGCGACTCCTCTGATGAAAAGAAATTGGTCGCGAAATATTGCTGTAACTGGATCGATGGCGCGTTCGATAGTGACTCTGTCCTGCGCCAAGCAAGAGTTGTGGGTTTAACAAACAAATATTTGTGTGATGAATACTGTTTTTGATCTGTGTCTGGATGTTGATATCTAATCTTTAAGTATATATTTGTAATACCACTGTTGAATGTCATAACTTTCTAAGGCAATCTGTAAGTCCTTAAGCTACTTAGCTCGGAGACAGATGTACAAAGTATGTAATGTTGTCTAATGCTATTTATTTAATTTAATAATCAACGTCTTTTTGCATTTATGTTACAAAAAAAAATACGGGTAGGTACATTTTATTTTATAATTAATAAATAATAAAATCATTTATTCAAGAAAACACATTTTCATACATTTTATGGACTAATCTTACATAAGGTCGCCCTGTGTTATGAGAGTCAGGCTCTTCTTATTAAAAAAACAAAATAACAACAAGCGTGTTTTAACAAAAGAAAATATTATAATGAAATTTAATGTAGTAAAGATACGTATTTGTGTTTGTGTGTTTGTGTGTTTGTGTGGGTGTGCATTGATATGTAAGGAAAGTAATTGGAGGTTTAAACATATGCATGTAACTTAAGTATTTTTATTTCTAATTTTGTTCAATTACTTCCTTACATTTACGACAGACTAATTGTTTTACGAATAAATTCTTCTAAGCTGTCGTATTCAAACTGATCTAGCCATTTATTTACAACATTTTTGAAATTTATTGGATTGTATTGTGAGATATTTTTATTTGTAGATAGAATTTTGTTATATAGGTGCGGAACAAAATAATTAAAGTGACGTTTATCAAGAACCGAACGAGTTCTCGGTGTTCTATACTTGGGAATTCTTTTTTTTATTAAAGGTATATGTGGAGCTGTTTTGCAGTGAAACTGATACAGTACCAGCATAATGTAAAGCTTTCGGACTGGGAGAACTTTTGCCTGTTGATACAATTCTTTTGATGAGAAACGGTAGGGTAAACCTAGCGCCACTTTCGAAACTGCCCTTTGTGCTCTTTCGAGCTGTATCATATGTGTATTTGCTGAATTTCCCCAAACGCATATACAATAGGTAAGTATGCATTGAAAGAGGGCTTTGTATGTTGAAATGAGTTGACTGTCCGCAGTCTGCGTCTCCTGATCCGCAGCAACACGCAGCTGTTTGAAAGCAAAGATCAGACTTTGATTGATGTAACACTTAGGAGTTGTTGCCATTGAAGGTTTTCGTTCATGATAACACCTAAATATTTAATTGTTGGAACGCGTGAAAGTGTCAGACAGCTAAAATTTAATTGCATATTTCTGTTGCATGGATAAGTATGTATAGTAAGCCTAAAATCAATTTCTGGACTCTTAGCCTTCGTCTTGCTGAAGCACATATATTTAGTTTTTTGTGTATTAAGGGAAAGGAGATTATCTTCTAGCCATGAGGTGATGTGACATAATCCTAATTCTGCATTTTTTTATTTGTACCAATTTTTTCCACGAAATAATAATTATTGTTAAACTTTATGTAAAATATTTATTTCTAACGACTAACAATAATTATTTCAAAATAAAGCATATGCTTGTGCTATGGCTACTAGGTAACGGATAAAGATAATTAAATACGTTTATAAACATCCAGAACTACCTATTTATCACACGAAATATTCGCAGGCGCAGTGGGATTTAAACTTTGCCTTTTATTTCGTAGGGTTCTAGCCACCCAACTAAGCGGCTTGTCTAAAACAACATTATCTGGATAAACAAGTTTTAGGAAGAAGATTTCTCTCCATCTACGTCCTGCTATAAATTCTCGTATCAATTTCTCGAAATCCATAAGTACCTATATCCCTAGATTTTACCCATCGATCTCTCCATAATTCTAACATACTTTCAACCCGTCATAACTTTTTGGACACATAACTTTCACTTTCACTAACTTTCAAATCCAAGTCCATCCGACCAGAAATAATAGTTCCAATTTCATGCGAAAAAGGTCGTTATAAAAGTTGCATAGCGTTGCACCATTCGTTACGTAGTCGCATTAAAGTGTTAGATTGTTTATGCTTGCCGCAAGCGCATTGCGTGCGGTTGCGTGAAAAATGCCGCGGGTTGCGCTAAAAATGCGGAAGTTTTTTTTTTCGCTGCTTGAAAAATTGTTGCGTTGTGTTTAGGGTTAACTCGTTCGCGTGCATTGAAATAACTGTGAAGTTGAACTCGGCGAAATCGACAGATTAATTGTGTCTAGTGAAAGAATGAGTCCCGAGTCCCGAGTCCCGAGTCCCGAGTCCCGAGTCCCGAGTCCCGAGTCCCGAGTCCCGAGTCCCGAGTCCCGAGTCCCGAGTCCCGAGTCCCGAGTCCCGAGTCCCGAGTCCCGAGTCCCGAGTCCCGAGTCCCGAGTCCCGAGTCCCGAGTCCCGATTCCCGAGACCGAGTCCCGAGTCCCGAGTCCCGAGTCCCGAGTCCCGTGTCCCGATTCCCGAGTCCCGAGTCCCGTGTCAAGAGTTCCGAGTCCCGAGTCTCGAGTCCCGAGTACCGAGTCCCGAGTACCGAGTCCCGAGTCCCGAGTACCGAGTCCCGAGACCCGTGTACCGAGTCCCGAGTCCCGAGTCCCGAGTCCCGAGTCCCGAGTCCCGAGTCCCGAGTCCCGAGTCCCGAGTCCCGAGTCCCGAGTCCCGAGTCCCGAGTCCCGAGTCCCGAGTCCCGAGTCCCGAGTCCCGAGTCCCGTGTCCCGAGTCCCGAGTCCCGAGTCCCGAGTACCGAGTCCCGAGTCCCGAGTACCGAGTCCCGAGTCCCGAGTCACGAGTCCCGAGTCCCGAGTCCCGAGTCCCGAGTCCCCAGTCCCCAGTCCCGAGTCCCGAGTCCCCAGTCCCGAGTCCCGAGTCCCGAGTCCCGAGTCCCGAGTCCCGAATCCCGAGTCCCGAGTCCCGAGTCCCGAGTCCCGAGTCCCGAGTCCCGAGTCCCGAGTCCCGAATCCCGAGACCGAGTCCCGAGTCCCGACCGAGTCCCCAGTCCCCAGTCCCGAGTCCCGAGTCCCCAGTCCCGAGTCCCGAGTCCCGAGTCCCGAGTCCCGAGTCCCGAATCCCGAGTCCCGAGTCCCGAGTCCCGAGTCCCGAGTCCCGAGTCCCGAGTCCCGAATCCCGAGACCGAGTCCCGAGTCCCGAGTCCCGAGTCCCGAGTCCCGAGTCCCGAGTCCCGAGTCCCGAGTCCCGAGTCCCGAGTCCCGAGTACCGTGGTGTATTGTAGGCGACGAGCTAGCCACTTGTCAATAATACTTTTACACAATTTCCATGGTTCCACGGAACTAAATTTTCGTCAAATGTGATTAAACCAACTTGCCCTTTAGCCGTCCGAATTTTGAGGATAGCGGGCGTGATAATGGGTCTGTATGTAAAATATTTTAGGTAAAACCCTTTCAAAGTAATAGGATAACAGGTTACATTCGTACATATAACGACGTTCTTGAATCTCGGCTGAGGCGGTCGTGGGTTCGAAATGCACTTTTTATTCAAAGGCAGAAGTGGGTCAGCGCAGGTGCGGCTTTAAAATTATTTCTACACCCGACCAAATGGAAATGGCATTAAAATACCGTCGGGTGTGGGAATGTTCCGTCGCGTGGCGGAGTAGTGGCGAATTTTATTTATAACTTTGCTGTGGGAATTTTGACAATTTCGACAACTATCAATTCGGTACAGTACATTATTTCGCGAAAATGTTTCGTCTGTTTTTTATACGTTACTACTACCCGCGGTTTTGGTCGCGTTTATAGTTTTCGTGTCGTACGGTGATGTTATGTAGCCTTTCTCGATAAATGGACTATTCAACCAAATTTGAATTCGGACCAGTCATTCCTGAAATTAGCGCGTTCAACCAAACAAACATACTATGTATAAAGCTCTATATTAGTATAGAGTACGGATAATTTTGTATCTAAGTAGTGAGGAACAATAGAGCCCTTTAAACCGCATTTAGCTTAGCGTTTTTTGGAAAACTTGCTAGCTCATGGCCTACTCATAAGAAACCAAACACCTAATATACCATAAGTCGCCTTTTATGACATGCAAGACAAGAAATACATTTTTGTTTGTGCATATTTTTGAGTCCCAGACTATTACAGGTTAATTTTCATGTAACTATTTAAAAAAGACAGCTGATATATAAGCGAGAAACTCGCTATTTAATAAAAAAAAGAAGATATTTTATTATTCAATTCTACGTAAACGAAGCAGGTGACTGTTAATGCCTCTTAAATAAACGTAGCAGCTTAAATTCGAGGATTGAATATGCACAAGTAAGTAACTTAAGTAAAATCGATTATCATATCGGTATAAAAGAACGCTCAATAACACGTGTATGCGTATGACCTAGCCTCTGTCCTGATCTTATTAAGAAAATGAAGAGAAAACCTATGATAATGCAGACAAAAGATGAATAGGGTATTCACAAGGCTAGCCTTCTTCGAGATCTTGGAGTACAGAACGTCTATAGGCCTGACAGCCGATCTTAAAGGATATGTGACAAGATTTTTGTGAAGACTTGTGGATAATCGATTCGTCTATCATTTCATATAATTTTTCATTTTAACTAATTAGACTTTGCTGTCTTTTACTTTTTTACATTTTAAACAGTATTACTTAGTATTAAAATCATATGCTTTATATAATATAATCATCATACAACTAATTACTTTTTAACACTTTATAGAACAGTATTTTAGACTTATATAACTGGTTAGTCTGGGTAAAATTGAATGGAATGGAATTAAACAAATTATATTTAGAACCATGATACTAAATATTATTCATTTATCACAAAATGTATCATATTTTAAAATCTTAAATAGATATGAACTGAAATTCTCTACAAATATAAAAAATATATATAGTATTATTAAATAGTTCGAAATTCTTCGAAATTTTTATCGGATAGTTTTTATATAAACTGCAGACCTTATTATATATTTTTTTTCTTTATTTACGGATTGACTTAAAATAATAAAAAATATCAGACTACATCACATACATTGATCTGGCTCCGCGGTAAGTATCTTAAGCACTTGTGTTCCGGATATCAGAATCAACAGTATTTCAAATATATACTTAAATATTGGATATTAACACCCAGACACAGAACAAACACAAGTATTCATCACACGAATGTTTGTCTTGGGTAGGGGTCGAACCCACAACTCTTGGCGCATGGGGCAGGGTCACTACCGAATGCGCCATCGAGCCAGTCAAACTTAACTAACTAACTAATTTGTACCTGGCCATTTAGTATAACTTGGACTATCTGCCCCCACCGCAGGGTGGTTGTAATATAAAGGCGTCTGTGTGTTGACCTCATTTGTATTGTGAATTGTCTTTTGGGAATTGCTCGTCTAAACAACCCTGACACGTTCGCTCGATTACTTTCAATTATGTAAATATAGCCCAAACTAGGCCAACCTTGTTCTAAAGTGTCCACACTTGTACAATTACTACTGTGCAATATTTCCCTTCTTCCTAATGTTTCAGTTGAGGTCCGCTGGGAGGATCATGGTCGTGAACATAGCGAGTTCAGTTATTACATTTAAGGGACTGCAATTTGACCTTTGGAGATTCAGACGAATTGGATCTTGGTGACAGGTTAGAAAGTGCAGAGCTCGCACGATGCTCCTCTTGACAAAATACTACTTCTACTACTAAAACTTCACGCCAGTTGCCTATCGGGATAGGCAGAGAGAACTGAACGCCAGGCACGATAGTTACACACCTCACTCGCCTCTTCAACATTCATGAAAATATTTTTATTCAGCAAAATACTGTTTATTTATTTAGGTTTCAAAGAAACAAAACGCCACATACAGATGATCAGCTTTTTAACTGAGAAGAATCAGATTTAAGTAGCATATCTTTTACCTGCATACTTTAATCCTAATTATTATTTCATTTTTAACTTTTTTTTCACCGCAAAACCAAATTACCCCGCTTTTCCCCAAAATTCTGGACAGAGAACATTCATTCCACGCAATATGGAGCCCAGCCTTTCATTTGACTAGCATTATGTTTATTTACGAGGGATTGGAAACGTTTCGCAGGGTACGTTAGACAAAAGAGTCAGTGAAAGGGAATGTGCGACGGAGAGGGGAGATGGCAATCTTGCGAGACGTTTGAAACGCGCGTGTTGAAGATAAATAATAAATGGAGCGATGATAATCCGAGGCGCCTTCATTGCCTACATGTATGTTAGGTTGTATTCGAGACGTTAAGCTGTTGATATCTCTCTTCGCTTGTTCAACATTTACATATGCTTACTAATATTGTATAAGCGATAGTAAATACCTACATATGTAATGACACGCCTTTTTCCCATGGGGGTAAACAGGTTACCTACCTGTTGTTTTAGTCTGTCCTTCTGTCGAATTTACATATCTTTCTTCATCATCTTTCTAGTGTTATGTCCCGTGCTTAGACTGGGTCAGCTTAAACCATGGTCCAGGATTTAGCGAGTCTGTCGATCTGACCTTCGTAACCCTAAGATAGGGGAACCAGACAATTTTTGGATCATGGTTACAAATACAAAGTTGTGTGAATTTGCAGGTTTCATCACGATGTTTTCCCTCACACTCGAGCTAGTGATATAAATACGTACATAGATTTGTAAGATCCAGAGGTACGTGCCCGAGTTTGAACCAGCATTCCTCGGTTAAGAGGCGCGTGTCCTTACCATTAAACTACCATCGCTTTATTACAAAAATATCTTTCTTAATATAATATAATTATAAACGCGAATGTTTGGATGGATCTACAAATATGTGTGTATTTTTGTTACTCTTTCACGCAAAAACATATATTCAACCGAATAGCTATGTTTTATCGATGTACCACGCGGAACACAGGCAGAGGCTACTGACATAAATACTTTTATTTTTTTGTATGTGAGGAATGCCTTTACGCACCGTCCAAGTAGACCCGATTAAGAGCCTACGAGGGTGTGTCGGGCTCGACTGGCAACACCAGTTCTCCTACCGACTAAACCTCACGGCTGCCATTCTTCGGGCGCTGGACGCCAAACTATCGGGGTCCCCACTGCTAGGATTCATCTCGAAAAGTCTGTGCAGCGCGCGCTGCCGCCTTGCAGCCTATCTCGAGGGAGTGAGATTCTCCCCCAGAACACCTGGTGTGGTGTGTGCGACAACACAGACAGCTGTGTACCCGTATCCTAACGGACAGGGTGTAACAGGATGTAACACACGAGCAGTCGCCTTCTCCGGGTACGATTGAGTGCTAGAAGGCTCCCTCGCTAGCTCCCACGACCCCAAAGGCCCTTTTAGTTGCCCCCTACGACAGGCAGGGATACCTTCCTTGTCTTTTCCGTTGCAAACCAAATATCATGTGGATGGAACCATAGGACAATCTATCGGACATGCTGCGTTTTGGCGCAGTGTGGTGTTACAGAAATGATGCTGTGATCTGCGCCTAAGTTATTGTATTAACGCAATTAAATGACTTACCTGATAATACAACATCCTTTTGTATTTAAACTACAAGCTTCACACCATTTTCGTAGCGGGAAGTTAGAAAGAAAATAACGCTATAAGGAACGGTTCTTACACACCTCACTGGCTTGTTTGCTATCCGGATGATTGTAAAATGTCATTGCCTGTTTCGTGTTGGTCTAGGACTTAAAAAGGATTTCCCAATAGTGTCCCTTGCCTAGCATGTCGTAAAAGGCGACTAATGGTTTATCGCGTTTTGGGTATGTGATTGTGTAGGCGACGAACTAGCCACTTATCACTACTTTTTCACAATTTTCTATCTAACCCAGCCCATTGTCCCGTGTTGGTCTGGGACTTTAAAAGAATCTTTTAAATACACAGTCCAACAACAAAATATAGTTGATAGACAGTATTAGTAAAATACAGTTGCGGCTAGATATAAATGTAAAATACCTCACTGGATTCTCTCTTATGCTCCAGTAGTTCCTGTTCAGTAGAAACGATACGGATGCGACAAGTGACCGCGCAATCGGGACAACAGGGACGCGGATTGTACTCCCGACTTTCCTGTATACTCACTGGGATGAAACCAGGACGTTTTATTGTTGCTTGATAAACGTTTGTAAATATGACATCTTTATAGTATAAAGGCGACTTCTAGTTCCTTATAGATAGCTAAACTTTATATAAGACTAGCTGTGTCCGCGGTTTCACCTGCGTTTATGGTTAATATTATATAGCCTATAGCCTTCCTTGATAAATGGACATTCTAACATTGAAAGAATTTTTCAAATCGGACCAGTAGTTCCTGAGATTAGCGCGTTGAAGTAAACAAACTAACAAACAAACTCTTCAGCTTTATAATATTAGTAAGTATTAGTAGAGATTGAAGCAAGTGTCTTTGTAATACTTCCGATGTGTGTAGCGACTCGGCCTATCCCTCCAGAGAAATGGCGTGAATCTATTTCCTTTTTGGTTACACTTTCATTCATATTAACACGTCTGTAATCGAAGGGACGTCTGAGGGTGCAGTCTAAAGGATATAATAAAAATAAAAAAATAAAAAAAATCGAGCTTAAGCACTTGTGTTACGGATATCAGAATCAACAGTGGTATTACAAATAGAAATAGAAATATCTTTATTCATGTAGGCTCCACAAAAGCACTTATGAATAGTCATAATAATACAAAATAAATATTCTACCGCCAGGTTCGGAACGTTGATTCTACCGAGAAGAACCGGCAAGAAACTCGGTAGTTACTCTTTTAAATCGCCATGTATACAATAACAATGCTACTTTATATCTACTTCTACAAATTTATATAATTCAAATATAATTAATGTAATACATTACAATAGGAGAGTAGACCATGCAATAATTAGAGCGCAGACAGAAATATATACTTAAATATTGGATATTAACGCCCAGACACAGAACAAACACAAATATTCATCATACGAATGTTTGCCCTGAGTGGGGATCGAACCCACATCTCTTGGTGCATGGGGCAGGGTCACTACCGAATGCGCCATCGAGTCAGTCAATGGTCCTTAACCATGTTGTACCAAAAATACAATAATATAGTTAAGATAAAAACAAGTGGCCAGCTCGTCTATGACAGGTAGGATCATAGTTTCAAATTTTTTTACGAGCATACGCACTCCCACTAAAAATGGAAGTACTTTCACCGAGCTAAATATTGTGTGTTCTGGGACTCAGGTCATATTAACCGTCTCGATGTATCTATGCTAATATTATAAAGAAGAAAGATTTATATTTTTGTATTTTTGTGTGTGTGTATGTTTGTAATGAATAAACTCAAAAACTACTGTGCCGATTTCAAAAATTCTTTCTTCATTGGAAAGCTACATTATCCGGAAGTAACATAGGCTATATTTTATCCCCAAATTTCCACGGGAACTACGCGGATGAAACCGCGGGGCGCTGCTAAAGTATATACTTAGTAGTGAGAGTAACTTCGTCAGCGCGTTGCAGGAATGTATGGCGTTTTTGCAAGTTCGATCAATGTCATCTGTTGACATATTATTGAAGCTATAATCTTGAATATCTTGTGACGTGGTCGCCACAAGTTCCTGACAAGTGACAACTATATCTGTCTAAACTTCACAAATGTCTATAGTTGAATTGCGCGCAGCGTGCAGGCGTCGGCTGTGCTAATTGCCATCGTTTGCGACTAACTGCTGCGTCTGTCTTGCGGGGTGAGTCGTGTGCAGTTGAGTGTGGCGAAGCGTCTGTCATCTATTGGGTGTGGAGAGAGCGTTAAAGTATCGAATTTGCGATCATATGGCAAGTTGGCGACTATCATGCATATAACTTACCTTAAACAGTAATCCTTAAGCTTAGTTTTTTTAACATAGGTATACAGACAAATGGCCGCCTCTCAACATCCGCCGTGACACAGACTTCTTGTCTTGACTAAAGATAATAATTTTCCTCCTCAGAAGTTACTACAGTCAAATTTAAGTTACCCCGTCAATTCCTATAAAAATACAGTGCATAGGGCGCGCTAGTGAGGATTTTTGAATTAACACATCCAAAAGATGGCGTAACTGTGACTTGCGGTCTTGTCACCCTCCTGATTGGTTAGTTGTCAGACCAAACTGACATGCTGTCAACAAGGAGCCAATAGTGACAGTCATAAGACCACGAGACTCCCTCGTGCCATCTGGCGGTTTTTGTATTTTGGAAAACAAAACTAGCTGCTGTGTCTTGTGGGATTAAGTTGTGTAGAGACGGGTGTGGTCTATTCTGTGTAGTGAGCGTTAAAGTATTGAAGAAGCATGGATACGTTAGCGAATCGGCGGTTATGGTATATATTTTTTTTAATTGTCTATGGATAACATAATTAATAAGCGCCACAATGTATGATTGATTTTTTCAAACACAGATACTTTGTACGAGCGTGCGAGTTGACGATAGAAATATTAGGTAAATTCTAAAGGTGCCAAGTCGCCCGATCGGGCGAGTTTTTTTCGGGCGAGATGACGAATAAGTCACTATATGTCAAATAAAATTTAATATAATTACTCAACTAATATTGATATTATAATCTAAGAATATTGAGAACTACCTACTGACTAGATGCAGTGACGAAGATCGTCAGAATATTGTAGCATGTATGGGGTGACGTCAACAGGTCCATTAACGTCTTCTATTTCAAAGTTAATTGAAACTCTACGTAGCAATTTGCTGCCTTGAATGTCTTGAGTAGTGCGCAGATGTGGTCACAATATGGGACGAAATCGGTTTTTTTTTTATGTAAGTCATAAAATCAAGGTTCTAAAGAACCCCTGTCTTCTTTATTAGAAAACGAAATTTAAATTTAAATAGGTGCGCTGAAGCATCGAATAAATGAATAAAGAACGCTGCAATGGTTTAACTTAAAGGCGGGAACTTAAAGGCGAAATTACAAAGTTAGTTAAGTAATCATCACCGCCCATGGATAATGATGGACATAGATAAAACAATACTAGAGGAATCCCTGAAACTAGAATGATTACGTTAACTGACACTGACTTCAAGGGAACCGCAATTATACTGACTCGATGGCTCATTCGGTAGTGACCCTGCCCTATGCGCCAAGAGTTGTGGGTTCGATCCCCATCCAGGACAAACATTCGTGTGATGAATACTTGTGTTTGTTCTGTGTCTGGGTGTTAATATCTTATATTTAATTATATATTTGTAATACCACTGGTGAATCTGATATTCGTAACACAAGTGCTTAAGCTACTTACCTCGGAGTCAGATCAATGTAGTCGGATGATTACGTTAACTGACACTGTCTTCAAGGGAACCGCAATTATCCCGATTTCTTCCCAAAAACGCGTCGTATTTTCTCCCAGTGCGTCACACTAACGAAGCTTCCTTTAATCTCTGTCCTTAGCACAAGTAAAGGCCGCTCTGTTTTTCATTTCGCCGTAATTTGAGTATTTCACGCGACGCCGCCCCGGCCACTGCGAATTGCTGCTACGCAAAACGGGGTCCGTGGGAGAAATAGGAAAACGATTATCTAAGCTGACATTAATAATATCCGATAAATAATAATAAATATCCGACTACGTCACATATATTAATCTGATTCCGAGGTAAGTAGCTTATGCACTTGTGTTACGAATATCATAATCAACAGTGGTATTACAAATATAAGGTGTCAGGTGTCAAAACCTGCGTATATTCATCACACGAATGTTTGTCCTGGGTGGGAATCGAACCCACAACTCTTGACGCATGGGGCAGGGTCACTACCGAATGCGCCATCGAGCCAGTCAAATAAGTATATTAAAATAAGTAACTCAACAAACATCTTTACGCCGATACAATAGCTCAGGTGTGTCTCACTCAGTTAGTCAGTCGATCAATCAGACAGTCGGTTAGTCAGAAAGTCGACAATGGTGTCTTGAATCAGCTAATACAGGAAATGCAGTAAACAAGTAATCCTATATCATCTGTATTTTAACCAACTTTAAAAAAGTAGGAGGTTCTTAATTCGTCGGATGATTTTTTATTGTTATTTTTTATAATATCCTACTAGATTTAGGATAAATAAATCTTGTGTATTAATTGTCTTGTCTTGTATAGTAATTTGTCCCATGTTGGTCTGGGACTTGGCCCATGTTGATCTGGGACAAAAAAAAAGAATGTGCCAACTGTGGTTCGTGCCTATGTCGTAAGAGGCTTAATGGTTTACAAGCTTTTGGGTATGTGACTGAGTAGGCGACAGGTTAGCCGCTTGTCACTGCTTTTTCACAATTTTCCATCTAACTCAGCTCGGCTTTATTTTTGGCTGAATGTGGTTGAAGGGGCTTGCTGCCCCTTTGACTCTGCCTACCCCTTCGGGGATTATGGGCGTGATGTTATGTATGTATTTATGTGTATGTATATTAATTTGGTTTGGACATGTGTATTAAGAATAATTTTCGAATGTCAAAGAAACGACTGGTTATGAAGTAATTAACACCTTACTAATATGAGGCAATGCTTCAGCATCTCATATCTATGGCGTGCGGTTCTCGGCTTAGCCCCAGAAATGGCTTGAAGTTAATTAATTTCTTTCCACATCTAGTTTAGATTCCATTAAGCAAAAATAACTAAGTCTTAAAATACGGAACCCCAACCGAACTCCACCCCCTACCCCATGTTTTACTTAGCAAACACCGAGCCGTCTGTTTTTTATCAGGACTAAATTTTGATGGGCGGCGTTTTCGCTTTCATTTCTATGCATAGAAGTGTAACGGACCACGAGCTTCGCCAAGTGTTCCGATTGTAGAATGATGTACCTTTTTTCTTTTTAATTTTGGACTATGCCAAATATCTATACTTATAATAAATCTGTAGAGAGGTTAATTCTGTACATGAAATATATTTTCAAAATAACTATCAGGGGGTGATTAGTGATCGATACTGATGCCAAAAATGCAATCAGTAAAATTTTTGTCTGTCTGTCTGTATGTTCCTTATAGAAACAAAAACTACTCGACAGATTTTAACGAAACTTGGTACAATTATTCTTCATACTCCTGGGCAGGTTACAGTATACTTTTCATCACGCTACAATCAATAGGAGCAGAGTAGTGAAGGGAAATGTTGGGAAAACGGGAGAAGTTACTCCATTTTTTAAGCTTCCGTCGCGTGTGCGTCGGAAGCTTATAGAAATCATGTATGACGGAAATAGTCTTTATAATATTAACCATAAACGCGGGTGACACCGCTGGCACAGCTAGTCTTAAGTATTTTTGTTTATTTATATATGAACACTTCCTTCCACTCGCGGCTTCGCTTGCGTGGCACATCGATAGAACATAACCTATGTGCTATTTCTGTTTATAATCTACGTTTGTGCCTAATTTTATCTAGTTCAGTAGTTTTTGAGTTTATTTGTTACAAACATACAAATATGGAAATATTTCATCATCTTCCTAGCGTTATGTCCCGTGTTTAGACGGGGTCCGCTTAGACCATGATCCAGGATTTAGCGAGTTTGGTAATTATAACATTGAAGGGACCGTCGATCTGACCTTCGTAACCCTAAGATAGGGGAACCAGACAATTTTTGGATCATGGTTACAAATCCAAAGTTGTTTGAATTTGCAGGTTTCATCACGATGTTTTCCCTCACCGCCGAGCTAGTGGTATAAATACGTACATAGATTTGAAAAATCCAGAGGTACGTGCTGGGTTTGAATCCGCACTCTTCGGTTAAGAGGCGCGTGTCCTTACCATTGAGCTACCACCACTCTTATAATATGGAAATATTTGTATCGTTAAAATATTACAGTATATACTTCTTATGTGTTCCATTCCATGTTGGTCTGACTCAAAAATAATGTAGGTACTTTGTTTTTTTGCTTAACATATCGTTGGCAAATAAGGGTGTATAATACACCCTTACTTTGGTATTATTATGTAAGCGACGAGTTAACCACTTGTCCCTGCTTTTTCCCAATTCTCCAACCAACCCAAGTCAACCATATACTCGCCAGTCTAGCAACAAATGACCACAAACCAATCTATTTTAACCCATCACATATAACCCACAAAATTATTTTCCAATTCCATCCAATTCCAATTACCAAAATATTGTTTCCACCAAAAAAAGGCTATCAACCATAACTGTTTGAATAGGCTAACTAATTAAAACCTTGTTAACACAATTATCACCAGCGAATCGGAAATAAATCTCGAACGAAATACACCATAAGCCAGTAATTAAATATTAATTTATTTACACTCGTTAGTGCACCGCGAAAATAACCGGATTGATTATTTATTGGCTAGCGGGCTGGAAGTAATTAATGTATTACGTTAATGCAATCTGGCAAGGTATTACTAATTACTGCAGTCCTTAATATGGAAGCCAGGTAAACTTCTATTTGTGAATCGATAGTTTACGTCTTATCACTTATTGATACTAACTAGCTTCTCCCTGCGGCTTTGCTCGTGTGGTACATCGATAAAACTTAGCCTATATATTATTCATGTGTATAAGCTATCTTATTGTAAAGTTTCATTAAAATACATTCAGTAGTTTTTGCGTGAAAGAGTAACAAACATTCTCACAAACTTTCGCATTTATAATATTAGTAGGATTAGTACGATAGATGGTGTGATGCAGCAACAATATGAAGTTACGATACTAGCCATAAACTTCTTTGCTATCGATTTGTTATAAAAAACTATACATCGGTTATTGAATAAATATTCGGATAGATCGATTCAACCGATTACGGGCATGCGACATACAGAATACAATAAAATATGTAGTTTTAAATATTTTATAAACTTTTTTGTAAAAAAAAACTAGGGTGCTTTCAAAACCAATTTAAACAATGACCGAATATTTCGAAATACTGTAGCAATGTTACTCTGAAAAAAATGGTGATACGTTTTTAAATTGCTAGGCTATTATTTCGTCCGGATCTAAACCTCGGCTCATGTTTTTGTAATGAGGCTGTAGGCATTTATTTCAGGCAAACATACAAGTACATTGTGCTACTATAAATTTTTTTTTTTAGTTCATATGTATTTATTTTCAATTTAAATACCGATTGAGAATGATATTTTGTAGTGCAAATAGCGTTTAAATTAAACATAACAACGTGAATATTTATTATATAACAATGTTTTGAATTTTATGTTTTAATCTTTACAATGTATTTAAATTGCATTCGGATGGAACAGCCACAATATTTTTACTTTCTTTACAATCACCGCCCTGTCAATCCACAATATATGACACGCTAAATCGAAAAGGGAAAAACATTGCCTATACGCCAACTATTTTGTACTCTGCCCCGTTTTTATTTCACCGGGCAACATTTTAAATTAATGAAAACCACACGCGAGAAAACCGCAAAATATTCGCGGCAGATATTCAATTTTTTAATATTCCCGCGGCTATCAAACTTTTTTCTTAAATTGTCTGCGTAGGCAAAAGCGTACATCCATCATACAGCTAGCATGCACAACGTGTAAACAATAGGAGAGTAATGGAACGTTCGATTTTTAAAAAACAGTTCTGTTTTCATATTTTCTTGCCATAAAGTATGACTGGCCAATTTGAGCAGACGAGATGGTTTAAGAACAAGCGGTGGTAGCTCAATGGTAACGACACGCGGCTTTAATGCGAGGTGTTCTGGTTCTATGCCGGGCCCGTCCCTCTGGATTTTTTAAATCTGCACATATTAGACCTCTAGCTCGGCAGTAAGGGATAATATCGTGATGTAACCTGCACATTGAAATTACTATGAATGTGTAACCATGATGCAAATTGACAATTTCTTCTTTCTTGCAATAGCCAGTATCCTAGATCATGGTCTGATCGGACCCCGACTAAACACGGGACCTCACCTAAGAAATTGATTTATCACAAAATGATGTAGGGCTATTATTTGTCAAAGACCAACCAACTTTTAACTATGCCTTATAGGATTTTCATAGAGACTACAGCACGCACAGATGATACGATTAGTATTGCAAATGTCTGTAGGCTATAACGATACCATTTGGTATTTTTATTAGTACAGAGAAAGAAAACACAAAATGAGCTTGTTCTTTAGTTGAAGGTCGCCTGACAATATCGTGACATCACAATATAGGTGCCACGTTAATAATAAAAGAAGTTAAAACCTGAATATAAAGCATACAATTTTGTTTTTTAAATATATCTTGAATATATTTCTTATATTACATATATGCATACATAACACTCAAAGGAACTGCAAGCTGCACACATTCAGCCAAAAATAAAACTGGCCTGGGTTCAATGGAAATTTATAAAAAAATAATGAGAAATAGCTTGCTCGTTGCCTACACAATCACATACCTAAAACCCGATATACCAGTAGTCGCCTTTTACAACATACTAGCCAAGGAACACAGTTGGCACATCCTTTTTGAGTCCCAGACCAACATGAGACTAGCTATCAGTGACTTAATTTTGAAGAATCTAGAGCACCTTCTCAAGAAATTTATAACAAAACAAGAAATGTGGAGTCGACAATACGAACTAGCATCCAGTAACGTAATAAGGCCCGAATGGCGGCCGAAGAAAGTTTCGTGTCGTGAAAAATAAAGTAGAGACGAATTACAACGTCTTGAGTGACACACGGACTTGTAGAACGGCCAACCGAACATTCTGCCTCATGGTTATGGTAATAGTTACACATACATACATTATCTCATCACGCCCGCAATCCCCGAAGGGGTAGGCAGAGTCCAAAAGCAGCAACCAGTTCAATAGAACTTGTTGCTCCTTAAACTCAAAACTAAATAAACTTCACGCCGCTTCCCTAGCGGGGTAGGCAGAGAGAACCAAACGCCGTACAGCACGATCCTTACACACCTCACTCGCCTCTTCAACATTCATGATCCTTTTCATACAAGCTCTACGGTTTTTATAACTCCTAACATAATCTTCTGTTAATACACTATCAATCTGGCCGTGGTAGGTGAGCCTGGGCCTTCCGCGGCTCCTTCCACTTTCACATTGTATATCTGTTTAGTCAATCTTTCGTCATCTATTCTTTCCACATGTCTTCTTACCTTGACTCTGATGCTGATACCTTAAAGCCCATTATTGTTAAAAAAATATGACAAGTGGTTAGCTCGTTGTCTAAACAAAAACAAACCTACAACCCAATAGTATATTAGTCCTCTATACGATATGCTAGGCAAGGATTCCATTTGGTACATTATTTTTAAGTCCCAAGGTGCTATGAACAGACCTTTTTCACTCAAAACCTTTGTCTCTGTGTAGGAATCGTATTCGCGCCCCTACATTTGTCGCGAAGTCTAAACCCTTCTAAGTTTAAGCAGTCAGAAGTCAAAAAATAATTGCAAATACAAAAAAACCGTTAAAATGTCTCTCTGTCTACTCCGCTAGGGAAGTGGCGTGAAGTTTAGTTGGTTATAAGTTAAAAATAAAGCCTTTAAAAAGATTGAAACTACATATTTCATTCCAAAGGCCACAAGTAAAAATAAGGCATTGAAATAAACTTAAGTTTTCCGTCCGCAAAACCCTTATTCCAGTTCCAGAACAAGAATGAGAATTGTTATACGAAAACATTTTTACGTCTCATACTTTCCCAGACCCAGAAATAACGAAGCAACAGGGCTAGCTTTAAATTTGGACTTTTTTACTATAATGAACCTGCTACAATACCTAGTTTTATTGGAACTAGAACGCTGAAATTAACAAAGTTGTTAGCGTTCACGGACTAGTAAAAAAAGAAGGACTCCGCGTTACTAATTAGACATTAAAGCTCCTCAGGTGCTCCACCTTGACACGCAACTTACGTCACACATTGTTAAATAATTGCTCCAAATGACAGATATCCGATATCTGGTATCCATAAGTATCTCACTCATGCATAAACGTGGCTTCACGCTATAGTATGACAGCGTGGAGTCCTTCTTTTTTTACTAGTCCGTGGTAGCGTTATATTATTTCCGAACGCCACTTCTTTTTTTAAATTTTTTCGTTTTAGTTTTAAAAATGTGAACTTGTTCGAATGCGGAGAAAGAAATAACTTTTCGTGTTTTTGAATGCGAAGTAAAAAAATTACTTATATCTAAGGATTGCAATCCAGAGGGATTTTTTTCTGAATCCAGCACACTGGATTCAACAGCTAAAATTGTGCTGCATTGCTTGATGCAGCATCCAATCTTTAGTGGGGATTGAAATCCAGCATTGGACCAGCTTCTATCGCTGGATTCAGCACGAATTGAGCTGGAGTAAGCTGAATTGCTAGAACAATTTCAGCATTGCAGTCCCTAATACTATCTATCAAGACTAGTTTAAGACTCAAGGCGAGATAAGTTGGTTCAAGTCTAAGCAGGTACTTTATTTTTTTATCTACTACTGATTACTATCTGATTAGTGGTATCTTAAGACAAAGTAAGAAAACTTTATCTTTATACCGATGCAAAATAATTGATCAATATTTTTTTGCAGCAAATATCAAAATCTTAATGCTATTTCTTCAAAATAGACTTCATAGTCAGAGTTGTCTTAGACATACTTAAATAATGAATTTTTAAACCGTACCTTAAACTATTAACAACTAAAATATTTATATAGATATGAAACAATAATTTGTATCAGTATTTTGCAAAGCAGACATTTGTAAGTATATTAATTCAATTTCAAAATATCTTTATTTATGTAGGCTTTAAAAAAGTGCTTATAAATCTATCAATATTAAAAAAAACCGGCGAAGTGCGAGTCGGACTCGCACACCAAGGGTTCCGTACCATGATCTTTAAAACGGCAAAAAAAATCATGTCTGTTGTATGGGAGTCCCCTTAAATATTTAATTTATTCTGCTTTTAGTTTGTTGTAGCAGCAACAGAAATACGTCATCTGTGAAAATTTCAACTGTCTAACTATCACGGTCCATGAGATACAGCCTGGTGACAGACGGACGAACAAACGGATGGACAGCGGAGTCTTAGTAATAGAGTCCCGTTTACCCTTTGGGTATGAAACCGTAAAGAGAGAAGAAACAATACTATCATAACACTTGTTTAAAAAATTACACTTTTTTTTTGTTGCCGAAACGATTCATCACTTTTTTTACTGTTCAGTGCTAGCATAATACAATTCAGTTATCAAAATGGTCTTATCAGCTCACATTTTTTATTTATTTGAGTAGTAACATTTGAAAATTAGCTATTTTAACGATTTTCGTGATTTATTTTAACAGTTAAAAAATGATTTATACATAAACTTAATACATCTATTTGATAGTTAGTGTGCTTTACATATCAATACACATCGAATCAAAATTCTACTATCCTTCTTTGGATAGATATGGCTAGTAAAAATTTTCCATATATTGTAAGCTGTGCCTGTTGTATGCACGATTTTTTTTATACTTTTTATTTCGAATATTCTGCGAGGCGTCAATAAACCAATATAATTTATGCTGTTAAACAAAAATTTGAAATTTTTCTTTCCAAAATAGAAGGTTCATCAATACTAAAGCTATGCCTTATAACCAAATTTAGTCACTCGTCCCAAATATCTCAAAAATGTGAGCTGATTGACCAATTTTGGTAACTGGATCTACATCAGCTGTTACTAATTTATCAAAAAATCACTTAACTGATTGAGCAACCAAAATACTGTAAACTTGTGAAATCGTTTAAGTAAATATTATTAAAACATACCTTTATTTTAAACAGCTTTTGTGTGGTGCGATGAAACAATTCACCTGTAAAAAGAAAAGATGCATTAATTCCTAATACGATTAACAAGCGTTTCGTGAGGCTTAGATAAAACAATTAATGTCATGTCCCCTGTCAGAATGGGGCTTAAAAATGCACTTTGTTGTTCACCTAGCTTGTCGTAAAAACAACTAATAGAGTATCAGGCAAAGGGTATTTGAAATTGGAGACCAGCTAGCCACTTGTTTACAACTTTCCATCCAACCTAACCGAGTTTTGTTACAATATACTTAATTTTGTTATGTATGTCTATAAAGACAAAAAAAACATGGTCGACTTAAAAAAAATATATAATACATACGTCTGGCTGGCTTGACTAGCTCGATGGCTCATTCGGTAGTGACCCAGCCCCATGCGCCAAAGAGTTGTGGGTTCGATCCCCACCCAGGACAAACATTCCTATGATAAATACTTGTGTTTATTCTGTGTCTGGGATTTAATATAAAATAATTTAGTATATATTTGTAATACCCCTGTTGATTCTGATATCCGTAACATAAGTGCTTAAACTTCTTACCTCGGAGTCAGATCAATGTATGTGATGAATTCTGATATCTATATCTGCATATGTTATGTATGTATGTATGTACATACATAGAAAGCCCCTTTAACCATACAGCCAAATATAAAACTGAGCTGGGTTAAAAAATATGATTTTTATATTAAATATATCGATAGCAAGAAACGTTATCTATAATCTTTACATACATACATAACATCACACCCAAATTCTCCGAAGGGTTAGGCCGAGTCAAAAAGGCAGCAGACCCCTTTAACCACATTCAGCCAGAAACAAAACTGGGCTGGGTTAGATGGAAATTTGTGAAAAAATAGTGACAAGTGGCTAGTTCGTCGCCTACACAATGACATACCCAAAACCCCATTATTTTTAAGTCCCAGACCAACATGGGACTAAACATATTCATAAATACTGTTATATATATACATAAATACATACATACATACATATAAGAGTATTCGGGGGATTTATTCGAATGACCTCTGTTAATGGGAGGTCGAAGTCCGACTTTTAGTTATTAGGCTTATAATTCCTAGTTCTATTTTTAGCTGAATGTGGTTAAAGGGGCCTGCTGCCCTGATTCCGCCTACCCCTGCGAGGTTATGGGAGTGATGTTATGTATGTATGTAGGTATAATTCCTCGGCGATCTTGCCCGGTTTTGAACCAACATCCCTCACTTATGAACCGTGTGTTCTTTAATTCACCGCTATTACTATTTTCGTAGGATTAGTTTAATGTTTATTCAATTTTATTTGGACTCGATCAAAAGCCGGTTTATTTAGGGAATCAATTAGGTACGCTCTATGATATTTAAGTTGAGATCAAAATAATATTGAAAATGGGCTAAAACTAATATGTTGTACGTCATATACAGCTCTGGTATCAACTAGGAAAATAATATGAAAGTTTATATTTATGCCACCACACGTGAAGCTCTTCAGGTGCTCCAACTTGACAAGCAACTTACTTTCATTGACATAATAAGTGCTCCAAATGACAGATATCCGATATCTGGTATCCATAAGTATCTCACTAACGCATGCATAAACGTGGCTTCACGCTATAGTATGACAGCGTGGAGTCCTTCTTTTTTTACTAGTCCGTGCTATTAGGAAAGGCAATGATCTTAAAAATGTATACATACATATGTTTAAGACTGATCTGTTCGTAATCTTGGATCTTATTGATTTTGATTATTTCATCAAATTAATGAAAACAAACACAGAAATTTACCATTTCCTTCACGTAAAATCACATAAAAAAGTAATTCTGCGAGAAACCATATGAATGGTCCTTTATTAAGTAGGATAAAATACAATTT
The DNA here is from genome assembly GCA_951394215.1 of Glyphodes perspectalis. Lineage (NCBI taxonomy): Eukaryota > Metazoa > Arthropoda > Insecta > Lepidoptera > Crambidae > Glyphodes > Glyphodes perspectalis. The sequence goes on from OX596218.1 coordinate 2,714,656, forward strand.
AACCGACTTCAGAAATACCTAGGTCTTTTACCTAGGCAGAGTCAAAGGGGCAGCATGCCCCTTCAACTATATTCAGCCAAAAATGAAGCCGGGCTGGGTTTGAGGGAAAATTGTGAAAAAGCAGTGACAAGCGGCTAACCTGTCGCCTACACAATCACACACCCAAAACCCGATAAACCACTAGTCGCCTTTTACGACATGCCAGGCAAGAACCACAGTTGGCACATTATTTTTAAGTCCCAGACCAACATGGGACAGTGGGCTTGGCATGTTACTATAACATAATAATGTCCATTCACACTTAATGTGTCAAAACCGGGTAAGTGAACTAAATGCTGAACCGCACCATACATAGACTGCTAAACTCAGGCGTTTTAGGCGGAATTTTCTTCGATCGTGTGAGAATCATGAAATAACCTCTATAAACAGGTGCTAACTGACCTTTGTAGCCCTTAGATAGATAACTAGGCTAATTTCTAATCAGCCTAGTATACCTAGTACATATTTACTTGAATCTGTAGGTTTCATCATGATATTCCCTTATCACCGAGAATATTTTAAAAATAAAATCAGACTACATCACATACATTGTGCTTAAGCTACTTATAGCTTAAGCACTTGTGTTACAGATATTAGGAACAACAGTGGTATTACAAATATATACTTAAATACTGAATATTAACACCCAGACACAGAACAAACATAAGTATTCATCAAACGAATATTTGTCCTAGGTGGGGAACGAACCCACAACTCTTGGCGCAAGGGGCAGGATCACTACCGAATGCGCCATCGAGCCAGTTATAAATACGTACAGAAGCAAATACTCTTATTTAAATTAATATACCTACCTAGCATATGAGAATCGTGTTCTATAACCCTTAATATAACTTCACAGTCGGTAAAGTTAAACAGCTCTAACAAAAACTTGTAAATTTGTTTCTTTATTATTAAACCACTTTTGCTTGCGGTTTCACCCGCGTTTATGGTTTATGTTATATAGCCTATAAATGAGCTATCTAACGCTAAAAGATTATTTATCTTTTAGCGTTAGATAACTCATTTATAGGATCATTTATAGGATCAGTATATCGGACCAGTAGTTCGATTAACGCGTTTAAGCAAACAATCAAACATACTCTTCAGCTTTTACTATTAGTAAGTCCCATGTTAGTTGGGGACTAAAAAAAGAATGTGCCAACTCTGTCTCCTGCCTAGCATGTTGTAAAAGGCGACTAATGGTATATGGGGTATTGGGTATGTGATTGTGTAGGCGACGAGCTAGCCACTTGTCACTCCTTTTTTCACAATTTTCCATCTAACCTAGCCCATTGTCCCATATTGGTCTGGGACTTAAAAAGAATGTGCCAGCAGTGGTTCTTGCCTAGCATGTCGTAAAAGACGACTAATGATATATCGGGTTTTGGGTAAGTGATTGAGTAGGCGACGAGCTAGCCACTTGTCACTCCTTTTTTCACAATTTTCCATCTAACCCAGCCCATTGTCCCATATTGGTCTGGGACTTAAAAAGAATGTGCCAGCAGTGGTTCTTGCCTAGCATGTCATAAAAAACGACTAATGGTATATCGGGTTTTGGGTAAGTGATTGTGTAGGCGACAAGCTAGGCCCTTGTCACTACTTTTTCACAATTTTCCATATAAGTAACCCAGCCCAGTTTTTTTTTTGGCTGAATGTGGTTAAAGGGGCCTGCTGCCCCTTTAACTCTGCCTACCCCTTCGGGGATTATGGGCGTGATGTTATGTATGTATGTATGTATGTACTATTAGTAAGAATAGATTCCTAGTCCACCATCTTACTTAATCACTATTTTCATCAAACACCAGTACACACTTATTCCATTTAGTTTCGAATAACGCCACTTACAACCACAAAGGAGCTATTAACGTGCGGTATACGTCATAAATCATGCACGAAGTACCCCAGGTTATGAGGTACTTGTACACTCAAAATTCAACCTTAAAAGAAGGTAGTACAGCATTCTGAAGATGGCATATCGGTTCTACCGGCTGTTTTTAGTGAAGATATGTTAAGAAAATAAATTATTTATCAGAGGAGAGTAGGGTGGTTTTAACATAATTTGTGGTTTTTATGTATAGTGAAGGTAAACGACCGGACTTTTGTAGACGTATGCTGAAAAGGGGGGATTGTAAGGAAAGTATGGTCAGTATCCAAAGTGTTCAAAGTCAATGATACCAGTGTTGTTAAAACACCTATTAAATAAATTGGGATATGTATAAACAGTCACAAACAATGAAAAAAGTAACTTGTTAGATTTTAAACACCGCTTTTTTGTAATCGATATATCTATCTAACTATATGTATAGTCAATTGAAGATAAATTGTGAATTTGACTGGCTCGATGGCGCATTTGGTAGTGATCCTGCCCCATGCGCCAAGAGTTGTGGGTTCGATCCCCACCCAGGACAAACATTCGTGTGATGAATACTTCTGTTTGTTCTGTGTCTAGGTGTTAATATTCAGTATTAATGTTTATATTTGTAATACCACTGTTGTTTCTGATATCCGTAACACAAGGGCTTAAGCTACTTACCACGGAGTCAGATCAATGTATGTGATGCGGTCTGAATTTATTTATTTATATACTGTATACAAAATAAAGTATCTATTAATTTTCTATAGTTTATATTCTATACCGATTATTTTTTAACATCACGCCCATAATCCCCGAAGGTGTAGGCAGAGTCAAATGGGCAGCATGCCCCTTCAACCACATTCAGCCAAAAATAAAGCCGGGCTGGGTTAGATGGAAAACTGTGAAAAAGCAGTGACAAGAGGCTAACCTGTCGCCTACACAATCACACACCCAAAACCCGATATACCATTAGTCGCCTTTTACGACATGCTAGGCAAGAACCACAGATGGCATATTCTTTTTAAGTCCCAGACCAACATGGGACACAATGGGCTGGGTTGGATGGCTTGCTTTCCTATCCGTATATAATACATATATGTCTATTATTCCAACTTAACCAGAAGCTGTTTTGCCTGACTCCCCTAACCTCTACGTCAGGGTTACAAAGGTCAGAAAGGTATTAATACAACAATCTGTCTCGCTAAATCGAAAAGGAAAAATATTTCAAAACTTGGGTTTGGAAAGGAAAAATCACTAAACAAAAAATACTGACTGTTTAACCTTGATGAATGTATAATTAGTACAATATATTATTATCTAGTTCATTTTTGTCGAACTAATTTTTTTAAGAATAAGCATTTTCAAAAACAGTTTTAGAATAATCCATTAACTTTAAAAGTTCAAGTTTCAAGCAACATGGAAGAAATTTCAAAATGCAAACTACATCAAAGTTAGTAGTTGTTTCGAAGTTTCTTAAATGCGTTGTAAAACTATAAGAGGAAACAGCGTTTTTAAAATATTAAGGCAGTTTTTTATAGAATATGCAATGAAGTATGAAATATACGAAAGTTTATACATAACATTTATTGTGTACACGTTTGACTGCCTCGTTAGTCTAGTAGCATGCGCCGCCTAAAGACCAAGAGATTCTGGGTTCAGACCCTGGGTCAGGCCAAGAATTTGTAGCTGGTTATTTTAATATTGAAATTACTCAGTATCAGTCCGGAGTCAGAAAGTTGGCGGTTTAATCACCCCTGGCTCGGAAAGCACGTTAACCCATTGGTCCTGCGCCTGACCTCTTACCGGTAATGTCGCATTATCGTGAAGGAACAGGGAGTGCACTTGTGCTTGCGCACACTTGTGCACTATAATATCTCCTGCGCAGTTGGCTAATGCTCGTTAAGATTGGCCGCCGTGACCGATATCGGCTAGGAGGACATTATTATTTTTACTATAAGTTTGAATTCTAAGAAAGGATCTTAGGCATCTCCAGACATCTCCAGCATTAGAGAAGTTGCTGATACTGCTGTCATTAAAACGGGTTGGTGCCTCCGGTACTCTCATCGCGCTAAACACAATACAGGTGCTACTATTGTACTCCACAGATATTACAGCCTAATTAATTATACATATCTCTTAAATTTTTTTTTTTTTTTAGGAGACCTTACCATAGCCACCTTCATAATTCTTGTAACAGAATTCCTAATTCAATACAAATACGTTTCCCTCCAAAAACATTCATACGCAACCTGAGGTTACTTTAAAATCCGCCCAACATAATCCCTCCGAAAATTCCCTCACAATCTTTGTCCCCAACAGAGAAAAAGACATCAAAAACGCCGAACAAAGGAGAAATGAGCGTCCCTGCAAATCTAGGGAGGAATCTACGGGCCAAATTCATTGTCACAAAGAAATCAGGCGTCTTTTATTCAAATATCATATCATCCTTTTTCTTCGCAAAGAAAAGACAAAGGGTTTATTTGGACGTTATTGTGATGGGACGTTTTTGTTATCCGGCCGACTTAACTGGGTCGGGCATCTACATAAGACGTAGTTTCGTTGAGGTCCGTTTTTGTTTCAATTTTCCGGCGAAGAAGCTGTTAACATCGATTTAATAAATGACAATAAATAGTAAATAACGTATGTAATAAATAGTTTTTATTTGCATTAATAAATTAACGTAATGACCGGCTCTTATTATTGGTAGAAGGAATAATCTTCTATTACTAATACAAGAGCTTTTCTTATCACCTATCTATATACATAACATCACGCCCATAATCCCCGAAGGGGTAGGTAGAGTCAAAGAGGCAGCAGGCCCCTTTAACCACATTCAGCCAAAAACAAAACTGGGCTGGGTTGGATGGAAAATTGTGAAAAAGTAGTGACAAGTGGCTAGCTCATCGCCTACACAATCACATACCCAAAACCCCATTTTCAGTTAGTTAGTTAGTTACCATTAGTCGCCCTTAATGACATGCTAGGCAAGAAATACAGTTGGCACATTCTTTTTAAGTCCCCTACCAACATGGGACCGATTTATATAAATAAATATACTTGAATTGTATGTGTGTAATAGTAAATAACAACCTATTAGGTACTTCTAGTCTATCTATGCGTCTGACTGTCTCTTTGTTTCAGCTAATCTAGTGTCATCATCGACAATGTCGAAAATAACTTTTGTAGGTATCTGTACGGTTTTTTTGATTACCCCATAACTCTTTTATGGGGGGTACATTTAAGCACAATCGGCCAAACGGTATTTATGTGAAAAGTTAAAATATTGACAGACAGACAGACAGCTTGACTTTTGAATTTAATTCATCAATATCCTACTTATTGTTTTATACTATTGAACTGCAGTATATATATTTAAATGTTCTACTATATCTATATATATCTGTGTAACCCATGTTAGATGCGCATTGGGTCTGGGAGCGCTCCAAGACGGTGGATTCTTGCCAAGTCTTGCCCCGGGGTTGATGACCGCAATCAATAAGTTGGGGTTAAACAACTTTGACCACTTATCTTAAACTTAATCTTACAGTAACCTCAAAGTTTTTACGGTCATTTTGACCGCTATTAATATTTATAGAAATAGAATAAATTGTGAATTGCTTATTTCACTACTTATTATTATTATAAAACAATGAATGTCTGTCTGTTTGCGATCTGAAAAACTACTGCTTGGATTTTCATTTGGATAAAGTGGTTCTTGAGGAAGTTTTCGGTATAAGTATAATTTGTTAAGTTTTTGTGCACATTTACTAAAATATAACTTTTTTTCGTACTATATAATTTAAGTGAATATCTTAGTATATCACCACGTTTTTGTGACAGACAAATTTCCATGAGGGCGAAGCCACGGGCTATAGTTAGTTTTACATATATGCGACTGTCGGTTAGCCTAAGTTGAAATCTGAAACATTTCGGCTCCAGGTTACAGATCCTGGCCACGAAACTAAAGACCAAGACTTCATCTGTTTGAGGCAAATGATGGTGTGATGGACACAGATATTTGTAATTTAGTCGTAGATATTTATATTTAAGAATATCATTCGTTATCTACGAGATATCTATAGTATTAGTTACACATAAATGAGCAGAGTATATATTTTTTTTTATTTAACCTATTGTGTCCTACTGCTGGGCAAAGGTCTCCCCCAATTCTTTCCACTTCTTTCTGTCCTGGGTCAGCTCTTCCCAAGTGGTGTGGATTTCAATTAACTCTTTGCGCCATCGAGTTGGTGGCCGAGTTGGTGAGAGTATATCTTGCAAAAATAACGATTTTCTAGAATTCGACAACACTATGTTGCCATATTCAGACTTAGCGTCGAACGCATAAAAAAATGTTTCAATGGTCAGTTGACAGTCGCATGATTCTTAAATGTAGGATCTTGGTCCCAGCTTTACTAAATATTATCTCTTGGACATAATCTTGGGAATATAATAATAGAATTGGATATCTCATCATCATAATTTATTTACTAAGGTAATCCCTAATATGAGTTACTCCAAGGCAAGGACTATAGGAGTTGGTATTGCATAGTGATCTGGGTCAAAGTAATCAAAACGCCATTAATAGCATATTAGCAAACGTAAATACATTAATGATATTATGTAGTCTGTAAATATATGTATGTAATGTATACATATTATAAGGAATTTGTTCTTTAAGCCGTAAATTTAATTAATTTTGCCTTTATAATAAAACGAATAGATGGTTAAAAGATTGTGTTTTTTTTTTGGAATTATGCAATTTTCGATATAATTTCTGTTATCGCTATTTGAAATGAAATGAAATGAAATTATCTTATTTACGTAGTCTTCAAAAAAGCACTTATAAATCTTCAGAATTCAGCAAGATCAAGACAAGATCTTATACGTAAATGTTTTCTAATTTTCTCATAGAATAATATCCCTCTTTTACTCAATTCTTAATAACATAGAAGAAATCGAGTAGTAAAAGAAGTAGGCAGCTATACCATTTAAAAGGTCCTTACTATCCCAGGCTGTCTAATCCAGGCGTCCTATAAAATTAGCCCACACATGTCACCGGCTCAAAGTAACGTGACCACAAATGCCCACACAGAATTAGCTGCGGACCACGGCGGGAAACGACGTTATCCCGGCTTTATCCCCCTGATTCCCCAATTTACCCCTCAAAGGGCAAAATGCCAATGAATTGGTCGTTCAAAGAAAAGTGATTAAATTACTCTTTCACAACAAAATTCGGCAAGTGCGACTCGGCAGCGGTGAATTTGATACCCGTATATTTAACCAGTTTTCCTGGTTTTCCTTGCTTAATGCAACATCTTTTTTAATACGTCTTTGAGCCCTATATCGACATGGGATAGGATCCATTAGTTCTTGCGTCCAATTTGGTCATTCCGTATTTGAAAGTGATGTAAGGTGATCTTGAATTATTAAAACACTAGTTTCTGCCCGCGGCTTTGCTCGCGTGGTACATCAATAAAATATAGCCTATATGTTATTCGGGTTTATAAGCTACATTATTCTAAATTTTTATTAAAATCTATGCAGTAGTTTTTCGGTGAAAGAGTAACAAACATCCACACATCCAGACAAAGTTTGTTTATAATATTAGTATGATTAATAGGATTTCCTTATTGGGTCAAGGATTCTATGTCAAAATACTTCATGTGGACAACTTATTTTAACGCGATATCTTTAACCTGCTAATACAGAAAGCAGAATCAGCGAAACCAGAATAAAACTCCAACCTGTCTCTTTTATGAAACCCTCAGTAAACTCCACATAATTCACAGAAAAAGCCTCCGCGAGAAGTATCGTAGTCACTGAACAAAGAACAAAATATCTTGGTACAACAGAATTTAACGTCAAATACAAAAAGTGGTAGAACATGTGTTCTAGAAAAATATTTTCGTAGATAATAACTTTTACGTACCCTGTCAGCACATTTTTCCTGCGACGCTGTCATCTTTTACATCATTAATCACTCAAGTTTATTGGTTACGAATATGGGAATGTGTTATGTTCGTTTCGTTGATATTTTTTATAGCGAATCGACGGTAAATATTCATCGTATACTTTTTCTTGAAGCTTGCGTTTTATTAGGAGGATTACGTTTATGAAATGTTGGGAACGGAGAATCTGAAACAGAATATTCATTTACACGAATAGAAATAAAATCCCGAGTTGGTCTAGTATTTTAAGTACCAACTGTGGTTGTTGTCTAGCATGTCGTAAAAGGCGACTAATGGTATATCGAGTTTTGGGTATGTCATTGTGTAGGCGAGGAGCTGGCCACTTGTCACTACTTTTTCACAATTTTACATCTTACCTAGCATATACATAACATCACACCCGTAATCCCCGAAGGAGTAGGCAGAGTCAAATGGGCAGCAAGCCCATTTAACCACATTCAGCCAAAAATAAAACAGAGCTGGGCCACATGCAAAATAATAAAAAAGTAATGAAAACTTTCTAAGTCCCAGACCAACATGGGACCTAAGACTAGTCAAAGTATGGAATACCTAATTTATTAGAAACAGTTGATAGCATAACATATGCTTTCAAATCCCATATTACACATATTGCATGATCTAGGTCTAATCTTGGACAACAGATCTAATCTATTCAATCATCCCTTATCCACCTGCAGCGGGTCTTAAGCTCTCCGAAGATATTGAAGTACGTGTCTCCAATTGTATACACTGCTGAGGAGCTGAGGAGCCTACTATAGTTATATTGTTCGTTCCTCACAGGTTGTTCAATAAGGAGTCATGATCACTTAAGGTAGTAATAATAATGTCCTCCTAACCGATATCAGTCACGGCGGCCAACTTCAACGAGGATTAGCCAACGGCGCAGAAAATATATAGTGCACAAGTGTGTGCGCAAACACAGGTGCACTTTCAATTCCTTTACTCTCATAGTCCGGTGATACGGCAATCCGACATGAGCGGAGAGAGGTCTGGCGCAGGACGAACGGCTTAACGTTCTTTTCGAGGCACAGGGAGATTGAACCCGCCAACTTCCTGACTCTTCCTGACTGTTACTAAATAGTTTTAACATTGAAATAACCAGCCACAAATTTTGTGCCGACCCGGGAATTTAACCCAGGACTTCTTGGTCCTTAGGCGGTGCATGCTAATACTAGACCAATGAGGATGACAGTATTTAAGGTTTCAATTATACAACAATATAACTCTTACTATCCGTGTTGTTAATGAAAAGATGTTACTACTTCTTCCTCCACAGAGTTCTGAATTCTATAGATTTTTTTTTGAAGTCTCGAATGCGGGGCGTAAGGATCGTATCATATGGCGTTCGGTTCTCCCTGCCTCGATAGGGAATTGGCGTAAAGTTAATTTATTATTTATTATTTTTTTCCTTTTTTTTATTTCTTATAACACTAGCTAGCTATTTGCCAGTGAAAATCCAGTAAAATCGATTTCAGATAATCTTATTATATGCTCCTCGACATAAATCTCGTATAAATATATATCACAGATATAAACCTCATAAAAACGCCTAAACTAGATGCATTACCATACAGTTTGCAAAATAATACGCAACAAATCCTTTCAAACTCACACTCAAAATATCTTTATTTACGTAGCCTCAAAAAATCACTTGTAAATCGTCACAATTCAATAGATACAAACGTCAATAGATACAAAATAGAACAATTTGAATCTACCACCGGTTCGGAATGTCGCATCTACCGAGAAGAAACCGGCAAGAAACTCGGTAGTTACTCTTTCCAATGCCAGATTGAATAACAAATTAAAATTAAGAGATTAAGTTAACTTTTAAGCCGCAAGTCACGGTACCCCAAAAACGTTTCTTCCACATAACCGCAAGTAAACAATCGGATGCCCTTCGTGGTTCCTGCAACGATGTTTCGTTATCCGAAAATAAATGCTGCCGGCTCTTTGATAGCTCAAACGAAGCGAGGATTATCGCGTAATAAATATAATATTTTCGGTGAAAATTTTTCGGACGGCGAAAGTTGTGGCGGAACACGTACACTCGTTAGATGGTAGTGTTAATGGTGGTTCGAACATCATATCCTGTTTCTTATCGCAATCGCAACGGTGAAAACCAACAGGCCAATATTGGTGTTGGTATTTAATAATAATGTGCTTATAACCGATATCGGTCACGGCGGCCAATCCCAACGAGGATTAGCCACCTGCGCACACAGGTGCACTCTCTATTCCCTCACTCTCATAGTCCGGTGAGTCGGCAATTCGACATGACCGGAGAGAGGTCAGGCGCAGGACTAACAGCTTAACGTGCTTTCCGATGCACGGGGGTGATTAAACCGCCAACTTCCTGACTCCGGACTGTTACTGAGTAGTTTCAATATTGAAATACCCAGGCACGAAATTTTGGCCCGACCCAGGATTTGACCCCGGGACCTCTTGGTCCTTAGGAGGCGCATGCTACCACTAAACTAACAAGGCAGTCAAACGAGGCAGTTGGTATTAACAGTTTAGTTAGTTAGTTAACTGAACTGTTGAAGAAGCAAGTAAGGTGTGTAAGAATCGTGCCAAATGGCGTTCAGTTCTCTCCGTTTACCCCGCAGGGAAGTGGCGTAAAGTTTAATTAGTTTAGTGTTGGTATTTAGATAAAGATTTAAAAAAAATCTAGGTGAATTGGTTTACTCAGGTAAAAATAAAAATACATATTGCAATGCAAAGCAGCTCAATGACAAACCGCAGAGTAAGCCACCTAACTAAACGTTTCAAGATAATAGTTACTTTATCACGTTGTCTGACCAAATGGTCAGTCAACGTGACAAAATATCCCTTTGTGCACGAAGACCCTTGTATTCGTTACGTTCCTAATGGCACAGAGTAATAATATACTACGTACAACAGAGGGTCACTGCCCATACTTGAAAAGTTACTGCTATAACTCGCGCAAGAACAGCGACAGTGGTGAGTAATTGGAACTACAGCAAAGTTTAGTCTATTTGTCAGGAATAATACAAGATGCCGCTACAAGCACATGTTAGTTGTTTCTTAGTAATAATACGCCATCTGTGTAAAATTCATGGTAATAAAACAAATATTATTTTGGTTTGTTTCTGAAGAAAATATATTATATTATAAACATATTCATGTTTTTCACCTAAATTTAATAAATTATCTAAGAAATTACGTAAGTAAATAACTTATTTTATGAAAAAAGCTTTTTTTTAAAGTGAAATAATACCGTTTTTATTCGGTTTTATCTCTCAATCAGTCTAAATGATGCCTGTAGCGACATCTGTCTGTGTCAAGTCTATACGGAATCTAAAATGTATGTGACTGACCAGACATGCTAATGGCCAGTGGTTAAAAGTAACACATTACATGCAAGACACAAATTGAAACTATATTCAAACCGAAAGTTGGTCTAGTCACTTCAGACTAACTTTCAATACGGATTGTTAGCAATAATCATCCTCCTAGCGGTATGTCATGTGCTTAGCCGTGGTCCACCTAGACCACAATCCTTGATCTAGTGAGTCTAGTAATTACATTGAAACGACTGCCGATCTGACCTTCGTAACTCTTAGATAGAGGAACCAGACAATTTTTTGGATCATAGTTACACATCCATAGCTGTATGTGCAGGTTTCATCACGATGTTTTCTCTTACAGCTGAGCTAGAGGTATAAATACATAACATAACATCACGCCCATAATCCCCGAAGGGGTATGCAGAGTCAAAGGGGCAGCAGGCCCCTTTAACCACATTTAGCCAAATGGTATAAATATGTACATAGATTTGAAAAATTCAGAGGTACGTGTCGGATTTCGAACCCACACCCCTTACCATTGAGCTACCACCACTCCTGGGCTGTGAGCAATCAAATCCTATAAACAAAGTTTTCAACACGAGGACTACAACATTATTTTGTACATGAGTACATTCTAAAAAAAGACGTAAAAACATCCTATACCAGACAAACCGTCATTCCATAAATTACAAAAGAAACACATGGTGTTTTAAAAACCATTACGCAGCAGAAAATTGCTTCCGTAATGTTGTAGGGAAGTCTCTGATGATTTAGGGGTCCAAAAATAACGTCTTATGCCATTTTATGAGCTTATCTTGCATAAGAGTCTGTTTAAATATGGAAGAAGGTGTCTCTTTACTGAAATATATTTAGAAATATAGACCTTTTACAATGATACGTAGTATTTTTCGCTTACTTAGTGTAAGAAAGAGGTGAAAATGGCTCTAAATGTATATTTGTCTTTTTAAACATATACCTATCAGGTCGTGAATTATAGCTAAATTCGTCGTCTTGCCAATTGAACTATTATTACCAGCGTATTGAACCGACGCAGCGAACAAGTTTTTTGCGCCGTGCGTTGTTGCCGATCGGCAACAACTCGTTTAGTCACTCGCCTAAGTTCACGCGTAAGCGCCATGAATTCACGGCGTTTACGACATTTCGGTCGCGAGAAAAATGTACTCTATGAGCGATCTAGCGCTGCGTGTTTTAATAGCTTAATTAGACGACAATTGTTAGTTTTAGCGCTGCAAATGCTGAAACACGCTCAGTCCATGCTTCGTGATAATATTTTTGTTTGACATAGCTTCTCTATACCTAGTAATAATAGCTAGCCATGGTCTTGCCAGATAAATTAGTCGCCGTCTTTTTTTATTACTCAATGTCATAGTCTTTTTTGTCTATATGTCGACTCGCTGTCGTTGCTCAGGCTAAAAAGGTCATAACACTTAGGATTACTTACAAGTAGATATATCGCCATTGAAGTTCTAAAAGTGGATAAGTTTTAACATTCTGACGCCATTCGATGAAGTAAGTGACCGCGCCGGTTTTTTTTTTCGATCAATCAGAAGAGAGATGGCTAATCAATGACACCTTTACAAAGTACTTTTTCCAAATGCATATTCCTTAAATTACATTTTGAAGAAGTATGAAAAAAAATTGGTTCGCATTAATTCAATACACTGTGTAAATATATGCGCTCGCACTAAAAGTGGAAGTACTTTCGCCGAGCTAGATGTTGCTTCCTCGGGGACCTAGGTCCGACTAACCGTCTTGGTGTATTGTATATAAACTTAGTGGCGAGAATAACGTCGTCAGGGCGATGTAGGAATGTATGGCGCTTCTGCATGCTCGATCGACCTCATCTTTTGAAATATTATTGGAGCTATAATCTTGACTATCTTGTGGCGTGGTGGCCACTACATTAGTCGCCTTTTATTATAAACTAGGCAAAGAACAAAATTGGCTCATTCTTTTTGAGTTCAAGAACAAATTATTTTTTTATATGAAAATGTTTATGTTTAATTATCCCGGAATGCAGTACCTATTTATAGTAACACCAAGATAATTTATTCGTCCCTCTGAAAGGGTTAAGGGCCATTTGAGCGAACGTCTCTGACAATGACTCTGGCGTTTCCTGATTTTGAGAGATGGCACAAGGTACACTTAAGAGGAGTAGTGGCCGAGTCAACAGCTTTTGTGTGTTGGTTCTTTCATTTTTTTTTGGTTGGCACCGGAATTATATTAAAATATGTCGAGGGCTATAAAGGGCTCTCGCTCGTGTGAGCAATTCCTTCTTCTACTTTGTATCATAGCAGCAAAACGCTTTTTAGGATTCCGTGCATTATGGCTAGGGACCTTTTTATTTAAAAACTAGCAGCGCCTCGCTGCTTCACCCGCGTAGTTCCAATTCCCATAAGAATATGGGGATTAAATATAAACTTATCTCTAATAAGTTTATTGGTATTGGTAATATTTTTTTTACAAATTCAAAAATTTAACATAACACCCGACAGTAGAGAGATCATTTTCTACGCTAGGGTGTGGAAAAACTGTTAATATGTATTTTATTCATTATGAAGAGATAGCCCCAGATGTCTCAAAAATATCAACCGATTCGCCAATAAAAATAGAAGACATTAATTTGTTGTATAATGTGTGCAATAAAAAAAAATCAGTCGAATTGAGAACCTCCTCCTTTTTTTTGAAGTCGGTTAAAAATGAGCAGGCATTGTGCAATAAAGTCCAATTTACTCGACACATTGTATTGTTATTAGTGACCCCCTCCAAAATATCAGGCTGCGACCGCGCCTGTCCGAATTAACGGCGGGGTCCCCAACTTCACATGCGGGCCCACTTCACACAATCGAGACCCGACCCCCTGAATACCTCGCACTATCCGTCAGAATCAGGAAACCTCTAAACATATTGTCCCTCGAGGTCGGCTCCCTCGAGACCCTCAGCCTGAATAAATCTCCCATTGAAGCCAGACGGAATCGAACTTGTACCCTGGAGTTAATGCATGGCTTCCATTATGGATACATACGAAATGGGCGAGTGAATTGAAATAATTTATTTCTGCTAATGGAATTACGGACTTTTTTAACCTTGGCTCATATACATACATAACATAACGCCCATAATCCCTGAAGGGGTAGGCAGAATCAAAGGCACAGCAAGCCCCTTTAACCACATATAGCCAAAATCAAAACTGGGTTAGATGGAAAATTGTGAAAAAGTAGTGACAAGTGGCTAGCTCGTCGCCTACACAATCACATACCATACCCAAAACCCGATATCCAATTAGTTGCTTGTTACGACATGCTACGACATGCTAGGCAAGATACATAGATGGCACATTATTTTTAATTCCCAGACCAATATGAGACAAATTGATTTATATCGTTATGTAAATTTCTACGTACGAAAGAACATACTATAGCATACATAAACATACTTTAAAAGTGAAAGCTAGGTAAAATGTACTTAAATATTCAATATTAACACCCAGACACAAAACAAACACAAGTATTCATGATACGAATGTTTTTCCTGGGTGGGGATCAAACCCACAACTCTTGGCGCATGGGGCAGGGTCACTACCGAATGAGCCATCGAGCCAGTCAAATATTTTATTTAAAGTCTTAATACCAAGTATAGAGAATCACATTTGAAATGAAATATAAACACAAATGAGAAAAATATGGGTATATCATTAACTCATCATCATCCTCCTAGCGTTATGTCCCGTGCTTAGATGGGGTCCGCTTAGACCATGATCCAGGGTTTAGCGAGTCTGGTAACTACATTGAAGCGACTGCCGATCTGACCTTCGTAACCCTAAGATAGGGGAACCAGACAATTTTTGGATCATGGTTACAAATCCAAAGTTGCTTGAATTTGCAAATTTCATCACGATGTTTTCCTTCACCGTCGAGCTAGTGGTATAAATATGTACTTACATATGTAGTTATAAAAAATCCGGGTTAGAGTTCATCCGGGTCCAGGTTAGTCCTCCACAGAGGTACGTGTCCGGGTTTGAACCCGCACTCCTCGGTTAAGAAGCGCGTGTCCTTACCATTGAGCTACCACCGCTCTCTATAGGTATAGCATTACCTATCAATTACATAAAAAAAAACAGTATTTTCTTTGCTATGCTTACAATCTAAAATATTAATCTATAAAAAAACCTAGATGTTCGCGTCAAATACCCAATTAGGTTCTAGTTTCTAACTTAAATATTTATTAAAGAAGCAAATTTCGAATCTGACGATAAAATAACCATTCGCGCACCGTATTTTATTAGCTTAATAAATCTTATTGAACTTGACGCTATAGCAAATTATAACTTAATTTTACAAACTTCGATGTAACTTTTTATTAGTATGTTGATAGCTTTTTTGAAGTCTATTTAAATTAAGATAATGCAATTTAATTTTATACAACCGTCTAATGAAAATATGATTTGTGAGATTTGAGCCAAATTGATATCTACACTAATAATAAGCTCTTAAACTACTGGACTGATGTAAAAACTCATGCAGCGAAAATAGAATATTCTAGAATAGGTAAAAAAAACTATCATTCTATTTAGTCTGTCAGTTAGAATATATAAAAATACAATACACGTATTTTTTGCTTTGTCAAGATAACAAAGAAATACAAAGATAAAGAGCATCAAAGTTTTTGACACAGGGCTTGCGACGTCACTTGTAAATAAAAATTGTACCTACGTGTGACGTCACGCGCAACTTGAATCTGCTGTATCTTCGCCAGTATTAATTTAACAATTATTTTTTTAATCTAACTAACGGACTTAATAGATTTTTTCAGTCCGCTCCCCTATAAATCAAAAGTCGAATCCCAGACTTGAGCAGCCTTGACCAGTTCAATTTAAGTTAGATTAATTTGGTCTAGGCAACTCAACCCTAAATAACCTAAAATATGTCCAAGAAATACTAAAGGTAAACAAAATAAAAACCTCGCCGTACCAATGCCCATGCCATCAGTCAACGCATTGTGTCCGACGACCCTCGACCCGGCTAACACGTTCCCTATTGAAGCCGCAGCCGCACTCCCCGGCTAGATTTACCCAATACTGCGGCTTTCGGTGGATGCAATAATGGGCGCGACACGTAGAATGGATGATTAGTGTTAGGTTCGTGATGCTGTGGGAATAAACATGTGACTGTGCTATTTTAGGTGGACAAACGGGATTAAATATAAAACTAGGTGATAGGTAAAAAGAGTAATCTTACTAATATCATAAACGCGAAAGTTGCAAGAATAACAAACATCCACACATCCATCCATTCATACAAACTTTCGCATACACATACATACATAACATCACGCCTAATCCCCGAAGGGGTAGGCAGAGTCGAAAGGGCAGCAAGCCCCTTCAACTACATTCAGCCAAAAATAAAGCCGGGCTGGGTTAGATGGAAAAGTTTCTTGCCTAGCATGTCGCAAATGGCGACTTTATTTATATACTTTACTTTTTAATTTATTTCTACTTCCATTCGTATCACAATAGTACTCACAGAACCGATTATCGACGACAAATTCGCCTATCACAGCTTCAAGATGACCCGATCTATATCAATCCCACTTACTAATATAATAGGCGTGTCCGTCTGTTCGTCCATCTGATCTGATCGTGGGTTAGCAGGAGCTATTAGAGGCGTCAATGGCGGTTATATCTCAATCGGATCGATTGGAGCAATAAGTGTTATTGCTTATACAGGGTTGCCTATCTTGCGATTGTAATTATAGTTAGTAGACTAGTTATTATTCAGATTATATACCAGAGCTGGTTTTAGATTTACCGAATCACGGGCCAATTTGAAATATTAAAAATACAGCCGTCTCCAAAACTACATTAAAAAGTAACATTCTAGGTATTTTGATAATAATAAGCTTTTTTTATGGAAGGATGTAGGAGCCGCGGAATGCCCAGGCTCATCTACCACGACCTGATTGGTCTTGTATTAACAGATGGTGATTTTAAGAGCCATAAAAGTTGTAGAGCTTGTATGAAAAGGATTGTAAATGTTAAAGAAGCAAGTGAGGTGTGTAAGGATCGTGCCATATGCCGTTCGGTTCTCTCTGCCTACATCGCTAGGGTGTCGTGAAGTTTAGTTAGTTAACCTTTTTTATCACCTCTTTCAGAGTTATAGATTCCTCGCTAATCTAAAGATGTACGGTATTAATGCGTAGCTTTAACTGATATGCAGATTATGAAATTTAAAAAACTATAGTAGCAGAATTTCTTACTTTCATAATTTAATAGCATCTTTCTTTCTTTATTATGTAGTTTCTAACTAGCGTCCGTTTCCTAACTCTTACCCAAGACCATTAAGCAAAATTCTTAAATTAAATTAACGACTCAGGCCATTTAAAACAGTAACTATCGAGTTTATTGCCGGTTTCTTTTCGATAGAATCTACCTTCCGAACCGGTCGCGGTGGTAGAATTATTATCACTGCTTTTTTGAAACCTATATAAATAAAGATATTTTGAATTTGAATTTAAAAAGTCGAAATAAGCAGAAGAACATTCCGTATGAAAACTTCTAAAAACGCCTGAATTTTTTCATCGTACTTTAAAATATTTCTATAAAAAAAATTAAAAACCCAGCAGCCTCGTAGAAAAATGCCCTCAAAGGGTAACAAAAACACTGCAAAAGTTGACAATAACCACCGCTAAAAACTGTAGTACCACAATCCTGTAACCCGATATTAATTTTACAAGCTCATGCGCTAGTAAAATTGAGCCTAATCCCGTTGTAAATAAGGTCTTAATTGGGACTTTTAGATGTGGAGCCTCCGATGCCTGCGAGCCATTGAATGTATCTCTCGAGACTACTTCTGAGAGCTTTTCCAGTTTGATACGAGCCGGGCCTGCTGTTACACCGAACAGGTTTGGTAAAATTGCCTACAGTCTGTTTATTGCATCTAATTTTATTACTTAAAACTGTATTTATTATATTATACAATTACCAGTAATTGATAAGTTAGGTAATCACGATATTTTTAATCAACAAATTTGTGTTATTTAAATTATTTTCAATTACTAAAATCG
This sequence comes from Glyphodes perspectalis, assembly GCA_951394215.1. Classification (NCBI taxonomy): domain Eukaryota; kingdom Metazoa; phylum Arthropoda; class Insecta; order Lepidoptera; family Crambidae; genus Glyphodes; species Glyphodes perspectalis. Next base: position 2,732,913 of record OX596218.1, read on the forward strand.
TAGAGGTAGTAAGCAAAAATTTATTTCGGCGATTTAACAAATCTAAACGCGGATTATGCCATTAACTCGACGATGTGGAAAAATACTATGAGGAAATCTGCACGTCCAAATAATTGTGGATGTATAGCCATAATCAGTCCAATTTCTCTAATTCCCCAATCTAAAGGCATCAAATCGAGGCAATCCCTTATATTTAATTCGATTGGAGTTTAAACTATTAAAATATTTGAATCTAAATGGTTTTGAGCATTTTTGTATGATCTTTTAATTTATTGATTGCAAGTCCCATATCTCTGGAAAGAACTTGTCGAAATATAATATTATTTAAGATCGGCTGCGTTACACATCGGTGTAACAGACATCCACGTGTTCAGTTGAAATCGCGTCCATTGTGATTTTAATTAAATATCCTATTAATAAATTACACTCCCGAAGCATCTCAAGATTAGGGATGTTATTAATTACTCAGCTTTTTACGTCTTCATTATTGCTACGAGTACATTAAGCCTTGCGAGATGTTTAATACGGATAATGACTAACGAGAAGAAGGCTGACGCCTCATAGATAAGAAAATTATATTTCAGGAATACTTTAAATAATTACACCTACGAATATTACTTGATTAAGTATACCTACTATATACTTTAATTAATGGAAAGCTTTGATTTACCCACACATTCTTACAAATATTATAAATACCAAATAAAGTCTGTCTGTTACATAAACGCTGAAACTACTTTATCGATAGTGATAAAAATGGCGCGCGTAAAATTTGTTTTTTTTTTAAGGAAAGGCTACATTTTATACCGGAAAATTAATAATACCGTGGGATTTAAGCAAATCCTGTTTCTGTATTCAAATCTTGTACCGTAAGTGACTGACTGGCCCTTTGGTCGAGTGGTCAGAGACCCTGGCCACGAAACCAAGGGTCGCGGGTTCGAATCCCGCAAGGGGCAAATGTTTCGTTTGATGAACATGGACATATGTACTCGAGTCATGGATGTTTATAAACGTAATTAAGTATGTCTATCCGTTTACCTAGTATCCATAGCACAAGCAATGCTTAGTTTGGGACTAGGGAATTGGTATGTCAGTCTAAAGAAAAAGAAGAATGAAGAAGAAGAAGAACTTGCTCGGCAGTTACAAAATACACTGAAAGATAACCTATACATTTTCAAAGTGTAATTACGAATTCATAACCAGCTTTTGAAATTGTAACAAGATTTCTCGCTGTATAACTTGATTTTCCTATGAAATCTCCTAGTATCCTGTACTAGCCACAGTTGGCTGTCAATAAATCTGGTTTGTAGCGACTGTTTATTCAGCCATATATTGCATGCAAAATGCACCGTAGCTCAGATTATGTGCATTGGGAATTAATTTATAGACCAATCCGATATAGGTAGAGCAAACTGGTTCTACGACAATGTATGTATGTATATATATCTAATCAACGTGGATGCATTTTAAACATGATAGATATCTATACATATAATAGAGAGCAGTGGTAGCTCAATGGTAAGGACACGCGCCTCTTAACCGAGGAGTGCGGGTTCAAACCCAGGCACGTACCTCTGAATTTTTTAAACTATGTACGTATTTATACCACTAGCTCGACGGTGAGAGAAAACATCGTAATGAAACCTGCAAATTCAACAACTTTGGATTTGTAACCATTATCCAACATTTAACGGCACCAGAATCGCTAAATCCTGGATCATGGTCTAAGCGGACCTCGTCTAAGCACGAGACATAACGAACATAAGATGATAAGATATCATACATACTAAAAAACTAACTTCACACCAATTCCCTGGGGGCAGGCAGAGAGAACTGAGCCCCATACGACACGGTTCTTACCCACCTTACTCGCTTCTTTGACATTCATAATTCTATTAATGCAGAATAAAAAATATATAAGTACAGTACTTATAAATTGCTTTATTTGTTACAATAGTTTGGGAGTCTCCAGTTAAGTATAACACTTGTGTTAGGGAGACTCCCGCTCTTCTCCGAGATGCATAACAATGCGATACAAACTAGTAAGCTTTTTTGCTTCACTGTTTTCAACCGACTTCCAAAAAAGAAGGAAGTTTTCAATTCGACCTATTATATATACGGTCGAATTATTCTAAGAAATCTAGAGAAAAAAATAATAATATGTATATTATATATATAATATAAATATATATTATTTTATGTGTGTTCGCGCATAACTTCGTCGTTTATGAACCGATTTCGATGATTCTTTTTTTTTGGAAAGGAGGTATCCCAGGGGTAGTCCCATAACAAAGAAGCACTGACTACAAATTTATAAGTATCAAATACGTATTACTTTGGCCTAAGTAAATTAATTTTTTACCTTTATTAGGTTCGTTTTTGAAGTCGGTTTTTTTTGTTAAAAAAAATATTTTCCCACGGCTCTGCCTACATTTGATTATGTCTGTTAAGAATCATGTTCTCGGGTAATATATACAAACCTTTACCCTTATCTAGGACTCAACATTTTAGCACATCAAACATCACCTTTAGTCTAGTAGGCATAAACACCAAAAAGACAGACAGTTTCGACTGTCTCGATGGCTCATTCGGTAGTGACCTTGCCCCATGCGCCTAAGAGTTGTGGGTTCGATCCCCACCCAGGACAAACATTCGTATGATGAATACTTGTGTTTGTTCTGTGTCTGGAAGTTATTATTTAAGTATATATTTGTAATTCCACTGTTGATTCTGATATCCGTAACACAAGTGCTTAAGCTACTTACCTCAGAGTCAGATCAATGTATGTGATATAGTCTGATTTTATTTATTATTTAGTTACTTTTATATTTATACATACATACATACATATCATCACGCCCCTAAACCCCGAAGGGGTAGGCAGAATTAAAGGGGCCTCCTCAAGCACATTCAGTCGAATAATATAACTCGGTTGACTTAAACGGAAAATTGTGAATAAGTAGTGACAAGTGGCTAGCTCGTCGCCTACACAATCACACACCCAAAACCCGATATACCATTAGTCGCCATACGACATGCTAGGCAAGAACCGCAGTTGGCACATTATTTTTGTCTTTATATTTATAATATAAGTAAATCAGTAAACATTGTTGGCGACTGGCCCGTTGGTCGAGTGGTTAGAGACCCTGGCCACGAAACCAAAGGTCGCGGGTTCGAATCCCGCTAGGGGCAAATGTTTCGTGTAATGAACATGGACATTTGTACTCGAGTCATGAATGTTTATAAACGTATTTAAGTATGTCTATCCGTTCACCTAGTATCCATAGCACAAGCTTAAGCTTAGTTTGGAACTAGGGAATTGGTGTGTCAGTCTGGCGACTTTATTATTATTTATTTATTGTTAACGTGAAACTATGCAAATCAAAACGTTAGTATTGAAATATCACAAATTCATATCGTGAATTCTCAACCTATTTATCGCGTGTACAACTTGCATTAGATCAGTTTAATGGCGTCTTGAAACAGCTATTAGAGAGAGAGCCTCAACCTTCGCAGTGTCCATAAAACAACAATAAAACCGTAAACACCCGCGTTTATAGTTAAAATTAATCAATACACTTCAACACTGGTGGGAACAGGGTCATAATTGTATTTTATTTATTTGATCTACCAACGTTTATACAGATCAATACTTACTTACTAACTATAGACTAAAAACATAGTTAAACTAAAAACATAGATAACCAACTGGTTATCGCACTGGACAACTATGTTTTTAGCTATAACTATAGGTAAACATTTACCTATAACTATAGGTAAACACCACATTTGTATTAAAGGAACACGAATAAATAAATAAATAAATTCTTCAGACTAACACACCAATTCCCTAGTCCCAACTAAGGTTATGCTTGTGCTATGGATACTAGGTGAACAGATAGACATACTTAAATACATTTATAAACATCCATGACTCGAGTACAAATGTCAATGTTCATCACACGAAACATTTGCCCCTAGCGGGATTCGAACCCGCGACCCTTGGTTTCGTGGCCAGGGTCTCTGACCACTCGACCAACGGGCCAGTCAAGGTTCATAATTGTATTTATTTATTTGATCTACCAACGTTTATACACATCAATACTTACTTACTAACTGTAGACTAAAAACATAGTTGTCCAGTGCTATAACCAGTTATAGGTAAACATCACATACAAATCATAAAAACTATAGAGGTTGTATTAAAGGAACACGAATGTTGAAGAGGCGAGTGAGGTGTGTAAGGATCGTGCCATATGGCGTTCGGTTCTCTCCGCCTACCCCGCTAGGGAAGTGGCGTGAAGTTTAGTTAGCTAGTTACCACATACAATAATTAAAAACTTAACCTGGTCGAAATGTATAAACGTAAAATTAGAAGTGTGACGAAAAACAAAAAGAAAATAAACTATTAAATTTTATGGCTTAGTAGTTGATTCGCACGAAATTCATTCGCCCGAACGTGCGAAACGTCCACTTTCAATAATAATAAGATAACTTATCTAATGTTTTATTACGGCCATTAGACAGCATCTGCTTTTCCTTGGTAATTGACTCAACATTTACAACCTTTACCCAGTATTTAGTTGCCAAAAAGTTATAGTGAGGATGACCCAAAGGCAACTTCTACATGAGAGAAATATTGGATTAAACCCGATATAAACTTGCTTTTTTAATCTGAATAAGCTCCTAAGGAGCTCCTCAAACGATTGCCTACCCATTCGGGGTTTGTAGGCATTATGATATGTATGTAAATTCAGGCATATTAAATCTGCAATCATAAGATACTGACTAGAAGCGAAAAATAACATTGGAAACACTATAATTAACCAAGACTTAATAATGTAGTAAATCCACATACATACATACATAACATCACGCCTATAATTCCCTAAGAGGTAGGTACAGTCAAAGGAGTAGCAGGCCCCTTTAACCACATTCAGCCAATAATAAAACTGGGTTAGATGGAAAATTGTGAAAAAATAGTGACATGTGCCTAGCTCGTCGCCTACTCAATCACATACCCAAAACGCGATATACTATTAGTCGCTTTTTACGACATCCTAGGCAAGAACTACAGTTGTCACATTGTTTTTAAGTCCCAGACCAACATGGAACCAAATTATAAATAGTAAATTCACGTATCACAAAAGGAACATTACATTTAAACGAAAACGCCTAAAGAAGTGCCATTTTAATTAGATCTTCCAACTCATATATAAAACTTTCCATCTCACAGCTCACATGAGACTACAAAAGTTACCGCTGTAACAGTGCTGTAGGCTTAATGTAACCACCCCGTATGAATTATGATCTCCCGACGCGAAGTCGGTGGAAGATATTAAAATTCAACGCGAAGAGGCCTCAGAAACGATGTTAATTAAAATTTAACGCCGGAACGGACGCCATTACTAATTACAGAATTATTTGCAACAATGCATTTTACGTGAGAAATTCGGGATGAGTTAGTTTTGAAAGGAGTTTCAGACCACCTCGTCTCTCTTCAATACAATTACCGTTGTATTCTTAGGAATAATGCTAACGGGACTGAACGCGATATGCATTATGAGTTTACAGCTTGACGTTTCTAAGTATATATTTGTAATACCACTGATGATTCTGATATCTGTAACACAAGTGCTTAAGCTACTTACCTCGGAGACAGATCAATCTGATCGTCGGATATTTAAAAAATTCTAAGGTGGCGTTCGGGGCCACTGTCCTGGTCCCGAATGCCGCATCAAAATAGATTTTAATTTCAAGGTGGACTTTTGGAACCGCGGTCCCAGTCCCAAACGCCACCCGACTCAAAGCCGACTTTTATTTGTTGTTATCATTAAGCTACCAGATAAGATTGAACGGTGGTAGCTCAATGGTAAGGACACGCGCCTCTTAACCGAGGAGTGCGGGTTCAAACACGGGCACTTACCTCTGGATTTTTCAAGCCCAACGTACGTATTTATACCACTAGCTCGACGGTGAAGGAAAACATCGTGATGAAATCTGCAAATTCAAACAACTTTGGATTTGTAACCGTGATCCAAAAATTGTCTGGTCCCCCTATCTCAGGGTTACGAAGGTCAGATCGGCAGTCGCTTCAATGTAATTACCAGATTCGCTAAATTCTGGATCATGGTCTAAGCGACCCCATCTAACCACGGGACATAACGCTAGGAAGATGATGATATCATTAAGCTACCACAAGTCAATAACTATAATAATTATAAACCACAAATCCCCTAAATACTTTTGAAATCACAGTTAAGCTTGTATCATACAAATAAAAAAACTTCTCGACCCGCAGTTGCCCAGAGGACGATACGTAATGCTGGCAAAGCGACGAATTTGCATAAAGATTCGGGCGAAACGAGACATGTGGCCCAAGTGTGTTTCCACAAAGGGGACATCTTGGCAGACACTAAGCAGAAGCGATGGCGTTTCAGACAGTGCTGTAGTTCAGAAAATCGAGACTACATGCGATGGAGCCTGGTTTAAAACCGAACGTACCATTGTTATTAAACTGTTTTTAAGGACTAGCTGTGCTCGCGGTTTTATACGCGTTTGTGGTTAATGTTAGCATAGCCTTCCTCGATAAATGGGGTATCTAACGCTGAAAGAATTTTTCAAATCGGACCAGTAGTTCCTGGGATTAGCGCGTTTAAGCAAACAAATAAACAAATTCTTCAGCATTATAATATGAATAAGTATAGATGAGCGAGCAAGTCCGTTTTAATAATATGTTAATCTTTAACTAAAAAGAACATTCCAACTGTGTTCCTTCTAGAGCATGTCGTGAAAAGTGACTAATGGTGTATTGGGTAGGATTGTAAAAATGTAGGCAAGTGGTCACTACTTTTTCGCAGTTTCCCATCTATCCCATTCCATTTAATTTTTTGGCTTTAAGTGGTTTACAGGCTTGCTGCCCCTTTGAATCTGTCTACCCCTTCAGGGACTAAGGGCGTGATGAAATAATATGTATATTTCAAACTATGTTTCTATATTACTACCTATTAACTTGAAATTTAGCGAAAATTGCGGTCCTCGATATTATTTTAGGCTCTAGTATAAGCGGTGGTGTGTAACGGGGCCCTCTAGGGGGTTCAGGGGGCTCAGGGGGTTCAGGGGGTTCAGGGGGCTCAGGGGGCTCAGGGGGCCTTCGGACGTATTATTTGACTTTATCTTCTGAATATAGGTCCAGACAATACTCATTTTCAAACATGTGGATAAAATAAAAACGCCTAGGTTGAGGCTGAGTCTTTATACAAAAAAAATAATACCTAAGAACACTGCGTCTAGCCTAGATCTCCCGCCCAGGTCTGAATGTAATCAATAAGTATCATTCGATCTATCAAAACCCTGGATTGAGCAAACCTTCACACCGAGGTTCATTTTGCAATCCAATCGCCTATACAACCCTCAGGATCCTCGTCCGAAAGATTAACGGGACAAAAATAACCCTTCACATAGCCATAGCCAGAAATACCTCCGAAGCCCTAAAAAGTAATGAACGTCTAACCTTAAACAAGTCATCAAATCCGATGAGATAGTGAGATGGAATTTCTTATCGCGTATCGTGACTCGAAGCGGATTTACAGGGCACGATTTATCTTAACAGGAATGTTGCAAATATCGCGGAAGGTCCCAACATACCTACCTGGTCATGTGATAGCACTAAGTGATTTTAGGAGCCATAACAACCGTAGGCGACAAACTAGCCACTTGTCACTACTTTTTCACAATTTGCCATCTAACCCAGCCCAGTTTTATTTTTGGCGGAATGTGGTTGAAGGGGCCTGCTGTCCCTTTCACTCTGCATACCCCTTCGGGGATTATGGGCGTGATGCTATGTATGTATGTATGTATGTATGTAAAATAACCTTATGGCAGGTAATAAAAGAAATCAAAGTACACTAAGATTCTCCTTGTAATACCACATATCAGTACCACCTACCAGTTAAGTACTGTCAAAATATTTTCAGCTGTATTGAAGATACGAACAGACATACAAGCGGTTTTTGTTTTTTGTTATAATGAATGTGTTTACTATTACATACGTTTACTAATATACATTTTATTATTTATTTGTAGATTATAGACTCATAGGTATGTCGCTTTTTACATTTTACCTTACCGTCTCAGATTGTAACAGAACTTAATGACCTTCCGTGTTAATTAATATTCATAAAACTGGTAGCTACAACAAGTTTAAAGGAAATATTTACTAAAACTCAACAACTGTAATTGGACTTTAGAGTCGTAATTAACTTTAATAGCATAAGTGGGCAAAGTTTCCGACAATAACAGAAATATATATGAAACTGATAGATATTTTATTCTACGAAGTTTTCACTTCAAAAAGCTAAACGTGGCCTTGAGATATATTTTGTATATATTTTTTAACCGACTTCAAAAAAAAGGAGGAGGTTCTCAATTCGACTGAATTTTTTTTTTTTTGTATGTATGTTACTCGATATCTCTGTGAATTGTTAACCGATTTCCAAAATTTTTTTTTTAATCGAAAGGGTTTACTCCCGAATTGGTCCCATTGCCACCAAGTCAGGATCTGATGAAGGGATCCCAGGAAAATCGAGGGCAACCCTCAAACTTTATAGGCACGTCCAATGTGTTTTAGACATTTTCTAAGATTTTTCAAGTATTTACGTATGGTACCTATCATCTTATGATGGTGAGCTGATGATGGAAGGTACAAATCCTTAACGATTAGGAATTAGTTTATGATTCTTTAAATATTGATATATTTGAGAATTGCAAGACGATTTTTAGAGTTCTTTTTTTTATTCAAAAGGGTATATCCTGGAGTTGGTCCTATTGGTACCACATCTGGATCTGATGAAGGAATCTTAGGCAAATCGAGGGAAACCCTCGAGTATTATAGGCGCGTACAATCTATTTTAGTTATTTTCTAAAACAATTCAAGTATTTACGTCTGGTATTCATAATCTCATGTTGCTGAGCTGATGATGGAAGGTGCAACTCCTTAACGATTAGGAGTTCGTAGATAATTCTTTCAATATTATAGGGCCATATTGAGTGTTATTCTCGAGATAGTCTCAATTTCACCAAGACTTGGTCTAGTGATGGGGTTCCATGAAAACGAGGGCCACTCTTAAATTTTAACGACATGTTAAGTGTTTTATTTATTTATTCCACAATGATTCCAGTATTTGCGTCTCGTACTCATCATGTTATGTTGCTTAGCTGATGATGAAAGGTATAACTCTTTGAAGATTAGTAGTTTTAAGTAATTCTTTAAATATTAAAGGCTCGTTATACCTTTTCGTCTTTAGTCCCATAAGACCGGCACTGTCTCATTAAAGCAGCTCGTTTTGATTTGGTCTACCTACCTATTAATAAATTTCACTAAAAAGTAACAAATAAGTTAAATTTTAACAAAAATAAAAACCGACTTCAAAAAACCCCGCAAAAAATGTTTATAAAAAAACACAAGTAAAAACTGCCTTAATAGCTATTTAAATGTCCAAACACTAAAAAGTATAAAATAAATTCTATCGACTGCTTCGACGAAAGTATAAATCTTTAACACGTATTTAAATATTTACAATAATCAGTTAGTTTTGGAGTCGGTGCCAGCCAAACTAAAAAAAAAAGTAGACACTTAATAACAAATTACCTTACTAATAACAATATGAAACAAATTAGTTAAAATATGAGTATATTAACTTACTATTGATTTTGTATATTCAAAACCTATTTTACCACCCTTCACCAAGAAACAAATAATTGCAAATTCCGAAATGATGATATAATTACGCGGGCTGGCACCGACTCCAAAACTAACTGATTATTGTAAATATTTAAATACGTGTTAAAGATTTATACTTTCGTCGAAGCAGTCGATAGAATTTATTTTATACTTTTTAGTGTTTGGACATTTAAATAGCTATTAAGGCAGTTTTTACTTGTGTTTTTTTATAAACATTTTTTGCGGGGTTTTTTGAAGTCGGTTTTTATAACATAATGAGCTGTGGCAAAATAACGTCACCTAACTCGTCTCCTTCTTGACTGGCCCTTTGGTCGAGTGGTCAGAGACCCTGGCCACGAAACCAAGGGTCGCGGATTCGAATCCCGCTAGGGTAAAATGTTTGGTGTGATGAACTTGGACATTTGTTCTCGAGTCATGGATTTTTATAAACGTATTTAGGTATGTCTATCCGTTCACATATTATCCATAGAACAAGTATAAGCTTAGTTTGGGACTATTGGCGAATTAGAAACTATTGGTTATTAAAGAAGAATTCTTCTTCTCTGACGTTTCGCTCTTGACAGAGCGGTCGTGGTAAAATTACTGGACCGATTTGAAATATCCTTTCACCAATGGAAAGCTCCATTATCAGCAAGTAACAGGCTATATCTAATCACTTATATTTGCATGGGAACGCGATCTCTATACATAATATAAATGTGTCTGTAGTTCTATATCTAATCTTCTCTATCTATTGTCATATATCTGACTAAGTCGGTAGTCCCACTTGTACTCACTTAACTAATTTTCGGATAATGGTGTGCATAACCTTTTTTGAAGGATGCCTGTAAGTAACCAATCATGATAAGTAGTAAGACGTGAAAGCGCGTTAAACGACCTCATATTGCATTTATTATCAAGTAAAAAAAATATTTTAGGTACACAGGAGCAGGATACATACGGTAAAGCAAAGGTAAGGTACCCCAGAAAGGTACAGGACCCTTCAAAAGGTTACTTACGCCAAATTTAACTGAGAGATGCTCAAGTGTCTCCTCAAGTTGCACTCCAAGTATTCGCCTCGAGCAAATACTCTGGGTCTTAAAGTGATGTTAACATCAATCCAATGGTTCTTTAATGAGGGTGGATTTCAAAGGGTAGATTGATATGTACGTATCAAAATTACATACATACATACATACATAATGTCACGCCTTTTTCCCATGGGGGTAGGCAGAGATCACGTACTTCCATTTGCTACGATCCTGACATACACCTTTCGCTTCTTCTACATTCATAAGTCTTTTCATACAAGTCGGTTAAGGGTGCTGTTTACCTGACCTTTTGTTAATACATTACCAATCTGGTCATGGAAAGTCCGTCTAGGTCTTCCCCTCCCAACGGCTCCATTTACACTTGCCTTATATATCTCTTTCGTCAATCTTCTTTCATCCATTCTCTCAATATGCCCAAACCATCCAAGCATGCCTTTTTCAATCTTAGTCACTACATCTTCTTTCACTCCACATCGTTTTCTTATTTCTCTCTTAGTTCTCTTATTTGTATCAAAATTACAACTCCTTAATACTATAGTATAGATGAGTATAATACAACTGCAGGGTCTATGTGTTTGTAGTCTGCAGTGTTTGTTTATTATAATATTATCAGTTATATAAACATTTCAGTTATATAACTCTGAACAGAATCTTTTGTTTGTCATTTCTTTTACTTGCAGGTATATGTTACATGTTTTACCAACTCTTCTCTGTTGAAATGCGACCAAATCGATCGTATGGTAACGTTAGGAACTTTAATAACCATGTGTGAAACAAATTATGAATGTCACAGAAGTGAGTAAGGTGTGTGAAGACCACGTCATGTGCCACTCCGTTCTCTCTGCCTACTTCGCCTGGAAATTTAGCGATATAGGTGAAGATACATATATATATATATATATATATATATATATATATATATATATCATCACGCTCTTAAATTATATTATAAAGCTCGTAAATTATATTACATTAGTATGTTTGCATAGAAGATTGATATCATTTCTGACAGCCCAGAATACTTTTGAACCAAAAAGGGTGCCTAGCCGAATGCGCGCCAGCGATTCCATAACGAACTTCGCTATCGCTCGTATCGCGCCTCAGACTTACTTGGGGGACAAATCGGGAACTAACTCCGAGTTCCGCACTATGAGTTCTTATTAAACAAATTTGTGGCGCGGTACTAGCGAGAGCGAAGTTCGTTAAGGAATCGCTGGCGCTCATTTGGCTAAGCCCCCAGTTCGTTCGTCAAATCGGTAGCACCCTGTAAATCCCCCCTAAAAGTTGTTTACCCCTGATGAGCCATAACATCTTCAAAGAGTTCGTGTACTTTTTATATTTATAACCTGCATAAACCGAAATTCGCTGTATCATGGCTCCACGGTGATTGCGAATAGCTAGTATTTAATGCTGGCTTTTTATAGAGGTGATGTAAAGGGAATTTCATGGGAGCATTTCCGTTTAGGATGTTAAACTCGGTAACTTTTAGTATAGATGCGATAATTTCACCTCGGACTAAATACTTTTAGTGTGAACGGGTAAATAAACTTGGCCAGGCTCGCTACAGTGCGTTTTTAGTTGGATTTACGATGGGTGTACTTGAAATAAAACTAGGAATTACAATTTCAACTGAGCTCAATAGAAATGTGTAGTGTTTATTTTGATGTAAAATAAAATGACGGTATAAAGTATCTAGGTAATCATACCGGTATTTGTCGTACTTAATAATACGATAAATTGTGAAAGTAACGCTTTCTGTCTGTTCCCGTCATCATACAAAAACTACGGATTGCCGCGGTCATCACACGAAAATTTTACTTTAGCTGGATTCGAACCCGTGACCTGACGTTTTGTAATCAGGGTCTCTAATCATTCGAACAAACGGTTGCATACCAAGATATTGAATGCGTTTATACCGAAGCTCTATAAAGCCATAGACAAAATTCCCTTCTCCAAACGCTCTTGACTAGGACCATCGACTATCAACTTCTACAAAAGACCGACGCGACCGCAGCCTGCCAACTTTTGCTTAGACACAATACAAAGGCTATTTGACTACCTCATACATAGTTCCAAGAAATATACTTTTTAATTTATACTTATATATAAAGTTGAAGAATTTGTTTGTTTAATTGCACCCGCTAATCTTAGGAATTACTAGACCGAATGGAAAAATTATTGTTACGTTGAATAGTCCATACATCAAGGAAGGCTATATATAACGTCACGCTACGACACATTAACTAACTAGTTAGGATATAAAACTAACTAGTTAGAATAAAAAAGGTGCGGTGACTATTATTTTCCTTTCATTAACACGATAACCTTTGGCATTGTTCTTTTTTAAACTAAAATCGCTTTGTATTGTGTCTCTGTGTAATTAACATTTTAAAAGTGTGACTATTACAATTTTCTAGGAAAACTGAATTGACGAAAACCTAACCATTAGTTACATTACATACATACATACATTACATCACGCCTATAATCCCCGAAGGGGTAGACAAAGTCAAAGGGGGTCGCAGGCCCCTTCAACCACATACAGCCAAAAATAGAACTTGGCTGGGTTAGATGGAAACTTGTGAAAAAGTAGTGACAAGTGGCTTACTCGTTGCCTACACAATCCAAAACCCGATACCATTTGTCGCCTTTTAAGACATGCTAGACAAGAACCACAGTTGGCACATTCTTTTTAAGTCCCAGACCAACATGGGACATTATTATTACTTATTACTTACACTATTTTGCGTTCATAGTGTTTATTTATTTATTTAATAGAAAACAATCGGTCACACAGTTATCTTATGCAATTATGATACATTATCCCAAATAGATCTATAGTTTCCTTATTTATATAATTTTATATTTATAACAATATGAGCATGTTTGCCTACACATACTACACAGTACTTACAGATAGTAAGATGGTTAGAAAACATTTATTATGAACAAAAAGGTGTGTATTGCCCTGATATAATTAACTGATTACGGAACAAATGCTTTTTTAATTGTATTGATTGTGCAGCAAAAGGTATCAACATCAAACAAACTGTCATTATAAAGTTTCCAGGCACGGCTTATGAACATATTATTACAATAGGAATATAAAATATAAAATAAGTCCTTTTTGCGACATCGACGCTCATGTCCACGGGGTACTCTATGTTCAAAATGTTTTATTTTTCTGGGTTCATAACAATGGGAAAAGTTTTCACTTTTCTACTTCTTTTTATGGTCACTGCCATAAAGACGCTATTAATGCGAATAATTAACGTCAATAGAGAAAAAGAAAGAAAGATTTTAATTGTCAACTATCACTGCTCTAAAGCATACATTGATCTGACTCTGAGGTAAGTAGCTTAAGCACTTGTGTTACGGATATCAGAAACAACTGCGGTATTACAAATATTATACTTAAATATTGAATATTAACACCCAGACACAGAACAAACACAAGTATTCATCATACGAATGTTTGTCCTGGGTGGGGATCGAACCCACAACTCTTGGCGCATGGGGCAGGGTCACTACCTAATGCGCCAACGAGCTTGTCGCAAAATAAAAATGCAAAAGAAAATCTGTTTGTTACGTTACGCCTACACCGCTCAACAAATTGTGATGAAATACATACACCAAAACATTTAACCTTAAAAAAGGACATAAGTTACTTTCTGAAAAAAAAATCCTGAAAAATCAACAGTACGACGGACAATCTCGCAGGACGGACGAACGGTACGAAGGAATTCACATATAACAGACCATAGCATAGCATAGCATCACGCCCATAATCCCCGAAGGGGTAGGCAGGGTCAAAAGGACAGCAGGCCCCTATAACATATAACAGACCAGATAACACAATAAGGAAAAGCTTGTATAAACATAATTTTCTTTGACACCATGATACCACAGCCAACTCCCAACCAAAAAATTCTTTCAAAGGGACCATAGACATAATGCCATCCCCCGCCGCTTATGACTAAAACCATAGACAAGGGTCTCCCACAAACGGCGGCGACCGCAGCTGCTCCCGGCAACTTTTGTTTGAAATACGATACAAACAGTTATTTTCCCCGGGAAAAAACCCGACGATTATAGAAGTGGCGGTTTTTTAACACGCCCGGACTGGGCCGGCTTTGGCAATATTGGTGTCCTGGGGGAGATTTTTTTGGCGCCCTATTATACTCCCAAAGTCGAAGCGCACAAATGGAATGCCATATGCCTAATAAGTTGATAAAATTACATTAGGCATGGAACCACTGTTGTGGGAGATGTGACAGCGTACCCACAACCTCCTTAACATATGGAAGGGTCGGCACATTCGGGGAGTGAGTTAATAGTCGGTAGGAGTCCGGCATCACTGCCCTTCATGACGGATTTTCACCTCCTCGTAAACAAAAAAAGGCGTGGAACCACTAATCCGGCTGATTCTTATACCTTCGGCACCTTAGACGACCGCCCCAATCGCCCAAAGGCGGGATTTTAGGTCTTGTACCCCATATCCCCCCATTTGGCGCCCTGGGCGCCTTTGATCTAGCTCTCCATCCGCTCCATCTGGCGCCCTGGGCGCCCCAGCCACCCCTGAAGCCGGCCCTGCCCTGGCAATGGGCTATGGCTGGACGCGAACAGGTGGCTTTAAGTGCGTTGTAAGGCTTCTTTTGCCACTTAGGTTGGCCTTTTTCGTCACTTTTCTGTACCTAAACACTGCCGCTGTTTTTGTTTTAAAGAGGAGAGCTTAAATTTTGAAGGTCGATGTAGCTATTTAAATTTTATTATTGGTAGGTATTTGATAAAGAAACATTTGTATGCGAATTAACAAAAAATTGCCAAAGAAGAATAATTCACACAACAGAAATTAGAAAAATATTCGCTTAAAATGGACATCGCATGAATATAGTACGACCAAGTTTTATAAAACTTTATTGATAACTAGCTGTACCCTTGGTTTCATCCGCGTTTATGGTTAAAGTTATATAGCTTATAGCCTTCCGTGATAAATGGGCTATCTAACACTGAAATATATTTTTTAAATACGATCAGAAGTTGTGATTAGCGCGTTCAAGCAAGTTAACAAACAAACTCTTCAGCTTTATAATATTAGTATACTATAGTATAGATTCAGCAATAAAGTTAATAAATAAATAAATAATAATAATAAATTCTCCTGACTGACACACCAATTCCCTAGTTTCAAACTAATCCATGATTCGAGTACAAATGTCCATGGTCATCACACGAAACATATGTCCCTAGCGGGATTCGAACCCGCGACCCTTGGTTTCGTGGCCAGGGTCTCTGACCACTCGACCAACGGGCCAGTCAAATAATGATAAAAATTCTGACAGCATTAATGTTACCATGAACTTATGAATAAAATTTCTGAGCCCAATTGAAAACATATTCTACGAACAATAATTTGGGTTGACATTTCCATACAGAGTGATCTTTAAATATGTATTACCATCTGGCAAATTCAGTATTGCATTATAAAGAAGAAACTGTTTTTTTTTTGTTAACAAAACAGTCGTCACAAACAGCAAATATTGTTTTTCTTCGCAATGAGAACCTTTTCCAAGAATACCTGGGAACATCTTCATTTTAAAAAGGGGAGAGACAGTATCCTTACTTCGCAAGGGAATTTTTGAGGATCGCTGACCTGACCCGTGTGTCCCTTATAGCCAAGTTACAACATCTACATCGAACGTAAAATTATTGAGAAAATTTCACAAAACTCAGGGGGACGATTATTAGTCATACGCTTTCATCCAACCCAGCCCACTGTCCCATGTTGGTCTGGGACTTAAAACGAATGTGCCAACTGTGGTTCTTGCCTAGCATGTCGTAAAAGGCGACTAATGGTATATCGGGTTTTGGGTATGTGATTGTGTAGGCGACAGGATAGCCGCTTGTCACTGCTTTTCTCAATTTTCCATCTAACCCAGCCCGACTTTATTTTTGGCTGAATGTGGTTGAAGGGGCATGCTGCCCCTTTGATTCTGCCTACCCCTTCGGGGATAATGGGCGTGATATTATGTATGTATATATGTATGGACGCTTTTATTATTTGGGTTCCGTAGCTTAAAAAGAGAAAGGAACCCTTATAGGTTACTCTTTTGTCTCGTCTCATGTCACATGTCAATCTGTCTAACAATATGTCGGTCCATCAAGACCCTTTTCCAAAATATCGTTTCGAGATATCAAATATAGTTTCATATCAAATACACATATGTATTGAAAAGCTCGATGGCGCATTCGGTAGTGACCCTGCCCCATGCATTCTTATTTATATGCATACATACATACATATCATCACGCCCTTATTCCCCGAAGGGATAGGCAAAGGCAAACAGGCAGCGAGCCTTCTTAACCACATTCAGTAAGAAATCCGAAATTCATACATTTTTGTAGCTACAAATTTGTATCGAATGTAATCTTAAACACAAAAATTACATAAAATCGAAGTTTTTTAGGTCCTTTAACCTTCAATTCAATCTTCGACTCTATGTAAGTTTCTTTAAATTGTATGTATATCTCGAAAACTGCTCACCCTATGCCTATGTTATATATAAACCCTTCAAGTACCTAAATGGAAAATACTTTACCACGTAGGTATTTTCCTCTGTTAACACATATATACCCAGGAGATAAGTAAAATTCTACTTTATAGCAAATAAAATAAAGTCACTATTTATTCAACCATCTTAAGTGAAACTTAAGTTATTATATTATTGTCCTAATTTATGTGAAGAGACAATATTAGTTCTCAAATGTGGGGCACACGTCCAAAAATCAACTTACTCGCTAATAACCGCTAACAAGTTAATCTCGAAACTTAGTATTAACTGTAAACAAAGAGCCAAGTTTGCAAACCACTAGTGTTGTAACTTGTCGATAATCAAATGACCCTTATTGATGATATTTAAGTATGTCTATCCGTTCACCTAGTATCCATAGTACAAGCATGAGTTTAGTTTGGAACAAGGGAATTGGTGTGTCAGTCTGTTGTGATTTTTTTTTTATTATTGCATCCACAAGGCTACGTAAGCCAGAAACAGAAGTTTTATTTACTAGACCTATGAGTGACATTATTTCAACTTGATATTTCCACCTGTTTATGAAAAAAAAAATTGACTGATAGACAGCCTAACAAAAAATTCAAAATATTTTGTACGAAGTGATTTTTGAGAAACTTTTTCTCTCCATGATGTACCAATAAAATTTTCCTAGTACGTCGTAAATTAAAAAATCAAGATTCGGGGTATCACCAGATTATCTTGTTATATGTCGGTCTGAGTCTCAAAAAATAATGTAGGAATTGTGTTCCTTGCCCGGCATGCCGTCACGGGTTTGTGATTATGTAGGCGACGAGCTGGTCGTTTGTAACTACTTTTTCACAATTTTCCTAATCTAAGCCAACTAAAACTTACAACACATAACATCACGCTCATAATCCCCGAAGGGGTAGGCAGAGTCAAAGGGTCAGCATGCCCATTCAACCACATTCAGCCAAAAATAAAGTCGGGCGGGTTAGATGGAAAATTGTGAAAAAGCAGTGACAAGCGGCTAACCTGTCGCCTACACAATCACACACCCAAAATTCGATATACCATTAGTCGCCTTTTACGACATGCTAGGCAAGAACCACAGTTGGCATATTCTTTTTAAGTCCCAAACCAACATGGGACAGTGAGCTGGGTTGGATGGAAAGCTGTAAAAAAGGAGTGACAAGTGGCTAGCTCGTCGCCTACTCAGTCACATACCCAATAGCCCGTAAACCATAAGTCGCCTTTTACGACATGCTAGGCAAGAACCACAGTTGGCACATTCTTTTTTTTTTGTCCCAGATCAACATGGGCCAAGTCCCAGACCAACATGGGACAAACCAACTAAAACTTGCAATTATAAATAAATATCAGACTACATCACATACATTGATCTGACTTCGAGGTAAGTAGCTTAAGCACTTGTGTTACGGATATCAGAATCAACAGTGGCATTACAAATATATACTTAAACATTAGATATTAACATCCAGACACAGAACAAACACAAGTATTCATCACACGAATGTTTGTCCTGGGTGGGGATCGAACCCACAACTCTTGGCGCGTAGGGTAGGGTCACTACCGAATAAGGCATCGAGCCAGTCAAAATTATCTACTCTTTGGGCTCTGTCTAACTTTGCGGGGACTTCAAGTGTTACGATATGTATCAAACTATCGATACACATCAGTGCATCTCCACCCAACCACTAGCTAGGAACATTTCGTATTAATAGCGGAGCGCGTTTGACTCGCTCCCAGCGAAACGTAATTACGCCAGAATACCAAATTGACGTTATAAATGACAGCGGGGACTTGACGGTGCGCAAGATTGGAAAACATTCTGACGTCACTAGCCGTAATGGGGTGCTAAAGAACTGTCGAGTTAGTTCCTTTTTTTTGAAGTCGGTTAAATGCAGATGTCGATAGTCGATTCACTTTTTGGAAATATTTCTTCGAACGCTTAAGGTACGTTCTACAGCATCTGAGTTTTAAATTAAACTTACAAAAAAATTTACAAAAAAAGTCAATGATCAAAAATAATGGATGATCTATAACTCTTAGAGTAAAAGGAGATTAATAACTCTCCCTACTAATTGATCGAAGGCAGGACGTTAACAGAAAAACACCTTGATAAACCGCTTGGTCTAATGATCAGAAACCCAGAACACGAAAAAAAGGTTTTAATCCTGCTGGGGGAAAATGTTCGTACGATAAATACGGAATTTTGCACCGGAGTCATTCATGTTTATGAAGTTATTTTGAGTATTTCTATACGCTATTTAATATCCATTGCATATGCATAAATGCTTACGTCTAAAATACTTATGCTTGTGACTGGGAATTGGGAGTTGGTGTACCTAAATGTCCAAAAAAATATTTACTTTATTTATTTATTTACCATGTTGCGGTCAATGACCTTTAATGAACCCTAACGATAACACGATTAGCCCTATTACACGATTAACTATTATTTTCAAGTGCAAAATTTCAAATCTCGTAACACCAACCTAGTCATTCCCAACCTACCATAATCACCAACTTTTATCTGAACTAAACCGCTTAACATCCATTTTTAACATCCACCTCAATCCAAGCACTAATTTGAATTAACAAAGTTAATCCCAGGCCTCGTCTATAAATTAAAGTGTAAATACAAAGCCAAGTTCCGGGACTAGTTCGTAGCGGGAAACGGGACGTAAATACGTAAAGTGTTGTTCCGACCAGATTACCCGTAAGAATGGGTAATAACTGTGCTTGCAAAATTAACATTTACAGTGTAAAAAGTTAGTTGCTAACTAGGTCTTTGGAGTTCATTTAAATCATTGTCTTCCTAAAGTTTTACCTCCTATTTAGACGTGGTCGATTAAAAACATGTAAATTAATTAAGCAAGTTCAGTTAGTACATTGAAGCGACTGCCTATCTGGCCTTTGTAACACTTCAAATGGGGGATTACACAAATTGGAACATAGTAACATACCCATAGTTACTTGAATATGCATAACATCACGCCTATAATCCCCGAAGGGGTAGGCAGACTCAAAGGGACACCAGGCCTCTTTAATCACATTCGGCCAAAAACAAAACTGGGCTGGGTCAGATGGAAAATTGTGAAAAAGTAGTGACAAGTGGCTAGTTTGTCGCCCAATCACATAACCAAAACCCGATATACCATTAGTCGCCTTTTACTACATGCTAGGCAAGAAACACAATTGGCATATTATTTTTAGGTACCAGACTAACACGTGACAATTGAATAAGCGGGTTTAATTACATGTTTTTCCATACCGCATACTAAGTGGTACAATTTTGAACCTGCCACCTCGCATCTGAAGCACATGTACTTATTTTTTATCTAGGTAAAATATTCAATACAATAATACTAACTACCAGAACATCATAATTCCATATGCCCTAATCTGATATACCAAACGTGTTCCTTGCTAAACACTTATTAAACGGCGACTAGACGACTGCGCAGCAGTATGTTTGTGATTGTGTCGTTGAAGAACTTGTCACTTGTTTCACAAATTTCTATTTATGAATTAAATTTTGGCTTGAATGTTTTTTGTCCTATGTTAGTCGGGGACTAAAAAAGAATGTGCCAACTGTGTCTCTTGGCTAGCATGTCGTAAAAGTTGACTAATGGTATATCGGGTTTTGGGTAAGTGATTGTATAGGCGACAAGCTAGCCACTTGTCACTACTTTGTCACAATTTTCCATCTAACCTAGGCCAGTTTTATTTTTGGCTGAATGTGGTTAAAGGTGCCTGCTGCCCTTTGACTCTGCCTACCCCTTCGGGGATTATGGGCGTGATGTTATGTATGTTGAATATTTTTTTGTGAAACTACTTCCTGTGGAAGCAATATTACCAAGTAACCGTTGACGGGGTACTGTCAGAACAAGACGCGAACTTTCTTAATACAGTCAAGTCCATCTGGGCTAATAATAAGTTACAAAAAGTATGTGGGTGAATTCAATTTGCTATAAGTTTCCGAAACTATTGGAGCAAATTAGTTTTGTTAGGTACATAATGTTGAATTATTTCTTACCCTAGTTCTTTAATATTACGAGTATACTTTCGAGATACGAAAAAATTATCATAACTGCAATCTTTGCAGGAGTTGGCATAGTAGGTACACATAATAATTAATCATTTTTACCAAAAAATTTATAGAATTAGGTTTGAAGTTCAATTGCGTATAAGTAGTGACATGAAGTGGCTAGCTCGTTTCCTACACAATCACAAATTCACCCAATTATTATCAGACTATCAGACGACATCACATACATTGATCTGACTGGTAAGTAGCTTAAGCACTTGTGTTACGAATATCAGAATCAACAGTGGTATTACAAATACATACTTAAACATTAGATATTAACACCCAGACACAGAACAAACAGAAGTATTCATCACACGAATATTTGTCCTTTGTGTGGATCGAACCCACAACTCTTGGTGCATAGGGCAGGTTCACTACCGATTGCGCCATCGAGCTTGTCTAAAGTTGTCGACCATTAGTATAGCCTTTTACGAAATGTAAAGAACACAATCAGTCAATTTTTTTTCAGTCCCAATACAAGGCAGGACTTAGCAGGAACAAAACCTCCAAACATATCAAATATGCATACCCAAAAAACCCGAAACTAAATAAATAACCTAACAGAACCGAAATGTCAAAAAAACGACATGACACCATAGAAATACGAGACCATATCTATACTTATAATAAATCTGTACAGAGGTCAATTCTGTACATGAAATATATTTTCAAAATAACTATCAGGGGGTGATTAGTGATCGATACTGATGCCAAAAATGCAATCAGTAAAATTTTTGTCTGTCTGTCTGTCTGTCTGTCTGTCTGTCTGTATGTTCCTTATAGAAACAAAAACTACTCGACGGATTTTAACGAAACTTGGTACAATTATTCTTCATACTCCTGGGCAGGTTATAGTATACTTTTCATCACGCTACAATCAATAGGAGCAGAGTAGTGAAGGGAAATGTTGGGAAAACGGGAGAAGTTACTCCATTTTTTAAGTTTCCGTCGCGTGTGCAGCCTTAATGGTTAAAGTTACATAGAAATCATGTATGACGGAAATAGACTTTATAATATTAACCATAAACGCGGGTGACACCGCTGGCACAGCTAGTAAACACATATAATAACAGCTCCTAACTAACAAAAAAAATATTTTCCATAAACAACGCAAAACAAGCGTATTATTATGCACAGCCGGAATAAATTCAAGTTCCGTAAAAAATATAAGAAACCGAGGTTTATACGCGTAAGTGCGGGGCCACAAGAACGGCGGGTAGTTCCATTGTTTGTTTCTCTCGTGAATTCAAAAAGTTATGCCATAACGAACTTGCAACTATCTCAGCTTGGCGTTATAATTAAAACTTGGCTTTAGTTACAATGTTGGGCCGTAAACATAAGCGGTTGAATGGAATTATTAATTAAGGATATTATGAGGGAACTCTGTAAGTCGACTTATAAATTAATTATCATTACTTATAAATTATATCATTGGCGACAGGCCAACACAATCACACACCCAAAACCCGATATACCATTAGTCGCCTTTTACGACATGCTGGGCAAGAGCCACAGTTACCATATTCTTTTTAAGTCACAGACCAACATGGGACAGTGGGCTGGGTTGGATGGAAAGCTGTGAAAAAGTGGCTAGCTCATCGCCTACTCAGTCACATACCTATGGGTTAGTTATTAACTAAATAGGGATCTAGGATAATAATTAATTATAAAAGATTCTATGAACGGCACATGAAGCTAAATAGCTTATTTCTTGCCAGCTTTCCTCGGCTCCAACCAAAAAGAATATCAAATCTAACGAAAATATATTTTTCACATCATGTAAATATTGTATGAGCGAAGGCTACCAACTGGAGGGAGAGGTTGATAGAATGAATATTTTAAAGCCATTGGTCGAATTGTTTTTAATTCGGCTGTAGCCCCACTTTTTACAGTTCCTGGTGATTGATAACAGCGCAAACGAACATTATTAATCACAATCGACTAGAACAAAAATAAATAACTATATAGGTAGCTGTTTATGAATTTTAGCATATCTATTCCCATGTTGGTCTGGGACTTGGGCCATGTTAATCTGGGACAAAAAAAAAAAGAATGTGCCAACTGTGGTTCTTGCCTGCCATGTCGTAAAAGGCGACTAATGGTTTACGGGCTTTTGGGTATGTGACTGAGTAGGCGACGAGCTAGCCACTTGTCACTTCTTTTTTCACAGCCTTCCATCCAACCCAGCCCACTGTCCCACGTTGGTCTGGGACTTAAAAAGAATATGCCAACTGTGGTTCTTGCCTAGCATGTCGTAATTGTGCATTGATTTGTAGGTGACAGGTTAGCCGCTTGTCACTGCTTTTTCACAATTTTCCATCTAACCTAGCCCGGCTTAATGTTTGGCTGAATGTGGTTGAAGGAGCATGCTGCCTCTATTTATTTAATTAAAAATAATAATTACCCCATAGGCTCAGAAAATAATGTATCAACTGTGTTCCTTATGCAGCATCTCGTAAAAGGCGATTAATCAATGGTATTTTGGATTAGTGATTATATAGGCGACGAGCTAGCTTGTGACTACTTTGTTACATATTCCATCTACCCAACTCAATGTTATTTCTGGCTTAATGCTGATTATGAGCTTGTCGCTCCTTGAACTTTGCCTAACATTTCGGAGAGCACAGACACGAAGGCCAGCCACCAACCACTATACCCATCGGGTAGGGAATAGTGGTGGCTGGTCATTGGAGTGTTGTGGTCCAGAAGCAGAAGCTGTGAAGCAGAATTGTTTCCATGAGTCTTCCACTCAGGTGAGGGGGTACTACGGAGCTTAGTAGGTATCTGAGAAGCGGCCTCTGACTTAGAGACGAAAAATGTGATGTTATGTATGTATGTATGTACCTTCCTAAACCGCCGACTGCCTTTTTTTTGTCGCGGGGAACCGCTTTACGCACCGTCACCCTACCCGGGGGGTAGGGTGGTGTGTGGGACTCCCGGAGACCTCTGGAATTGGAGCTCCCTGCTCCGGCTAAGGATGGACTACTAAAACCCCGCGGAACCATTCATCACTATATATAGGTATAGTTGAACCTTCCTACCATAACCAACGGCCGACTGCCTTTTTTTTTTTTGTACTTGAGGAATGCATTTACGCACCGTCCAAATAGACCTGAGTAGGGCCTACAGGGTGTGTCGGGCTCGAAACCGGTAGCAAACTCCAGCCCCCCTACCGACTAAACCTCAAGGCTGCCTTTCTTCGGGCGCTAACGCAAAACCAACGGGATCCCCACTGTCGGGATTCATCTCGAAAAGTCTACGCAGCGCGCGCTGCCGCCTTGCGGCCCATCTCGAGGGAGTGATATTCTCCCCCAGAACACCTAGAGTGGTGTTTCACGACCACATAGACAGCTGTGTACCCTATCCTGACGGACCGGGTGTAACACATGCAGTCGGCTACTCTGAGGACGACAGAGGGCCAGGGGGCTCCCCCCTCTAACCCCCACGACCCCAAAAGCCCTTTTAGTCGCCTCCTACGACAGGCAGGGATACCTTAGGAGTATTCGGAGCCCCCCCTGCAGGGCGCCGCCGGGCTAGACACCATCGCCACGGCGGCCTCGCCTACGACGTCGGGCGGGATCGTCCAGCTCGCGCTGGCGCTCGGCGCTCTCCTTCTGCGACATGACACTGCCGCAGAAGGAGAGCACCGCGTCCCAAGACCCCTCACTACTCACCATGGCAGACACCACGGTCGGCAGAGAGAGGTCCTGCCCAACAACGGCGGATAGCGCATTGCGCTCTACGGCAAAAGCCGGGCACTCCTCCAACGAACCGCCGACTGCCTGGCCTAACCAGCTAAAGGCCAAACCATTAGCGGATTCCCTTTTTATTACGAGTTCCTTAAAGCCAAGCAAGAGGGTTCTTGAGATAATCACTCACGGTGCGCCGGAGTAACCGAGTCGGCTTTATGGTGATTGGAAAGCCTTTAAATTAAGGCGCTAATTGGTGGCACTTGAGTACAGAATCTGTGAAGAAAGGAACATTTGGTGGGTCCATTGAAGGAATGATGATTGTCCAAAATTAGTTTAATTTTTTAATGACTGTTACTGAGATACAGCATGCACGTAAGTATGCAAGTTTTCCAAAATCTAAAATGCGGTCGTTCATTATTACTAAAGTGATCCCTTTGTCAATAGGGAGTCAAGGTCCATAATCGTTAAACAATAAATCTAACCAGATTAATTGTTTATATTAATGAATATATTTCATTATTAATGAAACATCATTGTACTGTGGTAATTTGATATATTTCATTAATCCAAATATCCGAAATAGTATTGCAATTAATGTGTAATTCAAATATACAATAAAGTCCCAGGGATTTAAAAATAATGTGCCAACTGTGTCTCTTGCCTAGCATGTCGCAAAAGGCGACTAATGGTATATCGAGTTTTGGGTAAGTGATTGTGTAGGTGACGTACTAGCTACTTGTCACTATTTTTGACAATTTCCATCTAACCCAGTTTTATTTTTGGCTGTATGTGGTTAAAGGGGCCTGCTGCCATCCATACCTAGATTCTGACTATCCAGAGATCAGATTCAACCAATACCTTCGCATTCAAGTCAAACATTCTCAGCCAGCCACCGTCTGTTGACATCCAAGTAAAATAATTTAAATTTAAAAGTGCCCGGCCATTTAAATAAGGGCCAGATTAATTCCCCATTAGCCAACATCGTCGGAGGGCCTCAGACAAAGGCGAAGGGCGCGCCCTGTTTACTAGGCGATAAACTTTAATTAACTCCCACTAAACAGCCGGACTAAAGGGGGGATATTGGGTAGCTGTTTTACGACAGAACGAATGAAAAAAAAACGTAAATTCTTTCCCTTAATTTATACACTAGTAAGTAGTAAGCCTTACAATCGCACTAATTATACTAATATTATACTACTGGACCGATTTGAACAATTATTTTACCTATGAAAAGCGATGTCAGCGATTAATATAGGGTATTTTTTCCCGTATAACCACGAGAACGGTAAATACGCGGGGCGCTGCTAGTCTAGTATAATATAAGGGTAATAATCTTTTACCTAGCGTTATACCTCGTTTCCAGTCACAATCCGTCTAGCTTATAATATGACTAGGGGTATTATTTTAATTTTACAATATATTTAGAAGAAGAATAACAATACCGGGATTAACGGGAGGTGGTAATATTTTCTCTACGTATTTGTAAATGCTTTTATGAAGCCTAAAAATAAAGAGATTTTGAATTTGAATTTGGGACTAGACTAGGGGACAAATGTCCCACGACATGTCAACCGAAGCCTGGCGATTTCGCTTGACATAACGCGACTGACATAAGTAGGGATGTCAGGCGTCAGACATGTCGAGCGAAGTTCAGCAACGTCGCACCTCTTCACCCGATGTAACACGCGTCGCTTGACATTTGACCCCTAGTGTATCCGTGACTTTATGTAGTACATGAGTTCTTATAGCTTGACGTTTCAACGAGTTGCAACAGCCTTCGTTCGCATGCTTAGTAGTAAAAAGACCTAACTCAAAATGTTTTGAAACGTAATATTAATGTATGTATGTATGAAAAAAAATATGAAAATATATTTATTGCCCGAACTAATTTACATCACAGATGAGACAGACCTCTACAATAGGCAAATGCCTGTCCTATGGAGGTAGGTTATACGATACCTTCAGAAGGAATGTACATCGAAGCCACAATTGACAAGTATGCAATAAATAACATCTTAATTATTACATAATAGTTGGAATTTTATATCACATACATACATACATAACATCACGCCCATAATCCCTTAAAGGGTAGGCTGAGTCTAAAGGAACAGCAGGCATAAATTTATTTTTATATTAAATTTATGTATTGTAACATAACGGCCTGTTGGGCGCCCCAGATATCGCTGGATTGACGAAGTGGTAAAAGACCTGAAGGACCTCCAAGTGCCCAACTGGGCAAATTTGGCACGTAACAGACCGGAATGGCGTTCTTTAATTCGGAGGCCAAGATCCACTTCGGGTCGCTGAGCCAGCGTAGTAAGTAAGTAAGTATTATAACATAATTTGGTATTAGAAAAAGGGGGTATTAATTCAAAGTACCTGAAAATATACAACAAATTTTAAGTGCCCGTTTGCTCTTAAGCACGCGACAAACTCAGTAAGCAACCTGTATCATGCTTCATGTTAGAAATAGAAATAGAAATATCTTTATTCATGTAGGTCTTACAACAGTGGTAGAGAACGAAGAGGAAGACATGCTGCGCCGACCCCAGTTGAACAGGGAGAAGGGTAAGAGGATAAAAGGAGGATGGAGCCCTTCCGCCACAACACAAATAAGTGATTCTACCGCCAGGTTCGTAACGTTGATTCTGCCGAGAAGAAGCAGCAAGAAACTCGGTAGACCGGTAAACGGCGAGAAAATGCACATCGTGTTTATTCTTTCGTGTACAATTTGTGCTATTTAATAGCCTATTTTTAATAGCCCAGCGTGTCCCAACACGGCAGCTATTATCAGGTCATGGTTGTTTGCGGAGCTGATGAAAGAGTTATTTACTTTAAGCGCTGTACTCTATTTGCTTGCTCGGGGTGAACTGTTGATTTTTAATTGAACCCTGATTGAACGGCAAACATGACGCGTTGAAACGACTTGCATTGGAGTATAGCTTGTCCTTCGGCTTCGCTCACGTGGTACATCGATAAAACATATTTTATTTGTTACTCTGATGTATGAGCTATATCATTGTAAAGTTTCATTGAAATTTAATTAGGAGGTTTTGCATGAAAGTGTAACAAACAAAGATAGAAAGTGTACTATCATTAGAAACTACTTTTTTCCCGTGGCTCTGTCCGCGTGTAATATAAATGAATGTAAAACATAAACAAGCAGTGAAAGTTCTATGAGATTTTTTGATGTAGGAATATTCGTTGTGTCACGGACTAGAAAAAAAAGAAGGACACCACGCTGTCATACTATAGCGTGCAGCCACGTTTATTCGTGTGTGAGTGAGACTTACTTATGGATACCAGATATCGGATATCTGTCATTTGGAGCGCTTATTATGTCAATGTGGAACGTGAATTGCGTGTCAAGTTGGAGCACCTGAGGAGCTTCAACGTCTAGTTAGTGGCGCGGAGTCCTTTTCTTTTTTACTAGTCCATGTGTTGTACCTATCCATACGTAACATCACGTCGATAATAATAACCGAAGGGGTAGGCAGAGTCAAAAGGGGCAGCAAGCCCCTTCAACCACATTCAGCCAAAAAGGAAGCCGAGCTGGGTTAGATGGTAAATTGAGAAAAAGCAGTGACAAGCGGCTTACCTGTCGCCTACACAATCACACACCCAAAACCCGATATACCATTAGTCGCCTTTTACGACATGCTAGACAAGAACCACAGTTGGCATATTCTTTTTAAGTCCCAGACCAAAACGGGACAGTGGGCTGGGCAGGATGGAAAGGTGTGAAAAAGTAGTGACAAGTGGCTAGCTCGTCACCTACTCAGTCACATACCCAAAATCCCGTAAACCATTAGTCGCCTACGATATGCTAGGCAAGAACCACAGTTGGCATATTCTTTTTAAGTCCCAGATCAACATGGGCCAAGTCCCAGACCAACATGGGACATGGACCTATCCATGACACAAATTATGCTGGAAAATTGGTGTAGGTACTAGTGTGAATTCAGGACTACAAACATATACCTACAGTATAGAGGTTACATAAAAAACGCTACCGAAAAGTTTCAACACACGTTGTATGTATGCCCTCACTAAAATTAAGGGGTAATTATTCAAAGGATTAAAGGAATTCCTCTAATACGTGGAAACATAAACCCTGCGAAGGGCTCGGCGGGCTCATTATCGCAGCCAAAAGTACACCGTTAGGGCTGACTCACAAACGGGCCCTTAATTTTACGTACATACATACCATCATGCTGTAATCCCCGAAGGGGTAGGCAGAGTCTAATAGCACCTTTAAACACATTTAGCCAAAAAAATCAGTTGAATTTAGACTAGCCCGTTGGTCGAGTGGTCAGAGACCATGGCCACGAAACCGAGGGTCATGGGTTCGAATCCCGCTAGAGGCAAATGTTTCGTGTGATGAACATGGACATTTGTACTCCAGTCATGGTTGTGTATAAACGTATTTAAGTATTTCCATCCGTTCACCTAGTATCCATTGCACAAGCACAAGCTTAGATTGGGACTAGGGAATTGGTGTGTCAGTGTAGATAATTTTTATTTATTTATTTAATTAAATAGAAAATTAAAAAAAAAAGATGACAGGTGGACATAACACAGCAAATTGCATTTAACGACATTAGACAAGATACATGGTTGATATATTTATTTTTAAGTTCCATACCAACATGGGATCTTTAATTTTACTAAATACCATCAAGCTCGTAATCCCCAAAGGGGTATACGGAGCCCTAAAAGTATTAAGTTAAGTTAGGTAATATGGAAAATTGTGAAAATTTGGGTTGTAACTGTGCCGGAGGTGTCCTGGCCGACAAGGCTAGCCTAAATTCGCATAACAGCTCCACTCAAGCGATGGTACCTCGGGTTTAAGTGGGTATACCCCGGCCAACCAGCTTTGGCTGGAGCAGGGGTTTCCGACTCAGAGACCCCTGGGAGTCGCACACACCGCTCTGGTCCCTCAAGACAGACAGTGCGTAACGAATTCCACGCGTCCAATAAAGGGTTGTGGCCGACTACAAGTATCTTGGTTGTCTCTGTAGCAACCACAAAATATCATACCTAACTAACTAACTAACTAACTAAACTTCACGCCACTTCCCTAGCGGGGTAGGCGGAGAGAACCGAACGCCATATGGCACGATCCTTACACACCTCAGTCGCCTCTTCAACATTCATAATCCTTTTCATACAAGCTCTACGGTTTTTATGACTCCTAACATCACCTTCTTTTAATACACGACCAATCTGGTCGTGGTAGGTGAGCCTGGGCCTTCCGCGGCTCCTACATCCTTCCACATTCGCATAGTATATCTGTTTAGTCAATCTTTCGTCATCCATTCTTTCCACATGTCCGAACCACCGGAGCATGCCTCTTCTTACCTTGACTCCGACGCTGTCCTTCAGACCAACTCTCTTTCTTACATCATCATTCCGAACGCAGTCTGTGAGCGATACACCGCAGATTTTCCGCAGCGCACGCATCTCGACCGCGTTTATTCTACTTTCATGCTCTTTCTGCCATACCCAACTCTCGCTTCCATATGTTAGCGTAGGCATCAGCACCGCATTGTGTATGGCGAGCTGGGCCTTCTGGCTTAAGATTTTGCTGCCTAAAAGTTTTCCTAACGCTCCATTCACCCTATTCCCTGCATTCACTCTTCTTTATATCATACCTAACACCAATATATGCGGTACCGATCCTTTGATGTCTTAACTAATTAACTAACTAACTAAACTTCACGCCACTTCCCTAGCGGGGTAGGCAGAGGGAACCGAATGTTCTAATGTGACCATTTTTTTCGATTACAAGTCGCCATTTTAAGATGATACGAATGTTTTAGTTCCCAGACCAACTTGGGATATACGTAAATTGGTCCAACATACCTTTTTCCTAATTTGATGTTCCTATGGGAAAAAGGCGTGACATTATGTATGTATGTATGTATGTATGTATGATGTTCTTATGAAATGAGCCTAGTTAAGTTCCAACTTTCGATATACAATTGATATAGGTTAAGTAAGTAATTAAGAAATGAAAATTAACAGACAGAGCAACATTCGCATTTAATATATTAATAAGGACTACGTCACGTGTGATGTGACCCTTATTCGTTTTTAACGGTAATGATGTTTAAAGGCTTACCGGCATAACTTGCCCAAATCCGACGAGCAATATATGTATATAATTCTATATGCGATTATTCGACTGGCTCGATGGCGCATTCGGTAGTGACCCTGCCCCATGCGCCAAGAGTTGTGGGTTCGATTCCCACCCAGGACAAATATTCGTATGATGAATACTTGTGTTTGTTCTGTGTCTGGGTGTTAATATCCAATATTTAAGTATATATTTGTAATACCACTGTTGATTCTGATATCCGTAACACAAGTGCTTAAGCTACTTACCTCGGAGTCAGATCAATGTATGTGATGTAGTCGGATATTTATATGCGGCACCACATATATTATTTAAACACTTGTCCGGAATATGATTACATAATCAGGCCATCTATAGCCATCCTACTAATATTATAAATGCGAAAGTTTGTTTGGATGTATGGATGTTTGTTACTTCACGCAAAAACTTCTGAATGGATTTTAATGAAACTTTAGGATAATGTGGTTTAAACACCCGAACAACTTATAGGCTATGTTTTATCGACGTACCACGCGAGCAAAGCCGCGGGCAGAAGCTAGTGTGTTTATAATTTGATGTAATAAAATAAATAATAAATAAATTCTCCAGACTGACCTACCAATACTCTAGTTCCAAACTAAGCTTATAAACTTATGCTATAGATACTAGGTGAACGGATAGATATACTTAAATACGTTTATAAACAACCATGACTCGAGTACAATTAATTATCCATGTTCATCACACGAAACATAATTCCCTCCAGCGATCCCAATTAACTGCACGTTTTATTTTTGTATTGCTTCGAAAACATTTAATTAATTAGTAGCACCAGTAAATAGATAGTAGAGCATGCGAAACCGTTTGGTCACTATTTCGTATATTTCAGTGTTTCTTAAATGGTGGTCTGCGGACCACTGGTGGTCCCTGAAAGCTGCCTGAGCCATACATAGATACATACATACATATAATACGCCCATAATCCCCGAAGGGATAGGTAGAGTTAAAAGGACAGCAGGCCCTTTAAGCACATTCAGACAAAAATAAAACTGAGCTGGGTTAGATGGAAAATTGTGAAAAATAGTGACAAGTGGCTAGCTCATCGCCTACACAATCACATACCCAAAACCCGATACACCATTAGTCGCCTTTAACGACATACTAGGCAAGAACAGCTGGCACATTTATATATGTCCCAAACAAACATGGGGCAATGGGCTAGGTTAGATGGAAAATTGTGAAAACGTAGTGGCAAGTGGCTAACTCGTCGCCATGTCAGGAAAGACGACTAATGATATATGGATACCATTAGTCGCCGTTCCTGACATGCTAGACAAGAAACATAGTTGGCAATTTTTAAGTCCCACACCAACGCGGGACAAACCATACATAAAAATCAGTAAATAATAACATAACGCGACAGTGCGTCGCGCGAGTCCGAGGGAAGTGCACGAGAGCCGGGGAGGACCCTCTATTCCCATCCGACTATATACTATATCCGAAAAAACTTATAGGCAAATGCCCTTTGTCATCCCAATCGGTAATATTTTCAATAAACTAGTGTTTGGGTATCAATTAAATAGTCAAATGTCAGTCAACAGCTATACAAAAATCTACACAAAATATCTTCCCTAAAGAGTTCCATTGAAATACTAACACCATCAATTGAGAAATTGTAAACTAAAACGGTTTAAACTATTTTGAAACAAAAGAAGACAAAGATAATTTGGAACAACAGCGATTTGTCGGATCCGATCGGTGCGCTCCCCATTACATGCCAAACAGTGACGTTTTTAAAATAGCCACGCTGACCATCGACTCGGCGCTCCGCCAGACTTGACAGTTGTCAAATCTCGTTCCATAAATTCAAAAAAATTAAAAATGTCTTTATTTATGTAGGCCTTAAAAAAGAAGCACTTATAAATCGTCAATTTTACAAAATCTTTAGAGCAATGTGAATCTACCACCGTTTCGGAATGCTGATTCTACCGAGAAGAAACCGGCAAGAAACTCGGTAGTTACTCTTTTCAGCGTCAAAATATACATGAGTAATATACACTTTTTTTAAAGTTCTAAACTAAATCATACAATCAATGGCTGTGGGCGATGACATAATATAATTACAATAGAATAAACAGAGGTCGCTACTAGTGCGCCGTCAAATATATCAATGGGTGGTCCACGACCAATCAGCAACTTTGTCTAGCCTTCATGAAAAAAGGTTAAGAACCAATAGTATATCTATTCCAAATCCATGGTCGCATTGCGTTTAAACATATTTTAAAAGTATGTCAAATGATTGAAGGTGTCATCCACCCTATTACAAAGCAAACTCTCCCCAACCAAAGTACCCGTCCCAAGGTGGCACCTATTCGCAAGTATAACTTAATAGTGCCAAATGTCACTAACTCCAGAATGGTCACCCACCCAAAGCTAACTGTACCGCGCGTAGTTTAACTCAGTCACGGCTAACGAACCGTCTCAATCTCAAGCACCCGTAATCTTCGCGGGAATGTTTGAGCATTCACATCCCACGGTCTTTTAGGACGGATTCTGTTGAAATTTACGCGCGCAATATCTCCCGCTCCGGCTAGATTTCAATATTCCATCGCGGGGTGTTTGAGAGCTATTTGAATGATTTGTGGTAGTGCGGCACTGTTGATAGGAGCATTATCGATAGATTTTATCGCAGATATCGATGTCTTTGTTGCTATGCAACAAAAAAGTTGTGACTTTTTAATAACGTATGTTGATCTGGGATGTAAAAATAATGTGCCAACTGTATTCCTTGTCTAGCATGTCATAAAAGGCGACTAATGGTATATCGGGTTTTTTCGCCATTTGTACTATTAGCACAATGGCCCACTTATGATGCTATGTGCGGAAACATACCCAACTACCTAACCATCGACTGGCCCGTTGGTCGAGTGGTCAGAGACCCTGGCCACGAAACCAAGGGTCTCGTGTTCGAATCCCGCTAGGGGCAAATTTTTCGTGTGATGAACATGAACATTTGTACTCGAGTCATGGATGTTTACAAACGTATTTAAGTATGTCTATCCGTTCGCCTAGTATCCATAGTACAAGCATAAGCTTAGTTTGGAACTAGGGAATAGGTGTGTCAGTCTGGAGAATTTATTTATTTATTTATTTATTGAGCTACCATCTCACCAACCATCGATAGTCTATAATAAAGTGCAACACTATTTGTGATTTTAGGTTCAAGCCCGCGTCTTATCCGGTTTGATATTCAAACGCTTAGTGGAACTTGGTTATTGTTTATTCAGATTTTGCGGTTCGATTCCAGAAATGATAATGTTACTGGGACGGTATCCTTACTATATAAACACACAAATGTCTGTCTGTTAGATTTACACACCTACACTACTTAAATATGTAATAAAATTACTTACATGCTTATACTTACACATAGCATAACATCACGCCCGTAATCCCCGAAGGGGTACGCAGAGTCAAAAGAACAGCAGACCCCTTTGTCCACATTCAGCCAAAAGTAAAACTGGGCTGGGTTAGATGGAAAATTGTGTAAAAATAGTGGCAAGTGGCTAGCTCGTCGCCTACACAATCACTTAAAACGCAACGTCCCATAGATTCACTTGCTAATACACAGACAGACAACGTAGAAATGATTCTCCGGTATTTTAAATACGGATCTCTAAAATAAAAAACATTCACACCCACTTGTAAACATTTTTCATCCCAATGAAAACCCTTTTTAAACCCTCATCTGGAACAATACAAATTTATTGATATCCAATATTCAGACCTGAGCTTACATTTAATTTTCATACTGAAGGTATACATTAATCCAAATTAACGCTTTTGTAACGAAATCGACTGATTCCGAATTTAATGTTAATCAATCAACGGACTTCTTGTGATACTAGCTGTGCCAGCAGTGTCACCCGCGTTTATGGTTAATATTATAAAGACTATTTCCGTCATATATAATTTCTATGTAACTTTAACCATTAAGGCTGCACACGCGACGGAAGCTTAAAAAATGGAGTAACTTCTCCCGTTTTCCCAACATTTCCCTTCACTACTCTGCTCCTATTGATTGTAGCGTGATGAAAAGTATGCTATATGCCCAGGAGTATGAAGAATAATTGTACCAAGTTTCGTTAAAATCCGTTGAGTAGTTTTTGTTTCTATAAGGAACATACAGACAGACAGACAGACAAAAATTTTACTGATTGCATTTTTGGCATCAGTATCGATCACTAATCACCCCCTGATAGTTATTTTGAAAATATATTTCATGTACAGAATTGACCTCTCTACAGATTTATTATAAGTATAGATTATTGAGTAATACATTATCGGGTTTTTATCATATTTCCCAACTGTTTGCTGTACGCTTATGTTAATTTATTGCAATATACATTGTTTTTACTTTAAATTGTTTTTTAGAGCGCACGCTCCTGAAAGCAAATACAAATTGATTTCATAGCTTTTAGGGTTTCTTATATCAAAAAGAAAACTTCATACAATCCACTTATTTGTCCGTCTGTCTGTTAGATCTTATAATGTCTTAACGAACTAACTAAACTTCACGCCACTTCCCTAGCGGGGTAGGCAGAGAGAACCGAATGTCCTAAGGTAACCATTTTTTTCGGATGCAAGTCAAATTAATTTTAAAATGGTCTGGTGGCTAGGTAATTTTGGTCAACATGAGACCACATTAAATATTGTTTGTTGTTGATCCTTACTGAAAGTTATATGCAAAATCTTAAAATAGGTAGAAGCTCCTATAAATACTTTTATCTAGAAATAAAACAAACTTGGGCTAGATAAAAAATTGTAGTTAAAGTGAAAAGTTGCTAACTCGTCGCCGTGTAGTGTATCACAAACCCAAAACACCACAAGTTGCCTTTTACACTGTCCGAAGCAAGGAACAAAATTTACTCATTTAAATCAAATTCAAATTCAAATGTTTTATAATCCAAGACCAAGATGAAGAAAAACATGAATCACAGCACGTCATACCGATATTACAATTTCAATTTCACTTCAACTTAGACTTGACGGACTAATATTGGTAAACGGACTATTTCCTATGGAAGCGAAACTTCCATAATTGAATTTAGAAATTGCCATAGACGAGACGCCCATGATGTATGATTTACCATACAAACAAGGTATATAATGGCTACTCGCGTGTTACAGAGCAGTTAACCGACCCTGAGTTATTTGCATTGGTAGAGAACTGTAGCCATTTTTCCATACAAAAGCGTTAATGTTGAGTAATAAACGCCTGTTTTATGGAAATTGAATATGGGGAATTGGGAGTAGGGGTTGATTTTGTGGATTGGTTGGTTTGTTGTGGTTGAGTGAAGCGATGGTGGAGTCTTTCTCCTTTAAAGATTCGCTTTTTGCCCCTTATAGCGCGACTTAAAACACTAACACTCGGAGCCGTGACCTACGCGCCTTATATGGTAATGTTCGGCTCAGCTCACTCGCGCCTCTGCGCCAACCAATGGGCGAGCGCGAAGTTCGCGCCGCGGGATTTGAGAGACCCGACCACAAGTCCGCCTATGGCCACGACGCGCGCGCTATCTAATGCACAATCCCTCTTGTTGTTATTCAATTGCTTAACTTGTATTATAATCTTCCTAGCGTTATGTCCCGTGCTTAGACGGGGTCCGCTTATACCATGATCCGGGATTTAGCAAGTCTGGTAATTACATTGAAGCGACTGCCGATCTGACCTTCGTAACCCTAAGATAGGGGAACCAGACAATTTTTGGATCATGGTTACAAATCCAAAGTTGTTTGAATTTGCAGGTTTCATCACGATGTTTTCCTTCACCGTTGAGCTAGTGGTATAAATTCGTACATAATTGATATGGCAAGACGAATTTTCCAACTCTAGAAAATGGGAATTTGCGATAGTTTTTTCATAGATTCTATATATGCCTCACAGCCGATTTCGGCTACAGTGACTGCTTTACTGCCAAAATTAATTCATGTTTGAGCATGCAGTTGATAAGCTTTGTTCTATATACTAGTTTTAAATATAACCTAACAAGGTAAATAGGCTTTAGGTCAAAAACGCTATTAAGAAAAATACCTAAACTCATAACACTTAATGAAAATGGCGCTAACAGTGAAATCTCGTTTGTATGTAAAACAAGCAATATGGCCGCTAACACGCGTACGGTTATTAAAGATGAGATTTAGTGCGGTCTGGGGTTTTCTGAATCAATCCTTCATTTAATACCTCATAAATTGTAAATACATAGTCAAAGTCAAAGTCAAAGTCAAAATACTCTTTATTTATATAGGTTTGAAACAAAAACTTATAAATCGTCAATTCAACAGGAAAATCAACTAATAATATGAATCTACCACCGGTTCGGAATGTTGCTTCTACCGAGAAAAACCGGCAAGAAACTCGGTAGTTGCTCTTTTCAACAACATTACATACGTACATCTATAAGTCCATAAATACATAACGTGACGCCTATTTCCCGTAAGGGTATGCAGAGATCACATCATTCCATGTGTCACAATCCCGGCTCACACTTTTCACTTCTTCAACATTCATTCATTAGGCTGCAATAGTGATGCCGATCGAGAGTCGACTATCGATAGTCTATCGATAGTCTATCGATAGTTGACGTCATATCAATAGTATCGATAGCCTATCGATACTATCGATACTATCGATAGTATTGTTGGTCACGAAGAATAAACTATCGATAGCATCGATACTATCGATAGTATTGTTGGTCACGAAGAATAAACTATCGATAGCATCGATACTATCGATAGTATTGTTCCTCGTAAATAAAAAACTATCGATTGAGAAAAGAACTATCGTTTTATTTTCGGTACTATTGTTTAGAAATTATTGGAATAATGATCACTAGTACGTATAGGTTTTTCTTACGGTATTAATTACTAAGACTTCATTACTTCTCTAGCGGTAATGCTGTATAATTTAGTTTAAAACTAAAACTCTAAAACTCTAAGTAATACTATTATAATACTATCGATAGTATTGCAAGTCATCAATAGTATTACCCTAATTTAAATCGATACTATCGATAGTCCTATCGATATTCTAACTGATTTTCGAGGTCAACTATCGATAGCGAAACTATCGATAGTTCAGCATCACTAGGCTGCAAAATGGCCGGGCGCGGGCGCAGCGTCTCGCGCGACTTGATACAAATGCTTCAGATTGTACCAGCTCCAGTTTGCAGCATTAGCCTTATCATGAGTTTGGGGTACTCTTTATCTTATTATTATTAATAATATCTTTTCAATTTGGTCATACATAGGTACATCCTCTCGACAAGCTAAAACCATCCAAGCATACTTAGTCGCAATATCTTCATTCATACTACAATCATATTTCATTAAGTTTATCTTCTTTATCCTAGTGATGTTTTTATCGTAATCGGAGTCCGATTATGATCCTGTCATTTCGTTCCAAAGATATTGCCCTAACGCCACTGTGACATTATAATTTGGTACCTATATGCTTGACCAATAAGATTTTTGTTCAAAGAAAGAAATAGATCTAAATCTACCAATAATTAAAATTTATGCATGATTTGATGTCTTATCTGTAAACACGGACTAATAAAAAAAGAAAGACTTCGCGCCACTAACTAGACGTTAAGACTCCTGCGGAACTCCAACTGCACACACAACTTACATCACACATTGATTTAAGCGCTAAAAAACCGCTCAAAAACCTCACTCAAAAATGCATAAGGGTGGCTTCACACTGTACCGCAGAGTCCTTCATTTTTTACTAGTCCGTGTTTACGATAATGTTTTTTACACAAATTATGTCTTACAAATTATTCGCGTCTGGTAACATCATTCCTTTCTGTCCCTGTTAATAAGTCGTAATAAAACGTCTTCCTGTGACAAGTACAACGGAAGAACCCTTTATTGATCAAACTTTTAAAGTTACTGGTTTACTAACTTAAAAAACGGGCAGAACTGGGTCGCAGAAACGGTACAAAGGGGAAATGCCTTTGTTTTATAAGGAAACTTGGAATTACTTATTTATCCATCGCCGCATGGTACAAACTATAGAACGATTACCGCGAAACGTAGGACGGGCCCCGCAGACTTGCGACTAAGTGAAATTGTATAGCCAAGACCGATACATATTTAGATGTTCCGTATGGCTTATTATATCTACTTATTTTTATGTTTTTAAGGCCAAATCTATAGACATCTGTCTTATTACCTATAAGATAAACGTGCATTTACTTTATTTTCACTATCAATAAGAGATAATGTTAAGAGCCCTCTTGTATGAGTTCAGTTTAAGTTATCTTTAATTGAGTGCACCAAAGGTTATTTGTCACACAAAGGACTCAGAAGTCTAGATTTTAAGTATCATTACACAAACAATACATTGACATTGGAAAACTAAACCTTTTTTAGTAGTATTTACGCTATTTCGTATATATTTTTTTATCGAGTTAGTTAAAAACAAACATTTCAGTATTCATTGAACAAATAGCTCCAATCAAACAAACATTAGTCTTCAATTTTCAAATATAACAAAACATTGTGTGGGTGACACGACTTTGGATTTACCTTAGACTAATCTAGCATCGAACCCACAACTCTTGGCGCATGGGCAGTGGCGGATTTATCCTAAGGCTCAGTAGGCCCGGGCCTAGGGCGGCCAGACATCAGAGGCGGCCAATCGTGATAAAAAATTAACTGATGACGCTTTAGTACTGAGAAGGAGAAACTGGTATTTACTATATAGCCTGGGGCCTAGGGCGGCCAAGACTGTAAATCCGCCATTGCGCATGGGGCAGGGTTAATACTGTCGTAGACACCACCAAGCCAATCATATAATATTTAATAAATCAATTTTAGTCTCAACACTGTGGCGCACCAACCACAAGGTGATTACGTTAAATCTGAATACTAATAGAAAAATGCAAAGAAGGTAATTTACTTATCCAATTCGTTTTCGGGACTAAATAAAGTATTTTGTACGAAAGTACCAGTTCTCTATTACTTCTGGCTATAATTACTGTTCTAGTTAATAAGTCTTTTATTTAATACTAGTCTTGTACACAGACTTCGCTTACATCTGCACTTACAAGGAAGGAGGTTTTGAGGAGATTTTTCCTCCAAGATTTGCCTTTGAGAGTCAAAATTCTGCCTACCTCTTCGGGGATTGTGGGTGTGATCGTGTGTATGTAAAGATACATAACACCACGCCCGTAATCCCCGAAGGGGTAGGCAGAGACAAACGGGCAGCTAACCCTCTCAACCATATTCAGCCGAAAAATAAAACTGGACTGGGTTAGATGGAAAATTGTGAAAAAGTAGTGACAAGCTAGCTCGTCGCCTACACAATCACACACCCAAAACCCGAAATACCATTAGTCGCCTTTTACGACATGCTAGGCAAGGAACACAGTTGGCGCATTCTTTTTAAGCCCAGACTAACATCGGATGAAATGTGTGTATATGTATGTAGCGTATATTATACTAGCGGGCCGTCCTGAGTTCGCCTTGTTTGTGAAGTCGAGACTACGTATTGGGTCCAGTTGTAAATTGAAACCAGAGATCCTTCGAAATTATCGTAAAAAAATATCGTTACTTTTGATATACTGTCACGCCCGCGACAGAGAAGGCAGAGCAGTAATATTGTTATACATCACACCCCATATCCCCGAAAGGGTAGGCTGAGGTATAAATTACTTAAACCACATTTTGCGCCAAACATATAATTGAGAAGGGTCGATGGAAAATTGACTCAAAATAACGACAGGTAGCTAGCTAGTCGCTTATAATCACAAATACGTAATTTAAAATTACCTATCATTTCTCGCGTTTAACGACGTGCTAGGCAAGGGCACAGTTGCTAGATATATTATTTTGAGGCCCAGATTAGTTTAACAAATAGCAGAACAAATATTATGCTACTATACTAACTGAACCTGCGGTTTCACCCGCGTTTATGGTTAATGTTATATAGCCTGTAGCCTTCCTCGATAAATGGGCTATCTAACGCTGATTTTTTTTTTTAAATCGGACCAGTTCTCATGATCAGCAAACAAACAAACAAACTCTTCAGCTTTATAAATATTAGCGAATATATAGGTATATATAAATTGTATGTGTATATCATATTGTAAGCTGTCATGACATCAAATTAACTAAAAGCTATCGCAGACTGACGTCATATGCATTGTGATGGCACAATGAATATAACAACAATGAACTATTTCCAGTAAAATTATCCATTTCTTACAAAGTTACAATATGGGGCGTCGCTATGCCAAATTAATATTTGAAAGGGTAAGTAAGTCAACTTTTAGTTAAAAAAGCTTATATAATATTTAACACATCAGTAATTCAGTCATTGTAATTTATAATATCTGTAGAAAGGTTTTTGTTATATGTATAACAAAGATGAAATACGTTTATAGTTAGAATAGAATAAGAATAATACTTTATTGAACAATGTTTCTTAGTTACAATGTAGGCTACAGAGGCCATTACAGAGAATAGTCTAGATATACCTTCAATGCCAAAACCTGCTATACGGCTATAAAATATGTATAAATAATTAATAAATATCAGACTACATCACATACATTAATCAGATTCCAAGCTTAAGCACTTGTGTTGCGGATATCAGAATCAACAGTGGTATTACAAATTTACATACATAACATCACGCCCATAATCCCCGAAGGGGTAGGCAGGGTCAAAGGGGCAGCATGCCCCTTCAACCACATTCAGCCAAAAATAAAGCCGGGCTAGGTTAGATGGAAAATTGTGAAAAAGCAGTGACAAGCGGCTAACCTGTCGCCTACACAGTCTCATACTCAAAACCTAGGCAAGAACCACAGTTGGCATATTCATTTTAAGTCCCAGACCAACATAGGACAGTGGGCTAGGTTGGATGGAAAGCTGTGAAAAAGTTAGACTTAAATTTAGACTTAAATATTAGATATTAACACCCAGACATAACACAAATTCATTACACGAATGTTTGTCCTGAGTGGGGATCGAACCTACAACTCTTGGCGCATAGGACAGGGTCACTACCGAAAACGCCATAGAGCCAGTCAATATGTTTCCCTTAAAAATAGATATAATTAAATATTGACGCTTAAAATAGTAACAACTGAATTTCTTGGCAGCTTTCTTCCCACAGCACCGTCCGTATACAATCGTTTACCAGAGTCATGTCTACTATTGAATACATCACTATGTTATTGATAAATAAATAATATATTAGTATAACAAAAAAGGGTATTTATTGGCATCAAAATCTCATTAAAATATTACAATAGTAGTAAATAATATATCATAGTATTGTATAGAAGTATTGAATTCATCATTAATTTACATTTCAATTCGGTTTTGTATGTATAGTTCAAGGTTACAAGACTATAG
Organism: Glyphodes perspectalis; assembly: GCA_951394215.1. Taxonomy (NCBI): domain Eukaryota; kingdom Metazoa; phylum Arthropoda; class Insecta; order Lepidoptera; family Crambidae; genus Glyphodes; species Glyphodes perspectalis. Next base: position 2,775,573 of record OX596218.1, read on the forward strand.
TACATCGTTTACAATCGTATTCTAACCTCGAAACGACATTATAAAATATGATTTTTGACTTCAAACGCCACTGAAGGCCATGATTATATAATCCATGCTCCAAACTAAATGAATATTAACTATCGTCGGTTAATGTAACCCATCCGACTTATTACAGCGGAAGTTACTTTGAAATCAAAGTTATCAAATAAAGATTTCCTAACTAACTAAACTTCACGCCACTTCCCTGGCGGGGTAGGCAGAGAGAACCGAACGCCATATGGCACGATCCTTACACACCCCACTTGCTTCTTCAAGATTAATTTTATCCTTTTCGTACAAGCTCTACGGTTTTTATGACTCCTAACTTCAACAACTCCTAAAGATTTCCGTTAAAGAATAGTTTATCGGAACGTGTGGTAGTTCTATATTAATTTGTTTTATCGGTTTTTTAATTTATAAGACAGTAAGCAATTTGAATGTTTACCTTCTTACGATATATTCTTAACCTACTCTGCTGTTATTTATTTTACTGTGTTGAAGGAGAGAAGAACTCCATTCCAGAGTACATTGGACTATTTATCCGTAAAGGTCACGGGCTTGAAGGGACCGAGTCTGGTGTCCATACTTTTGAGTAGTACAGGACATTCCCCGTTTTATAGCTTCCATTTTTGTGACAGCCAACTAAATTCATTAATATCAAAGCATTTTCACAAGCAATATTTATTTTTTATTGTTATAAAATTTACCCTGGTCTACCAAAAATCAGACTCATTTATTGTAATTGTATATATTGAAGTACATATCTAATTATCTTCTTGAACAAGTCAAGTAAATCCGTTCATTACGCAATCAGACAATGAGAGGGAACTGTATGAATAGTTTATTTTATCTAAAATTGGCGATTTCGAAGTGCTTCTTAAAAATTGTTTTTATTGAGACTGGTCCGTTGGTCGAGTGGTCAGAGACCCTGGCCACAAAACCAAGGGTCGCAGGTTCGAATCCAGCTAGGGGCAAATGTTTCGTGTGATGAAAATGGACATTTGTACTCGAGTCATGGATGTTTATAAACGTATGTCTGCTTACGTTTATAACACGTTTATAAACCGATAGACATATCGGTTCACCAAATATCTATAGGACAAGCATACGCTTAGATTGGAACTAGGGAATTGGTGTGTCAGTCTTGAAAATTTATTATTATTTATTTATTTTATAACTGCCTTCTTGCAATAAAATAAATAAATAAATGCTGGACAATAAAACATTGCTTTCTACAAAAGCCCAGATATTATTAAATTCCCTTTGGTGTCTACATCAACATCGAACTTTCCTACGCTATCCCATCCCCACTTAAATAATGGACACCCTAACCTTAAGGATCCAATAAGACGCCGTACCGTCGATTTCCTCATGTGGGCCCCCGGGGCCGAAGCGTCCCCAGCCACACGCGTCATTATGAAACCCTTTTAGCGAACGAAAATATTTTCACCAACCCCTATGGGTTAAGATGGTATTTTTAAAATAATAGGGGGAGTTGTAAAACATTTGACAACGGTTCCTTATGAATAAACCATTCGCATAAGTTTATACTGGGCGTCTTTTCCGAAGGAAAACTGATATAGCCCTGCTTGTTGTTAAAAATAAGCATTTTTACTGAGCCATTTCTTGGCTTTCTTTTATCAATGGAAAGCTGAATAAAGCCACTGTCCAGCCATACAACTGAAAACACATTTGTTTTTTAAACTAATATTACTTGTGAACGTCCACTAGTCGAAACGCGACCATTATTAGTTTGATTTTATTTTATTATTTATTGAAATATTAGCTTTATGCAAGTTTATATGGAGAAGGCTCCATATACTTTATCTGTGCCAAATCTCATAGGTACTTTTCCGTCCGCGTAATTCTCATAAAAAGGGGTACAAAGTTTTTGCTTCACGTATTAATCTAAACTAATATTATAAAGAGAGAAGATTCGTATTTTTGTATTTTTGTGTGCGTGTATGTTTGTAATGAATAAACTCAAAAACTACTGTGCCGATTTCAAAAATTCCTTTACCATTGGAAAGCTACATTATCCGGCTAACAGAGGCTATATTTTATCCCCATATTCCCACGGGAACGGGAACTACGCGGGTGAAACCGCAGAGCGCTGCTAGTATATAGATAGAGGTAAGATTCTGTTGTTTGTTTGTATTGAATAGGCTCCGAAACTACTCAACCGATTTGAACAATTCTTTTATCAATGGAAAGCTACTTTATCAGCGAGTAACATGAGCTACATTTTTTCTCCGTATTCCCACGGGAACGGGAACTAAGCGAGTTAAACCGCGGGACACTGCTATATCATGTATGATTCACAGGACGCTGAATCAGATACAAGTCTTAATCTGTGTTATTTGAAACTCCGGAACTTTTACCGAAATTTTAATATCTAAGTACATACGTATTCTTTTTACCTCTGGAGAACTGTGGGCGAGAATATATGTAACAAACACATAACATCACTCTCGTAATCCCCGAAGGGATACGCAGAGTCAAAGGGACAGCATACCCATTTAACCACATTCAGCCAAAAATAAAACTAGACTGGTTTTGATAAAAATTGTGAAAAAGTAGTGACACGTGGCTAGCTCGTCGCCTACACAATCACATACCCAAAACCCGATATACCATTAGTCGCCTTTTACGACATGCTAGGCAAGGCACAGTTGGCACATTCTTTTAAAGTCTCAGACCAACATAGGACTGTATATATATTCCAGAATTCAACACTGAGAGTGTAAGAGTCTTATTTTTTTAATATTCAGTCAGTTAACAAAGTCAAAGTCAAAGTCAAAATATTCTTTATTTATGTAGGTTTCAAGGAAACACTTATCAAATACAGGTAAAGCCACAACTATATGATTCTACCACCGGTTCGGAATGTTGTATCTACCGAGAAGAATCCGGCAATAAAACTCGGTAGTTACTCTTTTCAATACAATTTATACAAGGTGTATGAATCATAATTAACTTTGAACTACGTTTTAGCGTGGGCCTGTTGTAGAGTATCAAAATAAAAATATATAAATTACATTAGAATCCTTCAAATAACTAATCCCTCTAAAACAAATAAGCATTTCATAGACAAACTATCATATTTCAGTTCTCTTTTTAAACTACTTAGAGAAAAGAGTTTGAAAAGATAAAGATAACTATCATACAATATTTCATGATATACAACTGTCTGTCTGTCAGTCAGCACATTTGAATATATTTCGTTCGCTATCGATCTCCTATGCCATTATTAATGAGCGGCTTCTTTGCGAAGTTCGACTCCCAAAAACTTTGAACACCAAATTTCTTGACGAACTTTTGATTAAATTCTTTGCGGTTTTGAAAGAGGTGAAACGTTTTTTGATGTTTGTGGTAGTTATATTCTATTACTAATACTATAAATGTACAAGATCATATATTGATCTAAGTTCTAGATAAAAATATTTAGCTTTACAGAAAAAGGTAACTGTTTTAATTCTCTAGCGATTTGTTCTAGATTAAGCAAGTTCGGTTGTCTTTGACTTGTGATAAGCACTCATGTTTTAGATAGAGATTAGCTGTGCCCGCAGTTTTACCCGCGTTTGTAGTAATGTTATTAGTCTTCCTCGATAAATGGGCTATCGAACACTAAAAGATTTTTTCAAATCGGTCCAGTAGTTACTGAGATTAGCGTGTTCAAACAAACAAACAAACTCTTCAGCTTTATAATTTATATCATCCACAAATTATTTCTATGTATATATATATTGCAATGAGAAGGTTTGAAGAGCCGGTCTATTACATACAAACGATAGATATCCGAATATTCATTTGCTATGGTAATCCTCCATGCTAATGGTATCAATCCATACGTATATTTTTGGAAATCCCGAGGAACGCCCGTCAGTCGAGTGGTCGGAGACCCTGGCCACAAAACCAAGGGTCGCGGGTTCGAATCTCGCTAGGGGCAAATGTTTTGTGTGATGAACATGGACATTTGTACCCGAATCATTGAAGTTGTATCCACAGGACAAGCATAAGCTTTTTTTATTTACGCCACTCAAATTTACATTGAAAATGTAAAATATTAAAAATGTATTAAAAAGAAATAACTATATAAATTTTTACGAAAAAGGGTAGTTGTCCGCCTCGCCGATCAAGGTACCCAGAATACTGGCAGCGTTGCCCCTTTGAATTGCCAGGCTGAGGCGTTGGCCGAGGAAGCTTCCAGCATTTAGGTCGCCAGAAACTTGAATAAGCGGGGCGGACAGCTCCTAGAAAAGTTTGCGGGCCTCTGGACCCCACGGTCCAAGAGTTTCCACGCCGAATAGAACGAATCGGTAGCATAAGCTTAGTTTGGAACTATGGAATGGGTGTGTCAGTATGGAGAATTTATATCGTTTTATATTATTTATTTATTTATTTATTTTACGTACAAATATTTGCCCTATTTACCTTTTAAACCACGATCTTACAAGAAAACTTATTTGTAAACTGATAAACAAGTTCTAACCTCGACTCAGAAGTTTCAATTTGCTAACGTGTAAACAGCTTCGGAAGCCGGATATTCCGGAAAATCCGGAACTCCGGAAAAGTCCGGTTAGCTCGATACCGGAGTGTTATCCGATCATAACGCTTCGGAGGCTTAGCGAATGATCTAGCGAATAATTTCGCCCCCTCTTTCAATATGTATGTGTTAGAGGAAAAGGTAATAATAAGGCAAATGTGAAACTGCCTGGGACTTATTATAAATTAATACATTAACACAGATCATGATTGATTTGATATGATGATACAGGATACATACAAATATACATAAATACATAACATCACGCCCATAATTCCCGAAGGGTAGGCAGAGTCAAAGAGACATCAGGAACAGTTATACATGTTTTCATTAATCTAATACTTATTTTATTTTATTTTAATTTTTTTCTCTAACCTTTACTGTCCCATTGCTGGGCAAAGATCTCCCCCATGACCTTCCAACGCCATTCCAACTCCCTTTCTAAGGCCATACCCTAAATACTTATTTATAATAAATTAATAAATTTCCAGTACATCGTAAATACTGTATTTGACAAGTGTTTCTTTGAAACCTATTTAGATAAAGAATACTTTGACTTTGACTGACAAGGTCGGGTATCGACGCGCACCCCGCACAATTCTATAAAGGGGGAATAATTAATTCCATTTTCACCTACCTCACTCATAATGCCTATATAAAAAGTATCACACCATATTTAAGAATATACAAAGCCTACCCCGCTAGGGAAGTGGCGTGAAGTTTAGTTAGTTATACAAAGTCAAATTCAAAGTAAAATTAACAGAACCGTAAAATTTATATCCAAGATTATATTTGTGTTACATGGTTAAAAAGTACAGCCAATAAGTATACAATTATAAGTGCAATAAAAATTCAACCCTTTTATTAAGGGAATATCTTAAGAAAATACCCAATCTCAAAGTATTATGATGCTATATAGAGAAATCAAAATGGACCGGTTATGTAAGATTTCTATTCACTAAGCTACAGGACATTTGGTAAAAAGACTCCATTCCCAAAATGTCTGCAACACACGCAAATCTCAAGATTAAGCCGAAGACGCCGCTAAAATGAACCGCCACGGATAAATATTCGACATCTACTTACAATTCAATCCGCACTTGTAATAATTAGTTGCGAGAAACAGCCGCTCTGGTATCTGGAACAAACCAAAGGATAATGTTAGCTAGTGGTACTAAGGCTGACTGTCCACCGGAACGGAGCGAAGTAGTAGAGCGATGAGCGAGTTAAAAATCCATCCAATAGAAATGCATACAATGCAATGGTAGCGGTAGTATGAGCGGTGATAGCTCAATGGTAAGGACACGCGCCTCTTAACCGAGGAGTGCGGGTGCAAACCCGGGCACTTACCTCTGGATTTTTCAAGTCTATGTACGTATTTATACCACTAGCTCGACGGTGAAGGAAAACATCGTGATGAAACCTGCAAATTCAAACTACTTTGTATTTGTAACCATGATACAAAAAAAATGTCTGATTCCCCTATCTTAGGGTTACGAAGGTCAGATCGGCAGTCGCTTCAATGTAATTACCAGACTCGCTATATCCTGGATCATGGTAAGCGGACCCCGTCTAAACACGGGACATAACGCTAGGAAGATGATGAGAATTGCATAAAATCTCTGCACCCCTGCAGTAAATTATTTCTATTGGCCGATTTTTAACTTGCTTACCACTCCGCTACCCTGCTCCAATCCGGTGGACAGGCAGCCTAAGAGCTGGGGTAGATCAATGGTAAGAACATGCGGTTCATGGGTGAAGAATATTAGTTCAGACTCGGGTACCATCAGTATACCACTAACTCGGTGAAAAAAAATCGTAAGAAATCATACGCACATTTTGTAATGTGCCAAATAAACATTTATTCTATTCTATTCTATTCTATTCTACATTTAAAAAACTAGAACAAACCATTGAACATTTCTACTAGCGTAAACATAGGAAAATATTAAAGCGACTCTTGTACAAAACTCAACCAACACTGAGCAATTTTGAACAGAAGCCCAAAAAACAAGCAACCAGTTTCTTTCCCGAACTCTTTCGTACAACGAAGCGCTCGTACCCGGTAAAATATTAATGGCGAGGCGCCCGCCGCATTGCGGGCGGCCCAAGGTCGCTGGACAAAGCCACGCAGCTGACGCAGCGAGGTCTAGCCTTTGCTGAACTAGCTGAGGGATCCTTGGAAGGAAGAAACTGAACCCTTAAGGGATCAGTTTCGGTTGAAGACGGTTTGGAATTACAAGACCGATTGAGTGGACAGCTGTGTAGGTCGATGACCCGAAGTTTAATGTAGATAAATAAATGTGTATGCATTTTAAAGATAAGGACTAATCGATCAGAGTGGCGAACATTTGGAGAGGCCTATGTCCAGCAGTGGACTGCAACAGGCTGATGATGATGATGATGATGATGTGGTTAATTAGAAAACTAATAAAAAATATTTTTTCAAAGTTTTAACTTTAAAGACAGATTTTTCAATAATCGGATAATTCAATAGTTCGGTATTTTACTTACTGTATAGGCGACCACATTTTAAATCAGTCGTCTCGTAATTTATACGACTGTTATTTTTTAACTGACTGCTAAAAATCAAGCCTAAGATAAATATAAAACACGAAAATTTACTAGCACAGCAATATAAAACCTGCACTTTCGAATTGCTTCAATGTAATTAGACCAATCCAGCTCAGGATGCTATGTTATGTCTGCCTACCAAGTCCAGATTAAAAAGTTATTGATGAAACAGGTGTTTGCCTCGGGTCTGTGAATTTGTGATACCTTTGTTGATCCTGATTACCATAATACAAGTGGTCAAGCTACTCACTTTAGCATCAGATCATCGCGTGGTCAAGGATCCTGGCCATAAACCGAAGATCGCAGATTCTATTTTCGCCAGGAGCATAATCGTTGTGTGAAGTTCATAGACATTTGTACATAAATCATGGATGTTTATAAAACGCATTTTATTAGGTATATCTGTCCGTTACTTAGATCCGTAGCACAAGCATTTATGCTCAGTTTGTAACTAGAAAATCGGTGTCCTGATTTGCTCTGGACAATTTATTATTTATGATATTTAAATCATCATCATCCTCTTGCCCTTCTCCCAGTTCATCTGGGGTCGGCACAGCATGTCTGCCTTTTCCATACGTCCCGGTCAGCCGTCATCAAGCTATCCACTCCCATTTCACTCATATCATCTTTCACACAATCCATCCATCTTACTTATGATATTTATATATTACAATAAACATAGTTCTAGGAACCCCTTGGGAAAGAGTCTAATTATCAATCAGTTACCCCAAGTCCAATTTGGTATTGTGTCAACATCGAGTATTATTCTGACCGACTCCTCTGAATCACGTATTTTCCCACGTACGAACGGGACCAATGGAAGGGCAAAATGGAAACGGAAAATAAGAGATATACAGGAAAATGACGTCAAAAACCGACGGTTTTCCCTTTTCGGCTTCCGCTGAATTGTGTCGAGCATTTTGTATGGTGTATTATACAAATATATTTCAATAAAAACAAACAGATGAGACAGTTTACGTGGAGCTGGTTGTAGGTGGGTTCCGTAAATACGAACCGGTAATCTACTGAGGGAGAACAACGTCTCATCTGATCTTCCTAGCGTTATATCTCCATTCATACATACATATTTATTTATTTATTTGATTATTTAAATGATAAAAATGTTTGGACAAGATAATCTGCTCGCATGCACAATGAAATTTTTAGTCATGATACGAGTATTTTAATGTACCAGTAGATCATGATATTTTAATGTACCATTAGAGATATGTAAAACATGTTTTTAAAAAAGGCTATCTGTTGAGTTTTTTGCGGCACCTTTTCTCATCAGGCCATACACGTCGAGGTGCTGGTAGGGTAAAAAAGTGTGACGTGCAAAAGAATTTGTTACAAATCTACTTGCAAAAATAAATCATTTCATTTCATTTCATAATATCACGGCCGTAAACCCAGCAGAGGTAGGCAGAGTCAAAGTGGCAGCCCCTTTAACCACATTCAGTCCAAAATAAAACTGGGTTAGATCGAAAAATGTAACAAAGTAGTGACAAGTGGCTAGCGCGTCGCCTACACATTAATTCCTATTTCTAGTCTGAGACAGAGATGAACTGGTAGAGGAGGATGCTAAAGAGACGAGTGAGGTCTGTACCTAAGGATAGGGTTATAAGGCGCTTGGTTCTCTCTGCCTCCCTCTAGAGGAGTTTCCAGGGAAATGATATGATAGTAGTGTAGTTTAGGTATGAGGATATAATGTTTGGTCTGCCTCGTTGGTCTAGTGGTAGCATGCGCCGCCTAAGGACCAAGAGGTTCCGGGTTCAAATCCCGGGTCAGGCCAACAATTTGTGGCTGGGTATTTCAATATCCAAATTACTCAGTAACAGCCCGGAGTCAGGAAGTGGGCGGTTTAATCACCCCCGTGCCTCAGAAAAGCACGTTAAGCCGTTGGTCCTGCGCCTAACCTCTCTCCGGTCATGTCGAATTGCCGTCTCACCGGACTATGAGAGTGAAGGAATAGAGAGTGCACCTGTGTTAGCGCACACACTTGTGCACTATAATATCTCCTGCGCAGATGGCTAATCCTCGTTGAGATTGGCCGCCGTAACCGATATCGGTTTGGAGGACATTATTATTATTATTATTATAATGTATATTCTTCTTAATGAACATCAGGATAATTCAATGAAAGACAACTTTGAGGAAAAGAGATTACAAAGCATTCTTTATTTGACTGATTTTTCAAACAACACTGGAGCAAAACTTTTTTACATTCAAATGATGAAGCCTTCATATCCTAAAATCTCCGGATAAACCCTAAAACGTGGTAACCCCAATCGAACGAGCTTGAGAGACAAAACTAAATCGAGAAATCGAGCCAAAATGGATTCTCCGCACAAAATATTTTTTAACAGAACAAGAAATGGAAGCGATTGCTCATCGGGTCCAATTGTAAAATGGGGGTGACCACACCAATAACCCTTTACTCGGACACAAGAACACATACCGCCGACAAATAACGGGGGCACCCGCATTCCTAAATGCAATACAAAGCTTTTTAGTGACGGGCCACTAGGTCTTACAGTTAGAGGCCACGAAACCAAAGGCTACGAATACGAATCCTGCTAGAGGCAAATGTTCATTAAATAACGCTGTCATAACAGAATTAAATACTGAATTACTCACAAATGTAAATATGTCAGAGAGCCAACGCAAAACATTTTCACATAAACACAATAGCTAATGCTATCACACCCTCAATCCGTGAAGGGGTAGGTAAATACCAAGAGCAGCAAGCTATGTTAATTACTAAGCCAAAAATAAGTTGAAACTTATAATTAAGTGACTAGCTTATCACAAACACAATACACTATTAGTTACATTTCACGAATTGCTTGGCAAAGAACACATTATTTTTAACTCATAAAGCAAGATGTAGAAGAAAATCAAGTTGCGTTATGTTTTATAATATCGCGAACTGATAAACTAATTAATTCCATGGGCTTTCAAACTGCCATTTCAATCAAAAAACGCCAATAATAATATGCGGAAACTAATATTTCAATTTCAACTTTCAATAGAGAGGCCATGAATATTTTAATAAAATTACGGACAACCCTATTCTAGACATATGTGGTCGGCCTACAACTCCATTATATCCCAAATTCGCTTTTTATTACCGGACTTGTGTCCCAAAATCGACCTTGTTGGGAAGATTTAAAGCTCAATTTGGAGCTTACGACAATAGCCAGATGCTCACAATGCGTTCTGGTGTCGAGCGATTGTGAATAGTACTGTTTGATTTCAATACATTCATTCGGGCGAAACGAGTTTTTGATAAAAAAAAAATGCATGGATCTTTTGTGCCATTTCTGGAATAGCTGTGATGAGAGGCATGAAGGATGTGCTGGCTGATGATACTACCGTCTATCAGTGTTGTATTTCATATGGCGTTTGGTTATCTTTGCTAATTCCATTGGTGGAATATAACTTAATAACACCTTTTTGGATAATTCCGTGAGTGTATGATGAGTGGAAATCAACTCAATAATCCCTTCTTCGATATTTCCACGTGTGATATTCGAGGTTTGTTGGAAAACTCATTTTAAATTGTATGCTTAACCCGAGAAAATCTTCATATAAAGACACTTCTCAGTCATTCCATTTAAAAAAATAAAGATTTTTCTATGAAAATCGGATCTTGGTAACAAAGCCATCGTTATATACTCCTAAACAGTTTATACACCACAGAGTTTTTATTCTCGAATCTCTTACACGTGCTTCACAAAAAACAATTTTAATGTCCAAATATAACCTTAAATATTTCTTTGACAATTCCAAAAAGCGTACGCCTCAAGGAGCTTCGTAACATTCTGGTGCCTTCTATGATGTCTTGCACTTTACCAAAAAAAATATTTACAGTCCAAAATAACCTGAAACATTTCCTTGAATTTACGCAAAAGTGTAGGTTGCTTTCTCGGAATTAATTAAAAGTACCAACTTCTCGGATGAGCGTAACAAAACTCCACGCTTTTCATTACAATAGCAAGATCATAGCAATAAGTTATTGCTTAAAGTTGGCAGCTAGCAGAAAGCCGGAGGAAGGAGCACAAATAAGAATTATGCCCCGTTGAACAATAGACCTTATTGCAACGTAATAAAACTCAGTTATACATTACATAGGGATGTACAGGCAGGGGCCTGTAGTAGTATGTTTGTCTGTGTCAATTTTAAACCTAAACACACACACACACACACACAAACACACACACACACACATATAACATCACGCCCATAATCCCCGAAGGGGTAGACAGAGTCTATAACAGATAATAATAAAAGGACGGAGGTCACCTTTTTGACCCGACCTAGGATTTGAACTCAGGACGTCTTGGTCTATAAATGGTGCTCGCTATTAAAAGACCATTGGTCAACAATAACAGACAGGTTTTGCCTGTCTGAAACCACAGACAATCATCTTCCTAGCGTTATGTCCCGTGTTTAGACGGGGTCCGCTTAGACCATGATCCAGGATTTAGCGAGTCTGGTAATTACATTGAAGCGACTGCCGATCTGACCTTCGTAACCCTAAGATAGGGGAACCAGACAATTTTTGGATCATGGTTACAAATCCAAAGTTGTTTGAATTTGCAGGTTTCATCACGATGTTTTCCTTCACCGTCGAGCTAGTGGTATAGACAATGTCCCAAGAAAAACTAGTTTCAGAAGACGAGCCATCCTTTCTTCTAATAGGGTACAGGTAAAAGCGTACCACTTACTACATACACTATACATAAGTACAAGAAAAACACAGTTACATTCAAAGCCCACACCCTTTAAAAGACCCCTTAACAAAAAATGACGTCACAATGACTATGCAAACGACCTAAGTGAAATTGTTGAGACCCTTTTTTGTGAAACACGGAAACCGTTTAAAGGACTTGTTAAGGAATGAAAAAAAGAAAAGGGATGGCCTCCCTTGAATGCGTGTTTATTCAGACTGACATTACGTTTTCAGCAAAATCTCATGGGTGAAAATAAATAAAAACGCACATTTAACGGGACCGACTCATTTTTGAAATGAGCATAAAATATTAGATTTTTTCTTTCCCAGGTTTTACACATCAAGCGTCAAGCGGAAAATATTTACAGTCGATTTGGTAGACCAAGCCATTTGACAGTACCAGGATTTGGTAGTAGAGTGAAGACAGCTCAGTGGTAAGGACACGCGCCACTTAACCGAGGGGTGCGGTTTCAAACCCGAGCACGTATCTCTGGATTTTCTATCTTACATATTTTTATACTACTACTACTCGGCGACAGGTTAGCCACTTGTCACTGCTTTTTCACCATTTTCCATCTAACCCAGCCCGGCTTTATTTTTGGCTGAATGTGTTTGAAGAGGCATGCTGCCCCTTTGACTCTGCCTACCCCTACGGGATTTATGGGCGTGATGTTATGTATGTTTATACTACTAGCTCGGCGGTGAGGGAAAACATCGTGACGAAACCTGCAAATTCCAACAGCTATGGATGTAACCACGATCTGAAATCCTCTGGTTTCTCTATCTAAGGGTTATGAAGGTTAGAACAGCAGTCGCTTCAAAGTAATTATCAGACTCGCTAAATCCTGGATCTTAATCTAAGAGAAATAATGCAGGGAATAGGGTGAATGGAACGTTAGGTTAACTTCTAGGCAGTAAAGTCTTAAGCCAGAAGGCCCAGCTCGTTATGCACAATGCGGTACTTATTCCTATGCTAACATATGGAAGCGAGAGTTGGGTATAGCAAAAAGAGCATGAAAGTAGAAATAGAAGGTGATATTAGGAGTCATAAAAACCGTAGAGCTTGTATGAAAAGAATCATGAATGTTGAAGAGGCGAGTGAGGTGTGTAAGAATCGTGTCATATGGCGTTCGGTTCTCTCTGCCTACCCCGCTAGGGAAGTTGCGTGAAGTTTAGTTAGATAGTTAGTTAGTTATCGTCTAAAAGCGGACCGCGACTAGGCACGGGACATAACGCTAGGAGGATGATGATGGTAGACCAAGTCACTATAAGCGCGGTAGGCAGCGGTGTTAGTGTCTTCAATGTCAGTAGCTAGATGGTGACTCTTGCAGCGCTAAAGCAAGTTCAAGCGTCAGGCTTTGAGATAACGTTTGAACATACATAATATAACATTTACTGAATCTAATAATTAGAAACATGGCGGTGGTAGCCCAATTGTGGGGTCACACGTCTTTAATGCGAGAGGTGCTTGGTCAAATCCAAAGATGTACCTCTACATTTTTCAAATCTACGGATTTATACCCTCTCACAAGACACATTCAAATACCTTTGTAATAACTTTACATACATACATACATCACTTATGGATTTCTTTCCGGGAGTCATGGTCTTAACCGACCCAGATCAACCTTTAGTTCGGTACATTACGTTAGGCAGATGAAAAGTATTTTTAAATATTAATCAGAAAAGCATGGTTTCATCGCATATCTTCTCAATCACCATCGTCTCACCATCGGCTAACAGATTTAATCTGTAGTAGCATTTTAAAAAGCCAAAATACGACTTCGGCGTATCCTTCATATGTCTGAATAGCTCAGCTGATCTAGCTTTGAAAACTGTCTAAAAGATCATGCAAGAGAATTTCGGGATATTGGTAAAAGATGCAGAGACCTCGGTTAAGCCGGCGGTGCACTAAAAATCACTCCGATACTACTGGCGAGCCAGGGCGCACTAATCCATAAAAGAACAAAAATCTTCCGTCAGTCCCGCATCGGGATCTGTAAATGGTTCTGCATATAAACAAAGTATGGACAAAACCTGGTAACTAAATATAGTTCGTAAATACTAGGAGCTTTGAAATTACGTGAAAACAACCATTGAGTCTTTAATAGAAAAAAAGATCACAATTATTCTGAATGTGTAGGCGCCGAGCAAGACAATTTTGCATCTAACCCAGCCCATTTATTCTATAGGTGAATGTTTGGATGTATATACAATACATATTAATAATATAAATGAGAAAGTAACTTTGTCTGTCTGCTGCGTCTTCACGATTAAACTACTTAGCCGATTAAAATAAAACCTTACTAACCAAATACCATAAATATTTCCATTTAATATAGGAACGATCAATCGATTTTTTTTTTATTGATCAAATCGAATCGAATCAAATCAAACATTTATTTGCTCACTAAGTATACATAGTAGGTGTTAACATAAAAGGAACTTACAACTTAGTTACCTTAGGTATTACACAACAATTATAGTAATAGATGTAACAATTTGTTATTTATGGAGTAGTTTAGTGAAATTATTTAAAAATGAATTCTATATTCTCTATTCTCTTAGAAGCTTACAAACCTCTGCCAAGGCAATCAAATCCCAACTCACACATCGCTTTGATATCTTCCTATCTCACAACTTTGACATGCCATGTTATATACGCGATTATATATTAAAGTTAGACGCTAGTTCCGAAACTTTGAGCACTTTGAACTACCTAAACTACGTCAGTGTCTAAAGGTGGCACCTGCGTTTCATTTTGGTAAATTATTTCAAAGATACCGCACAGCGGGTAGGCGGGATATTGTAGGCCTACGGACGGACCCTGCCTTATATTTTCCTGCGAAAATCTCTAAGCTAGGTAAACTATTAGGCAATTTATAACATCAATCATAAAGTCAGTACGTAATTATGTTTAACTAGCTGACCCGGCGCACTTTGTAACGCCCCCTTCTCAGAATTTCAATACACATTTTTTTTATTTACCGTGCAACATTTTTTTATAAAAACCTTCACTTGACAATAACAAACACAACTAAAAAATAATTAGCGAAATCGGGTTTAGCTGTTCTCGAAATTTGCGCTTAGCAACACTTTCAGCGATTCATTTTTATATTATTGATAGGATTTAGCGAGTCTGGTAATTACATTGAAGCGACTGCCGACATGTCCTTCTTAACCCTTAAAAAGAGGAACCAGACAAATTGTTGGATCATGGTTACACATCCATAGTTGTTGAAATGTGCAGTTTTAATCACGATGTTTTCCCTCGCCGCTAATCTAGTGGTATAAATACGTACATAGATTCGAAAAATCCAGTGCTGCGTGCCCGGGTTTGAACCCGCACCCCTCGGTTAACAGGCGCGTGTCCTTACCATTGAGCTATCACCGCTCTCACTAAGTATATTAAACATTTATTCAATACAATCATGCGACAGACGAAGTAGTCCCATTGTATCTATTCACAAGCGAAGAACCATTCTCCCTCATAAAAGCTTGTTTTCATCCATGTATACTGTATAAATTGTTGTGGAGATATCAATACAAATCCCTATACAGTTTGTAGGAGACTTGACAAAAGGTTGGGTATAATGCAAATACTAGGCCACCAGACTCTATTAATTACAAAGGTCCTTTGTGGTTTGTGTTAAACACATTATAATATTACCTCGATATCAAACAAACATGTTACTTCAAAATTCAAATTAAAATATCTTTATTTATATAGGCTTCAAGAAGGCACTTATAAATCAATATACAAAAACAAAGAAGAAGAGACAATACTACCACCGGTCTGGAAGGTAGGTTCTATTGAGAAGAAACCAGCCAATGAGGGTTTTTTGAATTATAACATCAGATAGATGGCGTAACTGTGACGTACGGTCTTGTCACTCTCCTGATTGGTCAGTTTTCAGAACAAACTGACATGCTGTCAACAAAGACCCAATAGTGACAGTGATAAGACCACGAGACTCCTTCGTGCCATCTGGCGGTTATTGTATTTTTGAAAACCCTCATTATATAATTTTGTAAACTTTATTAATCGTTTATTGTTTATGGTGTATATTGATTTATACCTTAATAATAGTCGCTTAGCTAGAAATTTATTAAAAGCAATGTCTGTTTGCAAACAATCTGTATAATAATAATAAATATCCGACTAAATCACATACATTTATCTGACTCCGAGGTGACTAGCTTAAGCTCTTGTTGTTACGGATATCAAAATCAACAGTGGTATTACAAATTTAAACCTAAATATTGTATATTAACACCCAGACACAGAACAAACACAAGTATTCATCACACAAATGTTTGTCCTAGGTTGGGAACCCGCAACTCTTGGCGCATGGGGCAGGGTCACTACCGGATGCGCCATCGAGCCAGTCAAACACTAGGCCTAGAGGAATGGTTACAGGACACTCATACCGGACAATTATTTTGGCTTAGTTAGTTGGAGTATTGTGAAAAAGTGACAAGTGGCTGGCTCATCGTCTACATAATCACAAACTCAAACCCGCTAGGGGTCTTATACGACATGCTCTGAAATACAGTTGGTACATTATTTTAGGTCCTACACCAAAATGGGACAAAATCATATACGTATTGATGTTTTTATAACATTTCATGATAACTCATAAAAAATTACCCATTTTTCTCGTGCTTTCGTGTACTTCGTCAGTTTAGCGAACGAAATAAGCTATTGATTGTTCAACATTCCGACCTATGACACGTATGCCAAATAATAACTAGATCACTTTTAGCAATTAAGTACAAACACTAGCTATTGACTTAATATGGTTGAGGGGACCTTTGACTCTGCCTACGCTTTCGGGGATTGCGGGAGTAATGCATCACATACATTGATCTGACTAGTAGCTTAAGCACTTGTGTTACGGATATCAGAATCAACAGTGGTATTACAATAGATACTTAAATATTGGATATTAATACCCAGACACAGAACAAACACAAGTATTCATCATATGAATGTTTGTCCTGTGTGGGGATCGAACCCACAACACTTGGCGCATGGGGCAGGGTCACTACCTACCGAATGCGCTATCGAGCCAGTCAATTAAGAATGTATGTATGTACTAGTTATTCAGTTTTATGCGATTCTTGTTGTCCGATAAATAAAAATTTTTTTTTTATTAACTGTTCAACATCATCTGATCGTTCACCTCAGGGATCCAAATGGTATGGTCCTAAGGTACTCTAAAACAGGAAAGTCCAACTCTATTTTCGCGTAGCGAGGTTTCAGCTTTCAATGGCCTAAAAAGTCATCCGCTGAAAAAATAAATGACTCACCTAAAGCAACAAGAAAACAAAGTTCGAACGAATTCCGAGAGAAGTGTTGTTTATTTTAGAAAGATTCTAACAGAGCCTACCTTTATTTCAATCGGATTCTTTAAACAGATACACTTTTTCGTGAATGTAATTAAATAGTCCGTTTCGATGTTCCGATTTAAATTGCTTTGTTCCATCTTGATATATTGAACTTCTAACCGTCTTATGCTTGTCCCATGTTTGTCTGGGACTTAAAAATAAATTACCAACTGTTTTCCTTGCATAGCATGTTGTAAAAGACAACTTATGGTCCACTGGGTATTTAAGATTATGTAGACGATATAACCTAGCGGTGGTAGCTCAATGGTAAGATAACGCGCCTCATAACCTAGGGGTGGGGGTTCCAACCCGAGCACGTACCTCTGGATTTTTCAAATCTATGTACGTATTTATACCACTAGCTCGGCGGTGAGGGAAAAACCTCGTGATGGAACCTGCAAATTCAAACAACTTTGAATTTGTAACCATTATTCAAAAAACGTCAGGTTCCCTAATCTTTGGGATACGAAGTCGTTTCAATGTGATTATCAGACTCGCAACATCTTGGATCGTGTTCTTAGCGGACCCCGTCTAAGGACGGGACATAACGCTAGAAAGATGATGATAACCTAGCCACTAATCACTTCTTCACAATCACAAGTTTCCATCCAACTCAGCACTATTTTGTTTTTATATAATTGTTCTTTACAATAACATACAATTTCTGCATGCTGTTCAATTGAGAACCTTCTTATTAAAATCAGTTGCATATCTATAATATAATAATATTATAAAGAGGAAGGATTTTATTGTTTGTATTGAATAGGCTCCGAAACTACTGGACAATTTGAAAAACTCTTTCACCAATGGACAGCTATTTATCAGCGAGTAACATAGGCTACATTTTATCCCCGCATTCCCTCGGGGATAGGAACCACGTGGGTGAACCCGCGAGGCGCTGCTATCAAATTTCGGGACCACCCAGTCCCGTCCTTCGAGAAACGCGCCGAATCGAAACATAAACAAATTGATCCACGAACCATCCATTCATAGTTCAAACCGACTTTGCAATTCAAATGAGACCATGTTTACATTGAAAACGTCCGCCTAACAAAAACTTCTGGGTTTGCACCCCCGAGCAGAATGGAACCTCATTGAAACACTAAATTGGGGCCGGTTCACTAAGCTTGCTAGTTAACCCTTGGAGCTATATCATCTTCTACAGTTATGTCCCGTGCTTAGATGGGGTCCGCTTAGACCATAATCCAGGATTTAGCAAGTCTGATGATGATATGCTGAGCAAGAACCACAGGTAGATTTGTTTTAAATTTTAACACTAACATGGAACCATGTACTAAACTAAACTTCACGCCACTTCCCTAGCGGGGTAGGCAGAGAGAACCGAACTCCATATGGCACGATCTTTACATACCTCACTTTGCCTCTTTAACATTCATGATCCTTTTCATACAAGCTCTACGGTTTTCTCTATGTACTGATTACTTAATATAGTAAACTCATGAACTACCCCTTCGGGGATTCGCCCCTAACTAAACGTTGACGCACCTGTGAGGCTCCAACTTGACACGCAATTTACATCAAACATTGATATAAGCGCTCCAAATGACAGATTTCCGATAGGCATCAATAAAAATCTCTCTCACACATGCTTAAGGGTGACTTAACGTTGTAGTATTACAGCGGGGAGTCCTTCTTTTTACTAGTCCGTGAGTAGACTATACTCAAGACACTGTGATAATAACCCAGGATCATTGTAACTTATTGTAAGTACAACACGTTGATTTACAACGGACCTTTGGGCCAGCCGGTGTACATTTTAATGTTATGCTTATTAACTTTTTCGTCAGAAAAGTGGAAACCTCGCGTGACTGGCCCCAGGCAGTCCGTATTTAATCTTGATTATTTCACATTTACCAACTCGGAATTTTACGTCCGATATTTCTCTCGGTTGATTTATATTTATATACTCTTTGATAGGGTTATGCGGAATATATGCTAAACTGTACTTAGTTTGCTTGAAGATAAAACTTAACTAAGTTTACTATGTTAGAAACTTGACGGGAGATTGATTTACGCCACAAAATTTAAAGCTTCTGGTTCAAATCCTGGCTAGGCTAAATACGGTAACTTGTACTTAAGTTTTGGCACAAAGGGGTAACAAGCTCCCTTATCCACATTCAGCCAAAAAATAAAACTGGGCTGGGTTGAATGGAAAACTGTGAAAAGTAGTGACAAGTGGCTAGCTCGTCGCCTAAACAATCACACACCCAAAAGCCGATTAGTCGCCTTTCACGACATTTTAGGCAAGGAACACAGTTGGCACATTCTTTTTAAGTAAAAAAATGTGCCAACTTGAATCGGTTACAGTTTTAAAAAAAATAATAAGTGATTTAACACACGCGTACTAAGTAATCGTAACGCAACGCATTTCTTAACTGTTCCAACGACAAGCTAATTTATAGACGGTATTAGAAGTACTTTTTAAGCCCTAACTCCATTGGTACAGCCCTGACCAACAGATTAAAATTACATCGATCTTCGGCCGAAAGTCTTCGAAAACAAAGAGTTCTCATCAAGACTCCGCAAACATTTTGTTTTTACGCGCACCAGCGCCTCGGGGTCCAGTAATATATTTGCGCAAAACGGGAAAGGAAGAACGGTTTTAAAAGGTCGAGGTTGATAGAATAATAAATATATTGGTTGAATTGTTGTACCGCGTTGATCTGGGGCTTAAAAATAATGTATTAATTGTGTTTCTTGCCTAGCATGTCGTAAAAGGCGACTAATGGCACATCGGGTTTTGGGTATGTGATTGTGTAGGCAACAAACTAGTCACTTATCACTACTTTTTCGCAATATTTTTTATTTTTTGCCTGAATGTGGTTAACGGGGGTGTTGCCCCTTGACTCTGCCTACCCCTTGGGGGATTATGGGCGTGATTATATGTATGTGTGTTATCTTTGTCTCATGTTGGTCTGACTAAAAATAATTTACCAAACGTGTTCTTTACCTAACATGTCTGAAAACTTTATTACACTGCTTTTCATAATTTGCCATCTAACCCAACTCGACTTTAGACCACATGTCGTATAAGGAGTTTATTGCTAATTGGACCTGTGGTTAAGTTGCCAGGTTCTCAGACCACTCGACCAACCAATCGATAAAAATCTAAATGTCACGTACATCAGGATTTTACCCAGATTTGAACCCGAACCGCTCGCATATACCCCGTTGCACTACCACCAATCTATGTTGAAGTTGCTTAAATATTTCTACCAAATAACTGACCGCAACCAAATTCTATGTTTAACTTTTCCATTCTCCCGTAGGTATGTAACATTATGTTTAACATGATCGCTGTTATAAAAAAATATCACGTGAAAAATAACAATTCTTAAACACCATCAACGCAACAATGAAATCGTTTCTTTTCAAAGTAAACATGTTTCTAACGTCAGTATAAATAGTACTTGACCTAAGTTATCGCCGTAATTCGTTCTGTTATTGTAGTAATTTTATTTTCAATCTTCTCTGTGATTAGACGTTCGTGTGAGGTGGCTATTCTTGTTTTGTTATATCTTTTGAAATGTTTATTTAAAGGAGTATTACTAACTAACTAAACTTCACGCCACTTCCCTAGCGGGGTAAGCAGAGAGAACCGCCATATGATCCTTACAAACCTCACTCGCCTCTTCAACATTCATGATCCTTTTCATACAAGCTGTACGGTTTTTATGACTTTTAGGTATTAAGTATTGACTAGCTAGCCACTTTTCAATACTTTTTCACGATTGTCTCCTAATCCAGATCAATGTTATTTTGGCTATAATTGGTTTAACTGGTTGGGAAAAATATCAACACAGCTAAGTTTCTGAAAACACCTAAGTTAATCTCTCCGGTGCCATTTATTTAGATGAGTGAACAAAATAAAGAATTCTTAAATATTTTCCTTCTTTTGTAAATTTCCGCCGATCTATCAACAGTATCAAATAAAATAGTTTTCGATAACTTCAATCTTAGTTCGGTTCACTGTTTCACAAAATAAAATTGGCTTTTAAAATTACTCCATTGAACTCAGAAGCCAATTCTCTAAAGAAACGTCAAGAAGCGAATTAAATGAAAAATGAACAAGACTGGAATAAAGACGGAATTGCCGAAGTATTTTGTAAATATCCCGATATTTCGTATTTCGGTAGATAACATGTCTGTCGACGTCACTTCGAAGACGTTTCGCGCCACATAA
Source organism: Glyphodes perspectalis (assembly GCA_951394215.1). NCBI lineage: Eukaryota > Metazoa > Arthropoda > Insecta > Lepidoptera > Crambidae > Glyphodes > Glyphodes perspectalis. Next base: position 2,797,044 of record OX596218.1, read on the forward strand.
CAAGCACAACAATACTGTTACCATTTGGAACAGATACAAGTACTTAGTATCAAATTCCCGTCACAGAATATCATGTCTCGAACACACATTTGAAATTCGAACGACTTTTTATTCCTCTTTTATGCGAGAGCTCTCGCGCGCTCTTTTTGGCATGTGGCCAGCAAGACGTTTTGCATGCTATTATTTTTTTATTTCTTTTAATGTTGACTCAGAAATGCATTCTTGCAGCCAAGAGTATCTCGTTATGCACGTATGAATGACTGTTCCTATTTTAAAAAAGGAATTAATTAATGTAAAATACGGCTTTTCCTTCGCTTCATGAAGAAAGATAAAATATCCATATAGATATGTTAATTTGGAAGTATGAAGATAACAGTCGGTGAAATATATCGTTGTGATTACCATATTACCATTATACTTCTGCGAATGTGAATTTCTGCTGAGGCGACATAATCTAAGGAATATTTAAGGTGAAACGGCCCTGTCGGGCGCGTTTAATTAAAAATTTTGACACCGAATTTTCATATTTTAAGAAGTTTTATTGGTGTTTTGCATTTCAGATGTTTCATTTACGAAGAGCTGATTACTTTTCCACATATCTGATTCTAAAGTAAGTAGTAGTTAAAGAGCTTATGTTTTAAAAACAAAATTAGTGAAAGTACAAAATTTCGTCGTGATTGAACCTGCGACTTTGCGGTCGAAGAGCGAACCATCATACCAACGGAACTGTTTATAATGTAAACCATTCCTTAACTAGCAACAACGGTAGGTATGTTCTTTAAATTATATAAGGTTACCACATATCTATTTAATTTTCACAGAGAAATATTTACGGAACAAATTCGGAATTAAAATGTTTTTTCCCACATAAAAGGTAATAATATCTTTTATTATAGCGAGAATTTCCTAAATTCTGTGAAATATGTCTGTCAGTCCATGCGGCGTGGGAGGGCGCCTTCCCCCCTCCCCTGCGTCCCTCTGAGGGCACGACATGTTTTAATTTGGGCGCAAATGTTGATCAATATAGGTGTCCTCACCAGATCCACACAAGCACCCATTGTAATCGACGAATCTTTATATAACTAACTAACTAACTAAACTTCATGTAAGGATCGTGCCATATGGCGTTCGGTTCTCTCTGCCAACCACCTAGGGAAATGGCGTGAAGTTTAATCTTTATATACAAACTTAATATACAGCTAATTAAATTTTATTTATTTCATCTTGGTCTGGGACTTGCAAAGACTGTGCCTGTTCCTTGCCTAGCAGATCGTGAAAAGCGACTAATGGCATATCGGGTTTTGGGTGTGTGATTGTAGGCGACAAGCTAGCTACTTGCCACTACTTTTTTACATTTTTCCATCTAACCCAGCCCAGTTTATTTTTTGGCTCAATGTGGTTTAAGGCGCTGGTTGTTCTTTGGACTCTGCCTTCCCTCATAAAAATTGCAGGCGTTATATATAATGTTTGCATGCTACCTATCACTAATTTTTCATAATCATAATCAAATTGGCATCATACCCAACAGAACTTCACTTTAGCTCAATATTAAAGGGGGTTTTCTTTGACGCAACCTACCCCCAAGCGGGGGATGTATGTATTGTAGTCAATATTATAAACATACAAAAAGGTTCGATTTTCATTAACCAAAAAATAACATCACATTTATAAACAGAGGTCAGATTAAACTACGTGCGAGCGAACCCGTAGGCGGTTCCTAGTCTGGTATAACCGCACGTAGGCGACGCCGGGGGCGGAACGAGTCTTAAATTAATTCTATTAGGCTTGTGCAGGCAGCCTCCAATCATAAGACAAGCCCTTATCCAAATTAAACTTAAAAATATCGCTGACTAGTTCTTTTTAAGGTACCAGCTGCGCCGGCGGTATCACCCGCGTTTATGGTTAATGTTATATAGCCTATAGCCTTCCTCGATTAATGGGCTATCTAACACTGAAAAAAATGTTCTTATCGGACCAGTAGTTCCTGAGATTAGCGCATTCAAGCAAACAAACTCTTCAGCTTTAAAATATAAGTATAGATAAACACGACACCCAGAACGATATCCTTTAGAAGTATTCTAGATAAATCTTATACACATCGCTTCAACCGTCAATTCTGTCCCGTCGCGAGTGTAGATAAACGGGACACGCTCGGGACATTAGTCCCGTCTTATATATCGGCGTCGTCGCCTCCCGGCAATTGTTTCTCGACTCGCGGATTTGAAATGTGACGATTCTGCGTGGGCCCTTTATATAACGCGACACTTAGACAAGCGTATAAAGGCTTGCACTAACATTTGCGAGGTTATTCAACTGAGGACCTTATTTTAAACACAATAGAGTCGCGATTCACATAATCGATTTTTTTCAAAGATATACATATAACAATACAGTTAAATTAAATCTTACCTAAAAGTAGAAGACATTGCTGTTTACATACATTTTTTCAAGTCGCAAAATATTAGCTACTAGCAGCGTCCCGTGGTTTTTCCCGCGGCCGTTCCCTTGGGAATACGGGGATATAATATAGCCTATGTTCTTTGCTGATATTACAGCTTTCCATTTGTCAAGGAATTTAAAAAATCAGGCCAGTAGTTTCGGAGCCTATTGAATACAAACAAACAATCAATCAAATATTTCCTTTTTATACAATAATAAATATTGAGTATATGACTTAGGGCTGATTTTTCAACAGTCACATAAAAGATAACAATCGAATAAAACACAATCCGGATGATTGTAAAATGGCATTGCCTATTCCTTAAGTAAAATACCGTATGACATCCGCCAATTGGTGACTTTATACTTTATCAGACGGTACCTGAATATTAAAAAAATGAATGACATTGTATATTTGTAATGTCTTAAAATAACAGCTTTTACATAATACATATTAAAGTATATACGACATTGATAACAAAACATTTTTTTTTAAATATCTTGGTCTTTTTGTATGTATTAGATAAACTGTATTAACGGAACTTCACCGACAGGTAGCTGTCACAAGGAGTAACTTCGCATACTTTTAGTAACGAATCAGAATTGAGATATTAGTTGAAAATGTTTTTTTTATTGTATATCAATGACGATCAATACCAGACAAAGATATAATTTTGTATACACAACTACGAAAAGCGGTCTGTCTAAACGTTCTACAAATTCATTACGAAACTGCTACGATCAGAATATTCGACTACGGTTCGTAGACGATTTGTAGCAAAATTGCTACGGAGCTACCTAAACCAGACGCAGCTACAAATTTAATGTGAACTTTGAGGCGCACGGGGGAAGGTGGACTATAAGCGATATATCGGCAATGCTGATAAAATACGAATTGAACATTACATTACCCACTGTGGACACTACATTAGATAATTCAGATAATTAGTACAGCCCCTAGCCTGGGCACAAACATTTCCTATGACATTTTTTTGGTATCAAGCAACATAACTAACTAATTAACTGAACTTCACGCCAACTTCCCTGGCGGGGTAGGCAGAGAGAACCAAACGCCATATGGCACGATCCTTACACACCTCACTTGCTTCTTCAACATTCATGATCCTTCACGGTTTTATGACTCCTAACATCAAGGAACATAATTTTTAAATAGCCATTTTAGCTACTATCTGTCTTCAAAGACTAAGATACTAAACAAAAGTATCAAACACAACGCCCCAATGACCACAATACAGAAGCGATCACCCATCGTCGCCTTGACTACAAAAACAGTTGCTTAACTTCTACTAAAATCGCTTACAAAAGCCGCCACAAAACTTCTCGTATATTTAACCTATACATAAACAAACGGCAATAAAAATGCCGTCTATCTGTCACCCTGATGGCCCTATAAAAGAACCTTAAAGCAGATATGTGACAAAACAATATTCGGAGGCCGATCCTAAAACCTTTGACGGGACCATTAACTTCTTTCGCCACTTAAAGGCCCCTAAAACGCTGTCCATAATTCTGCTTAACGTTTTCCACCTATAATTCAATATGGCACCAATATTTTTAAGGTCATAATATTTTACGGCTGACCCTACCGCTCTTATGTCCATAAAATAAGGTTCAAAATTGATGATCACATGTTGACCGTTTGGAGTTATATCGGATCCAGCTCACGTACACGCATCCACAACGAAGGCCAATTTATATGGAAGATGGCAAAATGGCGATTTTACAGGGGAAAAAAATTTGCGCCACCTGAATTCTGGCTATTGGTGTTAGCGTTTTTGTGACAAACGGTACATGTCGTGATTGGAATCCTGGATCTATTGTATCGTTACCATGGCGACACTAAGGTGTCCAAAACATTTGCTTTTTTAATCGGCTAAGATTTTGAGGTATCGATAAAACTTCTCTCATGTATATTCAGCATGTCGTAAAAAGTGACTAATGGTATATCGAGTTTTGGGTGTGTGATTGTGTAGGCGACAAACTAGGCACTTGTCACTACTTCTTCACAATTTTCCATGTTATTTTTGGGCTGAATGCTTTCACCTTCGGGGATTACGGGTGTGATGATTTATGCATGAATGTATAATAATACTTCCTTTTTTAATCATTCTAAAACATTCTCAAACCAGATTTCTTATCATCTTAGCATATACTTAGTCGGATTTTTTTGATGATCCTCGATTTTCTGGTTTCGAGTGTCTGGTTATTACATTGAAGCGAATACCAGTCTAGTTCTCTTAATCTTTAAATTGGTAAACCTTAAAAACGAAACAACTGTATTTCGTTGTTTAAATAAAAATTTAACAACATTATTCGACGTTACCAATAAAGCTCACTAAGAAATTTGGTTTGGAAATAAACAATTAAACGAGCATCACATTTGTCAACAGAAACTGGATTAAATTACTCGCGAGCGAACATACAGCCGGTTTCTAATCAATCTATGATTAGAATATCACTATCAATACTTCGTACGCACACCTTGAACGCATACGCCTCACAATTCCCCGTACAACCCTTTGTGATGGGCAAACAATGGGCCGGCTCATCGCACAAAAGTTTGACAAGTTGACGTCAGCGTCGCAATACGACCTGGCAGCTCGTGTTCGACCCATAGCCGCGGTTTCCTACGGGACCCAGTGTAGGGAACGACAGTAAGGACAAAAGGAATTTGAGGATCAAAGAGTTAAGAACTATAGTAGCTATGGGATGTATCGATTGTAGTATTACTGTTGTATATGCGTATTTATATTTATAAAGCGGTGGTAGTTTAATGGTAAGGACACGCGCCTCTTAACCGAGGAATGCGGGTTCAAACCCGGCACATACCTCTGGATTTTTCAAATCTATGTACGTATTTATACCACTAACTCGGCGGTGAGGGAAAACATCGTGATGAAACCTGCAAATTCAAACAACTTTGGATTTGTAACCATGATCCAAAAATGGTCTGGTTCCCCTTTCTTAGGGTTACGAAGGTCAGATCGGCAGTCGCTTCAATGTAATTACCAGATTCGCTAAATCCTGGATCATGGTCTAAGCAGACCCCGTCTAAACACGGGACATAACGCTAGGAAGATGATGATGTGCGTATTTATACCATCAGATCGGCGGTGAAAAAAAAAATCTGTGATCCAATTTACCTGTTCTACCCTGTCCATAGATCAGAAAGTGAAATGTTAGTCACTTGAATATAACAACTAGAATCGTTCTTTCTACTTGCAACAAATCTGCCAATGATTACCATAACTTTACAACAATTTAGACATATTAGTAAAATTAGAATCATATTAATATAATTTATGATCGGTTGAGAAATTAAATTGTGAAAACCTGACAAACATATTTACGTTCATTATAATATTAGTTACGATAGAAATTGCCTATCGCGTATGTTGCCCAATGTGATTCCATATATGTATTGGAAATATAATTTTCACGTGAGGACGGAGTGACCCTACTGATATTCACTGCACAGCGTCGAAGGGCCCTCCTGGTCCTCTCGAAGCTCGGAAACCTCGGACTGAACAAAGCAAATCCCAACACGTACAAAGTACATAATTAGCCCTCCGCCTAATTTAACATACACCCACGGCTAGTGATGTGCTGCAAACAAAAATGTATCCGGAATCATTGTACGAATTTAAGATATTGTTATAGTTTATATCACTGCGTCCCACAACACGACACACAGACAGATTTTGTTATAATGTATCTAGACTAAATAGTTATAACTAAACATCCCTAGCGGGGTAGGCAAAGAGAACCGAACGCCATATAGCACGATCCTTACACACCTTACTTGCTTCTTCAACTTTAAATAGTTATAGCTCACTCAACAATTATTCTAACTTGTACTCAAGCACAAGCGAAACACTCTTACTAAAGTCTTTAGTAGATTCTGGAGTTTTCTCACCACATTTGTTATTGAGCAATAAAGATTTTTTTCTCTTTCTGACTTTTTTAAAAGGTCGAAAAGCAGTTACCTTTGAACATTTGCTACATGTATTAATATGTGCAAGAATCAACCGAAACAGAAATATACGTTTGCACCAATATTCCAACCGCATGAGTATAAATATAATCCCAATGGAAGATTTTATTCATCATAAAACGTATTTTGTTTTGGCTTTCATACATATTATTATTTTAAACAATTTTATTGTGAGCAGCTGTTTTCATTTTATGAATAAATAATAGCCCCTCGTTTGAAATATAATAATTAGCAATTTATTTGTACTGTCCTGTTAAATGATGATTAATATTGCCAACGATTAAATATTAATACTAATATGATGAAAACACACCTGCTTTTTCCGCTTTTTACCCGGTTTAATAGAGTTCAAAATGTTTTGTTATCCATCTTTTCCAATTTAATGTTAACTGTTAATTGAAGTAATTTACTCCCAAATTACTTTCGTAACGAAACAAATAGGTAAACACTTTGTCTATATACAGTCTTGAAATTTCAGTAGGGATTAATTAATTGTCAGTTTTAGAGGAAAGAAATATCCTTGCAGCTTGCAGTTTTCTTATCAAGATTGAGTAATTTCAGAGGAATATTTCTAGAATCTGTATTTAGCTCACGAAAATAGTTATGAGATTCTAAATAAATAGAATTCCATATTTGTAAATTAAATCAGACCAACGCAAATAAAATAATGCTTATCTACCCGATTGTAAATCAATCAACATTACGATCCGTTGGCTGAATCTTGATCATCGTCATCTTCCTAGCGTTATTTCCCGTGTTTAGACAGGGTTCGCTTAGATCATGGTCCAGGATTTAGCGAGTCTGGTAATTACATTGAAGCGACTGCTGATCTGACCTTCGTAACCCTAAAGTAGGGAAACCAGACAATTTTTGGATCATGGTTACAAATTCAAAGTAGTTTGAATTTGCAGGTTTCATCACGATGTTTTCCCTCACCGTCGAGCTAGTGGTATAAATACGTACATAGATTTAAAAAATCTTGAGGTACGTGCTCGGGTTTGAACCCGCACTCCTCGGTTAAGAGGTGCGTGTCTTTACCATTGAGCTACCACCGCTCTCTTGGCTGAATCTTAATGTCTCAGGATATTTTTTTTCTGAGCTTTTTTCCAGAAGTATCTTAGAACCCTCCCTTGTTTAACGATCAAAATTATATATTTTTTTTTATTTTCAAACCAAATCAAACAACCAAAGCCTATCGGAGATTGTTTGAAGTTAACCAGAGCAATCCAGTTCCCAAAAGAAGATCCGTACCAATATCCGTACTATTCACATCACTAAAAGAACATTTACACCTTGCTATGTACCAAGAGTAGGCTCACGTCCCCACCGCGACCCACAATTGTATTACGAGCCCAAAATGAATGTACGAGCAAGACTGATGAATGTGCGGGTGGAACATAACCGAATTAAAATATTTCAATTTCAACTCCAGAACTTATCCACTCAATCTTGCAAATATGTTGCTTACATGGCAATAATAATATCCTCCTAACCCTAGATTAAAACTAGAAAAAAACCTAACCTAATCTTTAGATCAGTGTTTTTCAATCTGTGGGTCGCGACCCCAAGGGTGACGCGATGCCTTGCTCAAGCGATCGCCGGAACAAGGAAAAAGGCAAAGTTATACACACTCTCAGTGGGATTTTTTTTTCTGTCTATAGCCCAAGGAGGTTGCGAAATATCTTCTACTTTTAAAAAGGTTGCGTATACAAAAAGATTGAAAAACAGTGCTTTAGATCGTGGCGGCCAATCTCAATGAAGATCAGTAAACTAACTAACTAAACTTCACGCCACTTCCCTAGCGGGGTAGGCAGAGTAAACTACGCACTAGATATTATAGGGGGCATGCGTCTGCGCAAAATATGTTGTAGATACACTATCTATTCCTGTAGTCCTGTAAACGACTGGATTATAATCCTAAGTGGCAAGTCTGATACTACATTGGACAAGTTAAATTATATCATCAGAATTTCGCAAAATTAACTTTTCTGTAAAATCCCACACAGCCCAAGTCGCAGGTAACAGCTAGTGTAATATAAACATCCATTTGAAAATTAGTATATTTTTTCGTATTTTTCTGTAAAATCCCACACAGCCCAAGTCGCAGGTAACAGCTAGTGTAATATAAACATCCATTTGAAAATTAGTATATTTTTTCGTATTTTTCTGTAAAATCCCACACAGCCCAAGTCGCAGGTAACAGCTAGTGTAATATAAACATCCATTTGAAAATTAGTATATTTTTTCGTATGTAAGGAAGTAACATTAAAAAAATCGTAAAATATGACTTAGTTAATGTTTCACCTGACCTACAATTTAGTTCGGTCCAGCGCCGATGCTATGTAAGTTAAGCGTCTTATAAGGGTCTTGCGTCCGTCTCGAACAACCCCCTCCGTCCCCATGACACGTCACCCCCATAAAAAGCGGGAATCACAAGGATCGATCCATTTCCCCTCTTCGCCATAATCTCGTTTTTTCTAAGCAATAAAAAGTTTCGTCCTTTTATGAAATTACTTTAAGTATCCTCATATATTGGGACGCTTCAAGCCATTTTGGAGTGGTGGAACTTACCCGGGACAAGAATCTCAAAGTAATATTCTAACAGCGAGTAACTCAAAAATTTGTATTTTCATGTTAACACATAGTTTCATTTTTAGATTAAACGCAGACAAATCTTTATTATTTAAACAGTTAAAAAACATTAGCACGTAAGCTGAGATTGACTGATTTCAACACTTTTAAAACACTTTAGCAAGTTTAATCTTTTTTCGAGAAATGAACAATTTACTACTATCAACTTTCTTTATGACACTTACTAATATGTAATTGTATTGTATTCCACCAATCAAAAAAATATATATGAAACAATCTATTCAAAAACAATATTTAAAAAATAAAAGAAATTTAGCAAAAAATGTAAGTCACCATTGAAAAAAAAAATCAAATAATAATATTTAATGATAGCACATACAACGTGCTGAAATGACAGATTAAATTAAAAAAAAATTTAGTAGCGGTATGACAAGTGAACGTCAACTCGTTTATTACTACACAATTGAATGGTGGTGTTAAGAGCTGGATTATGGTCTAATAAGGCACTGACTAAGTACAGGACGAACGCTAGGAAGATGATGACGCGATAACCCTTTCGCTCTAATTCATAAAGTTACAAAAATGTTAACTAGGTACATGAATCAGAGCAGGTCTATAATTTGTAATATCGTAACGCGTGCTCTGTCGAAACCAATAATAATAATAAAAGTCGTGTAAAACTGCCGCTACGTGTTGTGTGCTCCCAAAGCGAGCCACAACGGATCGGACAACTTTCGAGCTCCAAGCCGTACCAAATAACGATAACAGTAACCATAACGATCATAACTTGTAAATTATGAATTGGTTAGTTTGCGCCCGCGGCTTCGCTCGTAATCCGTGCACAAAATAAAGTTTTATGCGCGCGCATCCTTCGAAGTTGTAACGGGCCATTAATACTAGATAAATTATAGTTTGTATTTACGAATATCAAGACCATGACCAATATTAGTGTCAAAATTCGTTAAAATCTCTTCAGTAACGTAGTTTTGACAGATATTTTACAAGCTTTCGCATTTATAATATACATAATTACGCACAGTAACATAAATGAATCTGCTGCACAAGTACCTGCGACAACAACTGTTTTCATTTCTTGTCTGAAAAATATAATATTTCGACTTACGCGGTTTTAGACTGTGACCGCTGATATTGTATGACGACGTTGAGTGGGTCGCGATTGGCGAGGGAAAACAATCCAAATAACATCTTTTGATGTTTTCATTGTACCGAACGCTCTACTCGTAACTTGTATGCTATTTATTTATTTTGATTCGTTTTTGCCTTATTTTGTTTGATGGTTTCTTCAATATATACGTCCACTTGAAATTCGGAGATATGAATGTTTGTCCAAGAGCTTTCGCTTACGAATTCGTTCGCATGTAAGTATTTTACGGAGAATTCCATTATTTCTTTTTTGATAGCTACAAATTGTCATATATTGGTATAGAACTCTAAGAGATTGATTCTAACTGTATTCCTTTGCCTAGAATGTCGTAAATGTCGATTTAAGGTTTAACCGTACTGTAAAATATAGTATTGTACTATATTACATTTTTTTCTATACCGAAATCTAATGACGTTAATTGAAAAATCAAATGTGAAAAAGCATTTGACCGTTTTCTATAAGAAAAAAAAATATTAAAAACTGCAAGAACTGCTTATAAATATAGCTTTTATAAAAATAATTAGCAAATAGGTTTATATCTTTGTCTATTTTTGAATTTTTCCATAAAATACTAAATTTTTTTGGAGTGTACTATATTTTTTGTACACATACATACATACATAACATCACGCCCACGATCCCCGAAGGGGTAGGCAGAGTCGAAGGGGCAGCGAGCCCCTTCAACCACATTCAGCCAAAAATAAAGCCGGGCTGGGTCAGATGGACAATTGTGAAAAAGCAGTGACAAGCGGCTAACCTGTCGCCTACACAATCACACACCCAAAACCCGATATACCATTAGTCGCCTTTTACGACATGCTAGGCAAGAACCACAGTTGGCATATTCTTTTTAAGTCCCAGACCAACATGGGACAGTGGGCTGGGTTGGATGGAAAGCTGTGAAAAAGAAGTGACAAGTGGCTAGCTCGTCGCCTACTCAGTCACATACCCAAAAGCCCGTAAACCATTAGTCGCCTCTTACGACATGCTAGGCAAGAACCACAGTTGGCACATTCTTTTTTTTTGTCCCAGATCAACATGGGCCAAGTCCCAGACCAACATGGGACATATATTTTTTGTGACTTAGAAAAATACTATATTTCGTCGAAGAAATGTTGGCAACCCTAAGTCTGTTCGGTATTGTGTGTTATTGTGTAGACGACGAGCCAACCATTTCTTTTCATTTCACAATTTTCCATCTACTTGAACTTAATTTTACATATGTACGTCCATATATCGGCTCGTAATCCCCGAAGGGGTGAGCAGGGTCAAAGGGGCAGGCCCTTTAACTACATTCAGCTAACTCAATCTTATTTTTCGCTGATTGAACCTCACTGCACCTTATTCTCTGTCTACCGTTTTAATTTTTTTTGTCAGTTCTTAAATCTGCTGCCCTTTTGACTCTGCCAACCTCTTTGGGGATTATGGGCGTGATGTTATGTTTGTTTGTTTGTTTATTGAAATCGCAAGATTATACGTGTCGTATATATATTATATACTAACGATGTTGACAATCATTCGGTGACATTATATTACATACTAGCTGTGCCAGCGGTGTCACCCGCGTTTATGGTTAATATTATAAAGACTATTTCCGTCATACATGATTTCTATGTAACTTTAACCATTAAGCTGCACACGCGACGGAGGCTTAAAAAATGGAGTAACTTCTCACGTTTTCCCAACATTTCCCTTCACTACTCTGCTCCTATTGATTGTAGCGTGATGAAAAGTATACTATAACCTGCCCAGGAGTATGAAGAATAATTGTACCAAGTTTCGTTAAAATCCGTCGAGTAGTTTTTGTTTATATAAGGAACATACAGACAGACAGACAGACAAAAATTTTACTGATTGCATTTTTGGCATCAGTATCGATCACTAATCACCCCTTGATAGTTATTTTGAAAATATATTTCATGTACAGAATTGACCTATCTACAGATTTATTATAAGTATATAGACTAGCTTTGCCTGCGGTCTCACCCGTGTTTATGCTTAACGTTAGCCTTTAGCCCTCCACGGTTAAGGGGCTATCTAACACTGAAAGATTTTTTTAGTTAAGTTAAGACCAGTAGTTCCTGTGATTAGCGCGTTCAAGCAAACAAACAAACTCTTCAGCTTTATAATATTAGTACGTACTATTATATTAGTATAGATTTATATTATATATGTCACGCCCCCTCCAGATAAGTTGGCTGAACGTTATTTCATACTTCATTGCGTTAATCTCGCTTCCATTAACCATGGAACTTCCTTATGGAATAATAAACTCCCTATTTTGGAAAAATATTATTTTCCTGAATGACAAAGATTTTCTGTCACAGCGTATTGCCTTTGGGTTAAGTCACGTGTTCATTAGAATCCACTTTATATGTATTACAAAATGCGAAGTACTCAACTAATGATTGAGAAATGCATATGTAGGGCGAGCGCAACTGCAGGAAAAAGCAGATTACATAGATTTCATAAATTATGGTATATTATATTTGTCCCGTGTTGGTCGGGGACTAAAAATTATGTGCCAACTGTGTTTCTTGCACAGTATGTAGTAAAAGGTGACTAATGGTATACTAACTGAAAATGAGGTTTTGGGTATGTGATTGTGTAGGCGACGAGCTAGCCACTTGTCACTACCTTTTCACAATTTTCCATTTAACCCAGCCCAATGTCCCATGTTGGTTTGGGACCTTAAAAGTAATGTGCCTAGCATGTCGTAGAAGTCGTCTATTATATTGGTCACAACTTTTTTCACAATTTTCCATCTAACCCAGCCCAGTTTTATTTTTGGCTAATTGTGGTTAAAGGGGCCTACTGCCTCTTTGACTCTGCCTACCCCTTCGGGGATTATAGGCGTGATGTTATGTATGTAAGTATGTATGGTATACATCTACAGCTTTTTAAATGAGTTGATTTCTTCGCAATTTTCTTTTCTCGGCCGACCAAATGATACAGATCAGTACCTACACGGAAAATCCTTGGAAAATTCTGCCCGGGTTTGAACAAACTTCTTCTTCCTAGCGTTACGTCCCATAGTTAGCAGGCGGCTTAGACCATGATCCAGGATTTAGCGAGTCTGGTAATTAGATTGACACAACTGCCGATCTGAACTTGGTAACCCTAAGATAGGGGAACCAGACAATTTTAGATCATTATTACACATCCATTAGCGGTTGGTATGTGCAGGTTTCATTATTATGTTTTCCCTCACCGCCGAGCTAGTGGTATAAATATGTATACACATTTGTAAAATCCATAGATACGTGCCCGGTTTGAAGCCGCAATCCTCAGTTAAGAGGCGCATGTCCTTACCATTGAGCTACCACCGCAACGTATTACGTACCTACGTAATTTCTCATCAGCTTCATTAATATTATTCTTAAGATTTGACGTCTGAGGTCTTAGGAGCCCTGACATCTATTTTCGTTACCCTTGCCGTACAGACGGCGTACAGTAAGGAATAATATAGAACAGTATAATATAAGCACCCTGCACGCCCTGTTTATACAGGGTTCCCCAATCTGGAGCGAGGAATATTTGCTATGACGCGGGAGCAAACATCTTTGGTCTCGAACAGAAATAGCACCTTCCGAGGGGTTGCGCAAACTTGCCTCGCCTTGCCTGTTCGTTAATTGCTGTTCGCGTTTGTGGGCAATTAAGAGACTGTGGGGTTTAGGGCGTGTTGTGTCTGGACCTTAATGTAGTGCTATGTTTTAATACTAGAATTCTAGATGGATTAATTCAATCAAGCTTGGCTTTTTAAAAAGACAACTTACCAATCTGCGTAAGAATCTATTCGACAAATTACAATAGTAATCTTGTTTACGAACCAGATACATTTTATGGTTATAAGTATAACAATTAGTATGTACCAGAATTGTATCAGAACATAATGCAATAGTATACTCGTAAAATATACAGAGTTGCGCGGGTTTGAATCCGCACCCCCGAATATAGAGCCAGTGGATTTACCATTGAGCTGCCACGCTCCTACATCCCAAATTGACTTCGATAAACATTAATCCCAAATCGATTGTCGATAAACATTAATTCGGAAAGAAATATGTCTAATCAGAAACACCCACACCCGACACTTAACAGGCAACTCCGATCAAAAGATAAGACCGAAGAATTATCTCCAAAACGTCCCCACTATTAGAAAAAGGGTCCGGTTTCTCTCCTCGATATTATGTAAGCCATAAACCCTCCCAAGTTTGGGTATTCAATGTCCGATGCGGCCAATAATAATTCTGGCTTCGGTTATAGTTTGTAAGCCGTTTGGACAAAATTGGTGGGAGGGTCATGGCGATACGCTGATGCCATGGCCGCTTGTTTGCTCGTAGCCAGAAACGACGAATAATTTTTCGTACAACCAAACAAATATAAGCTGCCGTGTATGCTTTGAAGTGTATTACAGCAAAGATACTGTTTCCCACACTGGCCACATTTTCATATTTGTACTTTTATATTTTTACTATTTTTATATCTGAATTTAGAATTATTATTTTATTTTGATACAAACCTCTTTTTTTGTAATTGGCAATTGTTCAATAATTGAGTGTTCATGGGTACATATTTTTAATAAGTACTCCATTTCTTATTTTTTTAATACTTATATCTACAAATAACGACATAACATAACATAACATCACGCCCATAATCCCCGAAGGGGTAGTCAGAATCGAAAGGGCAGCAAACCCCTTCAACCTCATTCAGCCAAAAATAAAGCCGAGCTGGGTTAGATGGAAAATTGTGAAAAAGCAGTGACAAGCAGCTAACCTATCGCCTACACATTCACACACCCAAAACCCGATATACCATTGCCTTTTACGACATGCTAGGTAAGAACTACAGTTAGCATATTCTTTTTAAGTCCCAGACCAACATGGGACAGTGGGCTGGGTTGGATGGAAAGTGAAAAAGAAGTGACAAGTGGCTAGCTCGTCGCCTACTCAGCCACATACCCAAAAGCCCGTAAACCATTAGTCGCCTCTTACGACACTTCTGAGACTTGGTTGGACTTCGGTCTGAGACTTGGCCCATGTTGATCTGGGACAAAAAAAAAAGTGCCAACTGTGTTTCATACCTAGCATGTCGTAAAAGGCGACTAATGGTATATCGGGCTTTGGGTATGTGATTGTGTAAGCGACGAGCTAGCTCCTAGTCACTACTTTTTCACAATTTTCCATCTAGCCCAGCCCAGTTTTATTTTTGGCTGAATGTGGTTATAGGGGCGTGTTGCTCTTTTTACTCTGCCTACCCCTTCGGGGATTGCGGGCGCGATGTTTGTTAATATTAAATGGTAACAAATTCTTTTTTTTTTGGTTAAGCTACTTATTTGGATGATACAAATTTGTGATATCGTCTGATATTTATTTATTTATAAGTAGCCACAAAACAAGTTAAAGCCCTACTAAGCTAGACTATAATTAGGCCGTTTAGTGCCTACTAACGCCAGGTCACAGTTTTACGACACCATAATAAAAATTTCGTAATAACATAATTGTGCTTATCAGGACTTAGTAATCGGTAAGCTAGCCTTGGCATGGTTATTTCTAACTTAATAACCCGACCAAATGGGACGGGCTCAATTACAACTTGAACCTATGTTGTTTAGGTTTCTTGTGAAGATTATATGGTAGGAATAGATTTTATGTGATTGTTTGCATTTGTATGTTGAATCTATAGACTGCATCACATACATTGATCTGACTCCGAGGTAAGTAGCTTAAGCACTTGTATTACGGATATCAGACACAACATTGGTATTACAAATATACATACATACATATATGTATTATATTAATTAACATAATGTCATGCCTTTTTCCCATGGGGGAAGACAGAGATCGCATCCTCCCATTTGCTACGATCCTGACACACACCTTCCGCTTATTCTACATTCATAAGGCCTTTATACACGCTCGTCTGTTAAGGGTGCTGTTTACCTGACCTTTTATTAATACATTACCAATCTGGTCGTGGAAAGTCCGTCTAGCTCTACCCCTCCCGACGACTCCATTCACACTTGCCTTATATATACCTTTCGTCAATCTTCTTTCATCCATCCTCTCAACATGCTCAAACCATCTTAGCACGCTTATCTTAATTTTAGTCACTACATCTTCTTTCATAAATACATACTTTGATATTATATATTAACACCCAGACATAGAACAAACACAAGTATTCGTCAAACGAATGTTTGCGTACGCGCATGCAGGTGGTAGGTACCTATTTTTTTGCGATAAATATATAGAGACTGGCTCGATGGCGCATTCGGTAGTGACCCTGCCCCATGCGCCAATAGTTGTGGGTTCGATTCCCACCCAGGAAAAACATTCGTATGATGAATACTTGTGTTTGTTCTGTGTCTGGGTGTTAATATCCAATATTTAAGTGTATATTTGTAATACCACTTAGGAGCACACACTAGGAGACTTACACACTAGGAGCGGTGGTAGCGCAATGGTAAGGACATGCGCCTCTTAACCGAGGAGTTCGGGTTCAAACCCGGGCACGTACCTCTGGATTTTTCGAATCTATGTACGTATTTATACTACTAGCTTGACGGTGAGGGAAAACATCGTGATGAAACCTGCAAATTCAAATAACTTTGGATTTGTAACCATGATCCAAAAAATTGTCTGGTTCCCCTATCTTAGGGTTACGAAGGTCAGATCGGCAGTCGCTTCAATGTAATTACCAGACTCGCTACATCCTGGATCATGGTCTAAGCGGACCCTGTCTAAGCATGGGACATAACGCTAGGAAGATGATATTTGTAATACCACTGTTGATTCTGATACCCGTAACACAAGTGCTTAAGCTGCTTACCTCGGAGTCAGATCAATGTATGTGATGTAGTCGGATATTTATATAAAAAGACTAATGAACATTCATTAGAAGCAATGTAAGCCAGATTCGTAGCAAATAAAGATGTTATCTTTGGCTATCACCTTGGAAAAAATGGCGTAAGTATGTATGTACGATGTGTTAAATTAGTGTTTATTTATTAATCTCCAACATTTTTAGCTTCAGATGCCTCCACAGAAGCCAGAATATTTTTAATCAACATTAATTAAGTTAACTAACAAAGTTTAGCGAACAATTAACAATGGCTGTTGAAACTTCGATGGCGGAGTCGATTTACACCTCGTTATTAATTAAAATTTATAACTTTGACAAGCCTTAATAGTGACACAACATAGCTCCTGCCCCTGACTTTACTTACTGTTATTTTTATTTCTACATACATACTACCACTAGGGGTAGACGCAGTCCAAGGAGCAATGAATTCTTTAGACCACATTTGGCCAAAAATCGAGTTGGGTAGATAAAAAATTGTAAAAATATTAACAAGTGGCATGCTTATCGCCTATATCAGGGGTGGCCAAGTTGATTATGCATAAGACCTACTATTTACCGAATGTGAACCAAGTGCACTCTACCGATTACATGTTTCTTGAATTTTAAGTGATAAGGTTTGTAGTTGAACATTTCCAACCTTAAGGAATCCAACGTATGAGCATGTATCAAGCGAAAACGATGTTTTACTATTTTTTTATTATTGATACAATATGAAGATTACACTGAAGATTAGTACATACTCGTAATGTAATGTGTAATAAACGTTACATGTTTTTTATTTTGCTATGATCGACTGGACTAATAACCGCGATCGACCGGTTGGCCACCCCTGGCCTATATAATCATAAGCCCAATACACTATTAGTCGCCTTTTACAACATGCTAGACAAGGAACACAGTTGATACATCCGTGGTAATCCTTTTTTCTGTTTAAATTGACTATTTATAAGTGCTTTTTTGAAGCCTATATAAATAAAGAGATTTTGAATTTGAATTTGAACATTCTTCTTGATATTTGTTTTTAAGTAGTTGATTGGGCAAGCCTTTTTTTTTTGACGCGGGGAAATGTTTTACGCGCCGCCACCCTACTCGGGGGGTAGGGTGGTGTGGAACTCCCGGGGACCTCTGGAATTGGAGGCCCCTGCTCCGGCCAAGGATGGAAAATGGCTGGGATATACTAAAACCCTAACCCCTCATCGCTCGAGTGGGGGGAAGTTCTGGGTATGAGCATTTACATCGACAACAACCTTCAGCGATGATTGGGCAAGCCTAGCCCATTATAGAAAACCAGCGTATCCCACAAAAATTTAGAAATTTCCATATCTAGGAAACCATTTTTTCCCGGATTAAGGATACCGGTTATCCTTAGCAATTATTATTACTAAGTTTAAGCTAATGGGCGTCCTACATCAAATTATAATAATTTCCTTGCATTTGGCTGTGATTTCGTTTTCGTGGATTTAAAAAAAAAACCAAACGTAATGAAAAGATTTTAATCCGAACTAATATTACATACATAACATACATAACATCACGCCCACGATCCCCGAAGGGGTAGGCAGAGTCGAAGGGGCAGCGAGCCCCTTCAACCACATTCAGCCAAAAATAAAGCCGGGCTGGGTCAGATGGACAATTGTGAAAAAGCAGTGACAAGCGGCTAACCTGTCGCCTACACAATCACACACCCAAAACCCGATATACCATTAGTCGCCTTTTACGACATGCTAGGCAAGAACCACAGTTGGCATATTCTTTTTAAGTCCCAGACCAACATGGGACAGTGGGCTGGGTTGGATGGAAAGCTGTGAAAAAGAAGTGACAAGTGGCTAGCTCGTCGCCTACTCAGTCACATACCCAAAAGCCCGTAAACCATTAGTCGCCTCTTACGACATGCTAGGCAAGAACCACAGTTGGCACATTCTTTTTTTTTGTCCCAGATCAACATGGGCCAAGTCCCAGACCAACATGGGACGGACATCACTGATTATAAAGGTAATGAACTAGTTATTTATCTCTACTTTCACAATGAATTGACTAACCCAACTCAATAACATTTTTAGCTAATTGAAATTTAAACTCTCCTGCCCCACAGTGTTGCAGACGTAATAGCATGCATGTTAAGCTACATCTCCTTCTTCAAACCAAATTATCGATAGAATGCATGTGAAGGTACTTCTCCTTCTTCAAACCAAATTATCGATAGAATGCATGTGAAGGTACTTCTCCTTCTTCAAACCAAATTATCGATAGAATGCATGTGAAGGTACTTCTCCTTCTTCAAACCAAATTATCGATAGAATGCATGTGAAGGTACTTCTCCTTCTTCAAACCAAATTATCGATAGAATGCATGTGAAGGTACTTCTCCTTCTTCAAACCAAATTATCGATAGAATGCATGTTAAGGTACTTCTCTATCTTCACACAAGACATTCCAAACACTTAATTGAACAAAAACATCGTTATTTTAACATCTCATAACACAAAACCAAAACAAAACGATCGTAATCAACTTGCCTGCGGTTCCAAGAGGAATTCCCTTCACAAACAATTTAACACAATTTTGTAACCAAACACCGGGAAATGTTCCAGTGTTCCAATCACGCCGGTTATTTTGTTCCTAACGAGGATGGAACAACAGAGTTTTTAATTAGCACTTTTTGTTGCCCGCAAAAAGAGTGTTCGATTCTAGCGAACACTAGATACAGGACTGATAAGTCATTGGACGCGGAAATTGTATAAATTACAAATACAAATTTCGGTGAGCGGTGGTAGCTCAATGGTAAGGACACGCGCTTCTTAACCGAGGAGTGCGGGTTCAAACCCGGGCACGTACCTCTGGATTTTTCAAGTCTATGTACGTATTTATACCACTAGCTCGACGGTGATGGAAAACATCGTGATGAAACCTGCAAATTCAAACAACTTTGGATTTGTAACCATGATCCAAAAAGTTGTCTGGTTCCCCTATCTTAGGGTTACGAAGGTCAGATCGGCAGTCGCTTCAATGTAATTACCAGACTCGCTTAATCCTGGATCATGGTCTAAGCGGACTCCGTCTAAGCACGGGACATAACGCTAGGATGATGATGACAAATACAAATTTCAATCTGTACATAGGTTTTAGTTCTAGGTAAGTGTTATAAAAAAAAATCCAAATGATTAAGTGTTTGGTCGTGTTAACCTGCTCACATTCGTGAAGAAATGATTTTTTTTTACAATATCAAACATTATCTTAGACATTATTAAAATGGCTTTTAATAGGAAAATACCATCTTTAGAATTTGCTGCGACAACTCTTGACAGTTTAAACGAACAATAATACTTATATAACGATTTTATTTTAAGAATTAAATTATTTAATTTAATTTTAAAATGTATTAAATCAGCCATAACAAATATAATCATAATCATATGCAATTTTGTTATTAATGCAAGAGATGTTTCAAGACATTTCAATATTAATACGAACGTAAATAAATCACATCTGTGTGTGAACATTACATGTTTGAGAATGTTACAAATACATATTGTTTTACACACACATACACTCTGAACCAAACGAAAACCACTCAAACGCCATACGCTAATACCGCTTCCAGCGACTAACCCATCCCTGGCCAATTCATCGTATCAACGCCGCCTATAAATCCATTTGTCTATTCAGACGGCGAGGTGTGACGAGGGCCGGAGCCGTGTTTTTGTCGAGCGACAATCATTGGACAAGGCGAGCGGACCAATAGGGACCAGGGTTCCGTAGCCAAATCGAGCTTTGAATGAGGCCATTCAAATAGTAACAATAGTTTTGGTTCTACATGCGGCGAGTCAAACGGCCTCTATATGTTGGACACGTGTCCCCGTGCCGAGAGCCATAAAAATAATATTCTCCTAATCGATTTCGATCACGGCAGCTAATCTACTTGGAGGATAAACCAACTACACAGGAGATATCATAGTGCACAAGTACTTAAGCTCATATTTAAATGTCAAAAATTATAACGCACTCGTTCTTTGAACTGCCTACCCTTTGGTTACCCCTTGGTTTAATAAAACACATACGTAACATCACGCCCATAATCCCCTAAGAGGTAGGCAGAATTAAAGGAGCAGGGAGCCACCTTAACCACATTCAGCCAAAAATAAAACCGGGCTGGGTCAGATGGAAAATTGTAAAAAAGTAGTAACAAGTGGCTAGCTTGTCGCCTACACAATCACATACCCAAAACCCCATATACCATTGACACGATTTACGACATGCTAGGCAAGAAACACAGTTGGCACATTATTTTTAAGTCCCACACCAACATGGGACAACATGTAATAAAACACTTACATGTTAAATGTAAAGTTTCAAAACACCTGCAAGGAATCTTCTCACAATCTGATGACATGTACATTATATGTACCAATATACCTGGAATGACATTCCAGGTACAGGTTCCTGGTACATTATATGTACCAATATACCTGGAATGATTACCAAATTATGTAATTTGAAGACCGCTACATTATTAATATTTTAAAGATCTTCAACTTTAAAGACTATGTAACCTTAATCTAGAATTCAGTTTAAACTCTATTCTAACTACTTCTATATAAGCGTGAAAACAATTTTTTAAATGCTTTCGAAGAATATAATTTTTTTATGTAACTTTTTATTCTGCCAACGGAACCCTGAAATGACGGTTCAACACGCTCTTGGACATTTTTATTATGACGAGCACAGGATTATATGTGCGTCGGGGTGTAAGCTTTTGTTTATTGCGACGGGACACAGCAGGCAGGGGAAACAATGGCGTCACGGCGGGCATAACGATGGTTTTGGAAGCTTGTCTTCATATATTTTATATATAATATATATATACGTGATGATGTCCCATGTTGATTTGGGTGAGGTATATAAAGACCGTGTTACATGGCAATCGACTTTCTCTGTCTGCCCTCCTTATATTTGTTTTATATTCAAATACGTTTGAAGACAAAGTAAACGAGATATCTTAAAAAAAAAAATAATTTGGCCCTTGAATAACTTTATTCGACTTTTGAAACAACCTTTAGAATGGCAAAATGAAGGTCTGTACCAGTTTTCAGCTTATGACCTCTCATTCCGAGGTTCAATTCCATTATCTGACTGGACTAGCTAACTATCATGGAGTCAGTTTAGTTTAATATTACACCAACTATGATCCTTAACGTTAAAATTATTATGATGTATTGTGTTTTGTGTTTATGATTATCTGGGCGACGAGCTAGCCACTAGTCAGTACTTTTTCGCAATAGGGATGTTGACTGGCAAGTCAATTAAGATACTTTTTTAAAGCTGTCGAAACGCAATCACTTCATAGATTTTGTATGGGCTTGTCAACATATGACGTCACTAGTTCGTATAGTCAACTGACTAAATATTAAGCAGTTTTTGTAAAATTTAATATCATAGACTTTGATTGAATTGAAAATCAATAAGATTTTACAACATACTACGATATTTAATTTTACGGAATTTATATAACAAAATTAAATATAAATCGACGACGACGAATCAACATCCCAATTATCTATATTTTCTTTGGGTAAATTTTGTTTAAGAAGCTTACTGCTTTAAAATTCTACGTTCTACGTAATCAATCACAAACATAAATACATCTATACTAATATTATAAAGCTGAAGAGTTTGTTTGTTTGCTTGAACGCGCTTATCTCAGGAACTACTGGTCCGATTTGAAAAATTCTTTCAGTGTTAGGTAGCCCATTTATCGAAGAAGGCTATAGGCTTTATAACATTAACCATAAACGCGGGTAGAACCGCGGGCACAGCTAGTAGATACATAACTCCAAACATAGGTACTCTAGAAATTCTTTCCAGGCTCAGCTAGAATTCCCTCAAGATGAACGGAGTAATATCAATAAGTTGAACTGGTTTAGATTGAAAATGAGCCGTGTTCAGAATGCTGAGCTTGTGAGGCGGGCTCTGGTTATACGTTGTAATACTGGAGTAATGCTTTCTGTCTGGGTGAATGGTAATGGGTGTCTATGGTTATGTGCTGGCATAATGCAGTAAGGATATATGGTGAAATATGTTTATACAGATAATTTTGCGTTGGTAACTCAATGATTTATCTAATAACCAGACTCGCTAAATCCTTAATCATGGTCTAAGCGGAGACCGACTAAGCATAATACAAAACGCTAGGATGGTCATGATGATGATGATGATGATGATGGTAGCTCAGTGGTTAGAAATCAGTACATTTAATAAGACGATTGTAGAAAAAGTGATAAGTGTGAGGCAGGATCGTAGCAAGTAGAAATATGATATCTCTGTCTACTCCCATGGGAAAATGCCATGACAGCACGTATGTATGTATAAATAAATCAATAACATCACACCCATAATCCCCGAAGGGGGAGGCAGAGCTAAAGGGGTAGCAAGCCACTGTAACCACCTAAGTACTATAACACATTTTAGCAAAAATAGAACTGGGGTGGGCTAGATGGAAAATTGTAAGAAAGTAGTGACACGTGGCTAGCTCGTCGCCTACACAATCACATACTCAACACCCGAAATACCATTAGTCGCATTTTACGACATGCTGGGTAAGGAACACAGTTGGCGCATTCTTTCCAGACCAACATGGGACAACAAAACTTAAACTTCAACCCATTTATGTCAATAATTATCCTTAATTGCCGTGACGCGTATCAAACCCACGATCTTCCAAGTGGGACGTATCGATCGTGATCTTTAACGTTTATGACAAGCTGACCTTTATTAAAAATTCATGTCGTTGATTTTATCGTTAACAATGTAGCCGATAGATTATTTTGTAAAATAATACATATTTGATACATTCAACTGTTAATTTTAGTCAAGAGCTTTGTGTTAGTCAAGTAAAATATGATAGCCCGATAAATTACATATTTCATATTCACAATCATACATAAATAAATACATCTACACTATTATTATAAAGAGTAAACATTCGTGTGTATATATGTATTTAACGAATAAACTACATACATATAACATCACGCCCATAATCCCCGAAGGGGTAGGCAAAGTCAAAGGGGCAGCATGCCCCTTCAACCACATTCAACCAAAAATAAAGCCGGGCGTGGTTAGATGGAAAATTGTGAAAAAGCAGTTTCAAGCGGCTAACCTGTCGCCTACACAATCACACACCCAAAACCCGATATACCATTAGTCGCCTTTGACGACATGCTAGGCAAGAACCACAGTTGGCATATTCTTTTTAAGTCCCAGACCAACATGGGACAGTGGGCTGAGTTGGATGGAAAGCTGTGAAAAAGGAGTGATAAGTGGCTTGTCGCCTACTCAGTCACATACCCAAAAGCCCGTAAACCATTAGTCGTCTTTTACGACATGCTAGGCAAGAACCACAGTTGGCACATTATTTTTTTTTGTCCCAGATCAACATGGGCCAAGTCCCAGACCAACATGGGACAAACGATAAACTAAAAAACTACTAAAACGATTTCAAAAATTCTTTCACCTTAGAATGCTACATTATTCCTGATTAACATATTACAGTCATTTGGTAGTTTTACCTGGAAAGTTTTCCGGGAGTTTTGAAAATTGGTAATTTTATCTCTCATCGCCATTTTTCCAAAATGGCGGCGCGAGCGGCAAAAATACGAGGTGGCAAAGTTGAAATTCGGAAAGAGCACCTCAAAATCTATAAAATTACCAATTTTCAAAACCCCTGGAAAACTTTCCAGGTAACCACTATTTTTCTCACCAAATGATTGTACTAATACGCTATAAAATATTTTAAAAACGTTAGGTTACCCCGGTAACGTTAAAAGATTACCGGGCGGTAACATGTCGGTAACGAACTAGCGTCGGCAGGCAGAGCTTGCTTGAGTAAGTCTGAAGTTGACCTTAAGTAGTTTAACTATGCTAAAGCCTAATATAACAGACTTCTAATGAGCATTACTTAAACTGTACTTACTTAAATACTTTTTTTATTTACTTATTAATACTAAAGCATAGTTCTAGTGTTCTCGACAAAAAATTCTTTATCCAGAAACCTGTTGTTTAGATTGAGATAAGCAAATACACTTAAATTCAAAAGTCTTCACCTTTTCAGAGCATAAGTATTTGAGAAAGACTCAAAACTGTTAAAAATGCTGCATTTTTTATTTATTTATTATGCTCCATCAAAACTTTTCAACACACAACACAACAAAAGATGATGAACAAACAGTTGCATCTACTAATACTACAACATAATAGTTCGAGCAAACATGTTTAATTAAGACCTCGACAACCCATGCGTTACTGAGCGGTAACACGTCGGTAACAAACTTGCGTCGCTACGCAAGCTCTAATCTGCTTAGCGGCAACTTGTTGAGCGTGGTGATCTTTGTCTCTCTACCAGATTCAGAGTATCAGTTATAGAGAATTGAGAAAGTCTCAAGTTGCATTTAAGTGCTTTTAACTATGTTTAAGTTTTTTTCTTTCCACATGCTCCGGTGGTTCGGACATGTGGAAAGAATGGATGACGAAAGATTGACTAAACAGATATACAATGCGAATGTGGAAGGATGTAGGAGCCGCGGAAGGCCCAGGCTCACCTACCACGACCAGATTGGTCGTGTATTAAAAGAAGGTGATGTTAGGAGTCATAAAAATCGTAGAGCTTGTATAAAAAGGATTATGAATGTTGAAGAGGCGAGTGAGGTGTGTAAGGATCGTGCCATATGGCGTTCGGTTCTCTCTGCCTACCCCGCTAGGGAAGTGGCGTGAAGTTTAGTTAGTTAGTTAAGTTTTTTAAAATACAGCTCGGAAATATTAGTATATAGGTCTAAAAAAGAGATTCGATTTTAGGATTAAGTTAAATACATAACTTAGGGTCAAAAGTCACAACTTTTTCAGAATAACTAAAGTTGCCAATGGCTCAAATTCTGCTTGAGTACCCGTTATAATTAGGTACAACTTAAGCACAGTTATAATAATAAAAAAATCAATTCATAACCAGCTGTTTAAATTAAGCTAAAGCACTTCTTTCGACTCTTAAATGCACTTGCTTAGCTTAATCTAAACAGCGGCTGACAGAAAACGGCTCCACTTACAACAGTCTCAAAACCAAATTAATTCCAAAGTGTACTGGCCCAAATGTTTGTAAAGCGATAAGCCTTATCGCCCCCACCAGACTGTAGGCTTACCAAGGGCTGCGAAATTGAACATTCCTCAGGCGAGCCAATTATCCTCCGTCTTAGCGCTGTTCCGCGTCAAATTGTTGGGGGACACTTGTCTCAGGGCTGTCACTTGTCACCTGTCAAAGTGACAGGTGAATATATAGGTTAGGATTTGAAATAACGGATTTTGGTGACAGCTAGCATGGTTGGGGTAATTTGGTACGTTTTGTTTATTGACTTAATACAATTTAATTTGGTATCACATCTACCCTCAAATTTTGAATACTGTTCTAACTGTGTTCCTGCTTAACATATCGCGTGCCTACCCCTTCAGGGCATCGAGGTATGTTTGTAAGTACTCTAAAATACACATAAATAGATATCAGACTACATCACATACATTGTTCTGACTCTGAGGTAAGCAGCTTAAGCATTTGTGTTACGGATATCAGAATCAACAGTGGTATTACAAATATATACCTATACATACATATACATAACATCACGCCCACAATCCCCGAAGGGGTAGGCAGAGTCAAAGGGACAGCATGCCCCTTCAACCACATTCAGCCAAAAACAAAGTCGGGCTGGGTTAGATGGAGAATTGTGAGAAAGCAGTGACAAGCGGCTAAACTGTCGCCTACACAATCACACACCCAAAATCCGATATACCATTAGTCGCCTTTTACGACATGCTAGGCAAGAACCACAGTTGGCATATTCTTTTTAAGTCCCAAACCAACATGGGACAGAGGGCTGGGTTGGATGGAAAGCTGTGAAAAAGGAGTGACAAGTGGCTAGCTCGTCGCCTACTCAGTCACATACCCAAAAGCCCGTAAACCATTAGTCGCCTTTTACGACATGCTAGGCAAAAACCACAGTTGGCACATTCTTTTTTTTTGTCCCAGATCAACATGGGCCAAGTCCCAGACCAACATGGGACCATAATATATACCTAAAATTGGATATTAACACACGACACAGAACAAACACAAGTATTCATCACACAAATGTTTGTCCTGGGTGGGGATCGAACCCACAACTCTTGGCGCATAGGGTAGGGTCACTACCGAATGCGCCATCGAGCCAGTCAACAAAGATCAAATATCAAAGACCAAAAATAGGCACAGACAATCAAATGATACCAAAATGGTATCCACTCAGCATGTGCCGGAGAACGCTTATAGTGTCGCGATGCTGGTCTTTCGAAGAAGCCTTAAATCTTACTATCCCACTATAATATTAATGCGATAGTTTGTTTGAATGTTCGTTACTCTTTCACGCAAAAACTACTGAATGGATTTTAATGAAAATTTTGAATAATGTAGCTGATACACCCGAATAACTATCTATGTTTTATCGACGTACCACGCGAGTAAAGCCCCGGGCAGAAGCTAGTTAATAATTCACTCTATTCTCAATGAGAGAAAGCAATCCTACCATAGGTCGTTCGCCACTTCCTACCACAATTTTTCTATTCCAACCACAGATGCACGGGACGCGTCCCTTACAGTCTAAATACGAATGCACCGCACATTATCATCTTCCTAGCGTTATGTCCCGTGCTTAGACGGGGTCCGCTTAGACCATGATCCAGGATTTAGCGAGTCTGGTAGTTACATTAAAGCGACTACCGATCTGACCTTTGTAACCCTGAGGAACCAGACCATTTTTGGATCATGGTTACAAATCCAAAGTTGTTTGAATTTGCAGGTTTCATTACGATGTTTCCCTTCACCGTCGAGCTAGTGGTATAAATACGTACATAGACTTGAAAAATCTAGAGGTACGTGCCCGGGTTTGAACCCGCACCCCTCGGTTAAGAAGCGCGTGTCCTTACCATTGAGCTACCACCGCTCTCATACGAATGCACCGCGCACTGGGATTAAAATAAACTTTTCCGGCGGACAATAAAAATGGCAGAGATCGGTGCCGGGCGTGTCGCTTTATTTTTGCCACAAAGCCCGCCGGAAATACGGGACACGGGACACGGGACACGGGACAAACTACATTGGTTTAGGATTAAAAATACCGCATTTGAATGATTTCGGTTGCGTAGTGGAACGGGCGATTTGTTGAATTCGCCTGTTCATTTAAACGGTAAAAATGTTTACGAGAAAGGATTCGTCTAGTAGTCTAGTCTAGTTCGCTCTGTGAAGAAGAAGTAGTTGAGTTATGCTAAAATAATGAACTCATTTACATGATACAATTGTACCCTAATGGTTTAACTTGGATTACCTGTAAGTAAGATCATCAGATATTAGTTTTCATTTTGAAAATCAACTTTCAACTACCTTTACATTTCAAGAATAGATTCTCATACTCTAAAACCTTTTAAATATGAAGAACAGGGCGACAAACTGAATGTGAAACAAAAAAAACATTATTACCTACAACGGCGGCGACGAGCTACTCGTTGGTCACTACTTTATCGCAATTTCCATCTAACCCAGCCCAGTTTTTTATGCCTAATTGTGGTTAAACGGGCTTGCTGCCCCTATGACAATGCCTACTCCTTCAGGGATTACAGACGCGATGCTATGTGTGCCGCATTGGCGCACGTAGGAGACATAACACGATTAAGCATACACTAACAGATTGAAAGATATATAAACGGTGATATGACGGTAATAAACTCAGACATCTACACACACATTAATCACATATTAATATTGTATGTACTAAAGTATGTAAAGTCAATCAATTTGTATATCCCTTAAGAAAAGTTAGTAAGGTAGTCTCTATAAAAGCTGCACTTACAGCTTATAATGGATACGTTGATTCCGTGCTACGATATGGCATAATTTTATGGGGAAATTCTGTAGACATCCATAACATATTTATTATACAAAAGGTATTAAAAAAACGGATTCACGTCGTCCATTCTTTTAAAAATATAATATTCTTCCAATTCCTTGTTTGTACATTTATGAAATAAGTTTATTCGTATTTAAACATAACAACATAGACAAAAGAGATGTCACGAGTAGAAATATTCGTTCTAAAATAACAATTTAAGTTGATATGAATTTAAGAAACTAATGAAATTGTGGTTATTAAGTAATTGTTTTTATAGCCTCAATGACTATAAACAACATACAATCAGACAAATCCGACAAAGTATTGTGTTATATATGCTAAATATTTTTGTTTTTATCTCTATATAAACTGTGTATACACCTGTAAAGGTAGGATTTGGCGATATTCATATAAAGAAACTTCGTTAACTATGTACCCAAATTTATACACAATAAAGTTCATTTCATTTCATTTCATTTCAACTTTCGTCTCATTTCACACCATCCTATTTACGGTTATACTATGTATATATACGTATTTCAAAAATTCTGTTGCTGTAATAAATGTGGTAGCTAAAAAAAAATTAGAATTCAAGCCACAAAATGTACAAAACTGTTGCATATTCATAGCACACACCAACAAACGAAATAAAATGACATACCTATACAACTAACAAACAAATTTGAAAAACAGACGAGTGCGCTTCTGACACTAGAGAGTAGATTTTTCTGTTTCTTAACATATCATCATCATCCTCTTGCCCTTCTCCCAGTTCATCTGGGGTCGGCGCAGCATATCTTCCTTATTCTCTGATTCTTAACATAATGACATACTTAATACATACATCTATCTATTAATACGTGAAGCAAAAACGTTGTACCCCTTTTTATGAGAATTACGCGAACGGAGGAGTATGAGATTTGGCACAGTTAAAGTTTATATGGCGAAGGAGTGCAGAAAGCTAATATTTAAATAAATAATGTATTAGCAATACGTTGAATAAATAGAAAAAAAATAAACTAATAATGGTTAATTTCGACCAGTGGGCGACACTAGTTACATTTTATCACGTCCGTAATGCCCGAAAGACAGCGTCGGAGTCAAGGTAAGAAGAGGCATGCTCCGGTGGTTCGGACATGTGGAAAGAATGGATGACGAAATATTGACTAAACAGATATACAATGCCAAAGTGGAAGGATGTAGGAGCCGCGGAAGGCCCAGGCTCACCTACCACGACCAGATTGGTCGTGTATTAACAGAAGGTGATGTAAGGAGTCATAAAAACCGTAGAGCTTGTATGAAAAGGATTATGAATGTTGAAGAGGCGAGTGAGGTGTGTAAGGATCGTGCCATATGGCGTTCGGTTCTCTCTGCCTACCCCGCTAGGGAAGTGGCGTGAAGTTTAGTTAGTTAGTTAGTAATGCCCGATGGGGTAGGCAGAGTCAAAGAGACAGCTAGGCCCCTTAACTACATTCAGGAAAAAATAAAACTGGGCTGAGTCAGATGGAAAATTTTGAAATAGTAGTGACAAGTGGCCAGCTCGTCGCCTACACAATCACAGACCCAAAACCCGATATACCATTAGTCACCTTTTACGACATGCTAGGCAAGAAACATATCATCATCTTCCTAGCGTTATGTCCCGTGCTTAGACGGGGTCCGCTTAGACCATGATCCAGGATTTAGCGAGTCTGGTAATTACATTGAAGCGACTGCCGATCTGACCTTCGTAACCCTAAGATAGGGGAACCAGACAATTTTTGGATCATGGTAGGCAAGAAACATAGTTGGCACATTATTTTCAACCGACTTAAAAAAAAGAGGAGGTTCTCAATTCGACCGTATATATATACGTTCCTCCTCCTTTTTTTATATATATATATATATATATATTTTTTTTTTTTTTTCTTTTTTTATGTGTGTTCGCGCATAACTTCGTCATTCATGAACCGATTTTGATGTTTTTTTTTCGTTTTTACTTTTATTAGGTTCGTTAAAAATTATTAAGTCTCAAACCTATATGGGTCAATTAATCTATATTTTTATATTTTGTTTCATATTGGTCTTTGACTATATCATAAGAGGCAACTAATTTTATATTAGTATATTAGGTTTGTGACTATGCAGGCTATAAGCTAGCCGCTAGTCACAACTAATAATAATAAATTCTCAGACTGACACACAGATTCCCTAGTTCCAAACTAAGCCTATGCTTGTACTATGAATACTATGTATAATTTTATAAACATCCATGACTCGAGTACAAATGACCATGTTCATCACACGAAACATTTGCCACTAGCGGGATTCGAACCCGCGACCCTTGGTTTCGTGACCAGGGTCTCTGATCACTCGACCAACGGGCCATCTGTTGCATAATTCTCATCTAACCTCAATCAACTTTATTTCTATTACTCTTTGGACTCAACGCACCATGTATGTTTATATTTTTTTAGAAACAAAGGGCTTATGAGTGAGGTTCATAACAATGTCCCTTACTTTGACAGGCCCGTTGGTCGAGTGGTCAGAGACCCTGGCCTTGAAACCAAGGGTCGCGGGTTTGAATCCCGCTAGGGGCAAATGTTTCGTGTGATGGACATGGACATTTATTGTACTTGAGTCATGGATATTTATAAACGTATTTAATATGTCTATCCGTTGACCTAGTATCCATAGCACAAGCTTATAAGCTTAGTTTTGAACTAGGGAATTGGTGTGTCAGTCTGGAGAATTTATTTATATTTACATGTAAGGCTCAGGTTACCCTTAAGCTATCACTTCTCTAAGAACTTGACTGTGTCAAATTGTCCATTTATAAACAGTTTACTCGCAAAGTAGTTAATTAAAGGAAGATTGATTGTCTTCGGCGACTTATTGGCTGCCCCTGAGACAAGATTGGGCCGACAACTTGATGGATCGACGGGTATTTGCGTTTTGTTTTATTTGAATCGCTGCGGTTCGGCGGTGACGAGCGTTTAATGGCGGTTCCTAAGACAAATCTAGGCTGAAGTCCTAGGTGGGATGGAGAGCGATAAAACGTGATACGATTCGATGCGATTAGGGAGTGCAATGCTGCGTCCAGCAATCCAGGTAGGTCCGGTACAATTTTAACTTATCCAGCGATATGTGCTGGTTTAATGCTACTGGATTTCAATCCCTACTAGAATAGAATGCGGGGTCCAGCTATCTAGCTGGGACCAGTAAAATTTAGCTCTGCTGAATCCAGCATCATTTAAACTAACTAATTAACTAAACTTCACGCCACTCTCCTAGCGGGGTAGGCAGAGAGAACCGAACGCCATATGGCACGGTCAAAATCAAAATTCATGATCCTTTTCAGCATCATGTACTGGATCAAAAATGCGGCCGGATCGCAATCTTTGGAAATGGTGATAGATCATATTACGCGGAACTAAATACGGCATATGAGGTATAGAATACAGGGTGGTCTTTTTTAATTGTCTGTAGTACTATTGTTTATCTTTGTGCAAACATACACTGAACTAAAAAGTCTATTTACCAGGACTAGTACTCTACGTCTCGTAGTGCACATAACAAGTGCAGGCTGCATTTTAAGTAGTGTGACTTTTAAATTGACTATATATTGTGCTATGGTTACTAGGTAAACGGATACCGACACTTATATACGTTTATAAACATCTATGACTTGAGTACAAATGTCCATGTTCACCACACGAAACATTTACCTCTAGCTGATTCGAATCCGTGAACCTTGGTTTCTTGGCCTGGGTGTCTGACCAACGGGCCAATCGAAATTAATGTATAGAATCTTTGATCTCATTTAAATAAAACTATTTGTATTACTTGAGTATCGAAAATCCTCAACTTAGTCTTTTAACTCGGGAAAACAATTCCTATTTGACTACATATTGTAAATCGTACCGTATCGCGCCGCGTAGCTTTTTCGCTCACGTAGGACAACGCGAAGGTGACATCTGTCCCTGATTGGATCTGAACAATTGATTTTGCAATTGTATCCCTTCCATCGAGTTGCGATACACAATTTAGCTATAACACGGACCTTTTACCCATTAAAGCGAAGTTTTAATGAATAACGAGGT
Source organism: Glyphodes perspectalis (assembly GCA_951394215.1). NCBI lineage: Eukaryota > Metazoa > Arthropoda > Insecta > Lepidoptera > Crambidae > Glyphodes > Glyphodes perspectalis. Next base: position 2,830,163 of record OX596218.1, read on the forward strand.
TTTCTCTGATTAAGGTTTTGGAGGATATTATTCTTCATAGTAGTGCTTTTCCTTGTGTAAGAGAAGTTTTTGTGTTTAATCTCCCCCATATGTTAATTATAAGAACTCAACATTAAATTAATAATTGGGCATACATTATCATTGTCTCCTTTAAATAAGATAAAAAAAAAAAAATATATATATATTTATTGCCAAAAAACAAAATGTCCATTACAAGTTAGGCTGACCTCCACACTAGGCATTGCCTGTCCTGTGGAAGGTTACACGACTTCAAGTAACATACAATTAAGAAAAAATTCAGCAATTATTTTTTATAAAAATTATTTTGATTAAAATAACATTTCCAGTATAATTCGATTTATGATGTATGTCTTCTATAAGGTCACGCCCATAATTCCCGAAGGGGTAGGCAGAGTTAAAGGGGCAGCAAAACCTTTTAACCATATTCAGACAAAATACAACTAAATGTCCTGATTATCATATTTCTCACTAGCTTCTGCCCGCGGCTTCGCTCGCGTGGTACAATGATGAAACAGCCCATATGTTATTCAGGTGTATAAGCTATATTATTCTAAAGTTTCATTATAATCTATTCAGTAGTTTTATTTTTGGTGAAAGAGTAACAAACATCCATCCATACATACAAACTTTCGCATTTTTAATATTAGTAGGATTTATGTCTATTTCTATTTATCAATTGTGATTTAGTTCTATTGCAATTAGACATCATTGCCAATATCTTTTAGCGCTCTGTACATATTTTAAAGCTGTTAGTACTTTCGATAAACGAGTGAGCATATCCCTAAAACATAGTTCAAATTATAGCCGCCCAAAATCGAGCACGTATAAAAAATACCTCCAGCCTCCAGCCTAATGGACCGTCACAAGTAATAAAAAGCGCATTTCACCCCGCCATATCGTTCTAAAATTGTTTGTGTAAAAAAAGAACTTTTTTTTACACTTCCCAACAGCGATACTTCGGAGCGAGTTCGAAAATATCCGACGCGTTTGTTGTGAAAAGTTTGATTTTTCTCTCTCGTAAATGTTTGCTGTGAAACTGGCACATTTCTCTTGTAAATTACTAAGTTTAGATCGTGATGGGTTTGTTTCTTTCGAAATTCCGCGTTTCATATTGTTGATCTTTTTCGTCGCTAAAACATAAGTGTTTGAACATTTTCTTCTTTATGGTCGATAGCAACCAAAAATGTTGTTATATCTTATATTGATATAATATATTATATTTTTTAATTTATAATGTCACTAAATTAGATATATAATTACATATGAACGTATTTAAAACGTGCCATCTGTTGAGTTTCTTGCGACACCTCTTCTTAGCAGGCCATTCATGTCGAGGTGCTGGTAGGGCAAAAAAATTTTTGGCGTGCAAAAGAATTTGTTATGAATCCACTTGCAGAATAAATTATTCCGTTTAATTTAATTTCTTACATACATACCAATACGCCTTCAATACCCGAAAAGCGTAGGTACCTTAATATAAAAAAAATAAAAAAAAGGTACTTATAATCTACGACACAGACTCCTTAAGGCTTATTTAGCCAAAAATTTTATTGAGTATGTAGGGTTAGATAGAATATTATAAAAAGTAGTGACAAGTAGCTAGCTCGACTTTTAACCGTCTTTTATGATATTGACTGCCTCGTTGGTCTAGTGGTAGCATGCGCCACCTAAGGACCAAGAGGTCCGGGTTCAAATTCCGGGTCGGGCCAAAAATTTGTAGCTGGTTATTTCAAAATTGAAATTATTTTGTAACAGTCCGGAGTCAGGAAGTTGGCGGTTTAATCACCCCCGTGTCTTAGGAAAGCACGTTAAGCCGTTAGTCCTGCGCCTGATCTCTCACCGGTCATGTCGATTTGCCGTCTAACCGGACTATGAGAGTGAAGGCACAGAGAGTGCATCTGTGTTTGCGCACGCACTTGTGAACTATCTATATAATATCTCCTGCGCAAATGGCCAATCGTCGTTGAGATTGGCCGCCGTGACCGATATCGGTTAGGAGGACATTATGATATTCTAGACAAGGAACACCCATTCCATCCAACCCAGCCCACTGTCCCATGTTGGTCTGGGACTTCAAAAGAATATGCCAACTTCTTCTTGCCTAGCATGTCGTAAAAGGCGATTAATGGTATATCGGATTTTGGGTATGTGATTGTGAAGGCGACAAGCTAGCCACTTGTCACTACTTTTTTACAATGTTCCATCTAATCCAGCCCAGTGTTATTTTTGGCTGAATGTGGTTAAAAGGGCATTTTGCCCCTTTGACTCTGCCTACCCCTTCGGGGATTATGGGCGTGATGTTATGTAGACAAGGAACACAGTATCTACATTATGTTTGTAGCATCTTCTTCCTATTTTGCGCACTATACTAATTAATTATTATTCAACTATCTTTTCCCCGAGGTTTACCAGTGTGGAATTCAGTCTCTTGCAAAGATCGCGTAGCATTCAGCCTAATGGACGGATTCTATCTATAATGTCTCTCATTATATAATTTTTTTCTAATGCAAAAACTACACCGACGGTAAAAAGCACCCTTATCCGACGAGCGTGTATGAAAAGACTTATTAAAGTAGAAGAAGCGAAAGGTGTGTGTCAGGATCGTAGCAAATGGGAGGATGTGATCTCTGTATGTGTGTATGTAAAAACGACACCAATGGGTCAAAGGTCATTCATTATCAACAAACTTGACCTCAACGTGAACCACTGTTTCTCCTTCAACGCACCCCAGAACTTAATAAATAAGCAAGTTATTATCCCTATTTTTGAACTGGAACGAAACGTTTAAACTTTTTAATGTAACTTGTACTACACAGTGAGAGTATTTAAAATTAATCGTTCTCTTTATTCATCTAAAACAAACAACTTCTGTTTTAAAACTTTGCGAACGAACGGGAGTTTGAATGCGGTATTTTTCTCAACGCGAAAACGCGAAGGCTCATTAAATTAAAGATGTTAAGGTGGAACAGGTTAATGGTTTTTCCCATTTTCCAAATCTAATATTTTTATTTGACTTCCTGAATTCAGGATCATGGTTTAAGTGGACATAAGGCGAGGAACAAGATGATTAGTTACATCTAATTTTAAAATCATATAAATGTGTACATAACATCACGCCCATAATCCCCGAAGGGGTAGGCAGAGTCAAATGGGCAGCAGGCCCCGTTGAACACATTCAGCTGAAAACAAAACTGGGCTGGGTTAGATGGAAAATTGTGAAAAAGTAGTGACAAGTGTCTAGCTCGTCGCCTACACCATCACATACCCAAAACCCCATATACCATTAGTCGCCTTTTACGACATGCTAGGTAAGGAACACAGTAAAGATATAATTCATTCCAATGGTCTCATTAAAATTGACTGGCCCGTTAGCCGAGTGTTTAGAGATCCTGGCCACGAAACCGAGGGTCACGAGTTCGAATCCCGCTAGGGGCAAATGTTTCGTGTGATGAACATGGAAATTTGTACTCGAGTCATGGATGTTTCCAAACATATTTAAGTATGTCTTTCCGTTCATCTAGTATCCATAGCACAGGCACAAGCTTATTTTGGGACTAGGGAATTGGTGTGTCAGTCTGGAGGATTTATTTTATTTATTTATTTTAATCCTAAATTTATGAAATACAAAAAGTATAACATTATGTTTAATCAACCACTCACGATAAAATCTCAAAGACCATTACCCCAATACTAATAATATTAGTAGAATCACCCTCCCTTTGACTCGATCAACCGAGCCAGATAGGATTTCAAAATCCAGTTTTTCCCAAAACCATTCGAAACGAGCAAGTTATCCGCTTCGCTTTGGCGTCCTTTGCGGCTCCCAACTGAATTTCACGTTAGATTACACCGAGTGGATTAAACTGCAGGTGAATTTTTAGTGTATTACAAGGGAATTTGGGCAATAAACTAGTTATTCTGTCTGTTTAAACGCAGCAGTCATAACTTTGGTATCGTAAAACTAGTGAGTTATGGATGTTCAATGTTAGTAATGGAACTAAAAGAGTAGAGGGCGAATAAAACCGAACGCTTGGGTCCAATCTAGACATTATCTCGCACTAGCAACGCCCCGCGGTTTCACCCGCATAGTTCCTGTTCCTGTAGGAATATAGGGATAAAATGTAGCCTATTTTACTTCCGGATAATGTAGCTTTCCAATGGTGAAAGTATTCTTGAAATCAGCACAGTAGTTTTTGAGTGTATTCATTACAAATGTGTTTGTGTGTGTATGACACACAAAAATACAAATCTTTCCTCTTTATAAAATTAGTATAGATAGAGATGAGTTAATATTTCTATTACAAAGTAGTTATATTAACTGACCCGTTGGTCGAGTGGTCAGAGACCCTGGCCACGAAACCAAGGGTCGCGGGCTCGAATCCCGCAAGGGGCAAATATTTCGTGTGATGAACATGGATATTTGTACTCGAGTCATAGATGTTTATAAACGTATAACGGATAGACATACTTCTATCCGTTCACCTAGTATCCATAGCACAAGCTTATAAGCTTAGTTTGGGACTGGGAATTGGTGTGTCAGTCTGAAGAATCTATTATTTACTATTTTCCCAACATTTCCCTTCACTACTCTGCTCCTATTGATTGTAGCGTGATGAAAAGTATACTATTAACCTGCCCAGAAGTATAAAGAATAATTGTACCAAGTTTCGTTAAAATCCGTCGAGTAGTTTTTGTTTCTATAAGGAACATACAGACAGACAGACAGACAGACAAAAATTTTACTGATTGCATTTTTGGCATCAGTATCGATCACTAATCACCCCCTGATAGTTATTTTGAAAATATATTTCATGTACAGAATTGACCTCTCTACAGATTTATTATAAGTATAGATTATTTATTATATTCACCTTTGTATTAATAATCGATATATTAAGTTCTTTAATTTAATAAAAGTAAGCAAGACAGAAAGGATGAAAAGGATTATGAATGTTGAAGAGGCGAGTGAGGTGTGTAAGGATCGTGCCATATGGCGTTCGGTTCTCTCTGCCTACCCCGCTAGGGAAGTGGCGTGAAGTTTAGTTAGTTTAGTTAGTATAACAAGACGACACTAGGAAAACATTATCAAGACATTAATATTCATTTTCATACTTGAGAAACAAATTCGTAACACTGTATGTGCTACGAGCGTAGCACAGCCGTAGTATAGCTGCTACGAGCCTCCGATCGTAGTACTTCGCTCAAAGTCTTCATATTATCAAAACTACTGGACTTTATGTTAATTTCTAATTTTTAACCAATTTAAAAAAAAGGAGGAGGTTCTCAATTCGTCTGAATTTGTTTTATTTTCAATTAAAATAGTAACAATTGGTAACTGAGAAAATTTATTTGGGTCAATTTCCGGAGTAGAAGACAGTTCGGAGTACGCTTCTAAAAAGGTGATGTTATATTTTTGTTTTGTGCCATTTGTGACGTCGTGTTATTAAAACCGTAATTACTATGTTAAATTGTCCCATGTTAGTCGGGGACTAAAAAGAGTGTGTCTCTTGCCCAGCATGTCGTATAAGGCGACTAATCGTATATGGGGTTTTGGATATGTGATTGTGTAAGCGACGAGCTAACCACTTGTCACTACTTTTTGACAATTTTCCATCTAACCCAGCCCATTGTCCCACGTTGATCTGGGACTTAAAAAAAATGTGCCAACTGTAGTTCTTGCCTAACATGTCGTGAAAGTCGACTAATGGTATATCAGGTTTTGGGTATGTGTGGTGTAGGTAACAAGCTAGCCACTCGTCACTACTTTTTCACAATTTTCCATCTAATCCAGCATAGTTTTGTTTTTGGCTGAATGTGGTTAAAGAGGCCTGCTGCCCTTTTGACTCTGCCTACCCCTTCAGGGATTATAGTCGTGATGTTATGTTACTATGTTAGGACTTTTATTTTATGAAAAGAAAAAGAAAAAAGATGGTGCTATACTTCTCTGCTTTAAACTCATTAAGTGCATTTCACAGCGTGATGAAATTTTTATATGACCATTAAATAGTTTCTTTTTGATGGCTAAAAAATAAAATGAAATACGATATTACTGCTCATAACATGAAACTTCACAGTCACTGAAATTAATTTTCGTATTATGGAGCATAATATGTTATTTGTGATAGCTTAAAAATGCTATAAAATAAAAGCTAGACAACGCGAAATAACAATGCATTTGATTTAAATAGAAGTTAATAGTTTATTCGTCGTGTTAAAACTGAAATGAGATTTCGTTTCAATAATGTTTTATCCTATAAAATCAGGGATCAACGAAACTGATCCTTTTTTTAAATAAAAATCTAAACGCGAGGTCCAGTTATACATTATAATGTATAATTATTATACACTTGGGATTCATATATTCTATCCATGTCTATTTTCATTAATTTTTTATTTAATTTTCATTCTATATTCATCCAGTCAACTTAGGTCTAATTGGGTTAGTAACAATGTCTTATCCTAAGTTAGTAATTCATGTTCATTAGTGTGTTGTGAAAACAAATTGATGACACATTTTTTTATATCAATTAAAGTTAAACACAACAAAATAGATTTATTTGCAACATCATTCTATAAAGTTAAGTTTTATTTTTGGCTGAATGTGGTTAAAGGGGCCTGCTGCCCCTTTGACTCTGCCTACCTCTTCGGGACTATGGGCGAGATGTTATGTATGTATGTATCATTTCATATTTTACATATCTACATAACATTATCCCATGGTTAGTAGGGGTCCACTTAGACCATGATCCAGGAACCATCTACCCAACATCTATATAATACAAAAGACTAATAGTTTTACAGGAAATATACTTCACCATTATGTACTAACCTACCCTAATTACCGTTTGAATTATATCAAAGTGTTTTCTTGTAAAAGGAATGAATGCACATCCATCAAAATAAACCCACATTGTTCTATAAACATAGCATTTCATTTTTTTACATAAATAGTTGTAGCTATGATTCCTTGCGTGCGCCTTTGTGTATACCAAAGAACATATCCATAAATTAAAAAAAACTGTATCTGATCAGTTTTTCTCGAATGCTAAACAACAATTCTTGCATTACAGTGTTACGGTAAAAACACGCAAGAAATACGACCACGCCTTACTAATTACAGGGCAAAGAACTATAGTAATAGAAGCTTATAATTGTACACAAATAGGTAGATTGACAGGCCCGATGGTCGAGTGGTCAGAGATCTTAGCCGCGAAACCAAGAGTCGCGGGTTAAAATCCCGCTAGGGGCAAATGTTTCGTGTGATAAACATGGACATTTGTACTCGAGTCATGGATGTTTATAAACGTATTTAATGTCTATCCGTTCACCTAGTATCTATAGGACGAGATTAGTTTGGAACTAGACAATTGGTGTGTCCGTCTGGACAATTTATTTATTTATTTAGATATATAATATACTAGCAGCGCCCTGCGGTTGCACGTAGTACCCGTTTCCGTGGGAATACAAGGACTCCGAGCTAAGTAGCTAAAGCACTTGTGTTACGGATATCAGTATCTACAGTGGTATTCCAAATATATACTCACATATTAGATATTAACACCCAGATACAGAACAAACACAAGTATTCATCACACGAATGTTTGTCCTGAGTGGGGATCGAACCCGCATCTCCTGGCGCATGGGGCAGGGTCACTACCGGATGCGCCATCGAGCCAGTCAAATTAATCTATTTATCTAGATATATAGAGTTAGTATATATATATAAATATATAAACTATTCATTCAGAATCCTGTATTCGCACAAGAAATCCTGCTGTCTCGCAACTCATTGTGCCAAGCACTTTTCGGAAGTACCGTCCGAGTTCTGCGTTACGGTAACGACCGGTTCGCGTGCTAAAATTACATCCCCTCCTCGCCTCCCTCTACCGATATTCGTTCACAATTTCACACGTGATTATTGGGGGGATCTGTTGTGACTGTTGGAGATTTGAGATAAGACAAGTGTGCCTTGGAATGTGAGGCGGCGATTATTTTGAAATTGTGTGCAACTTAGCGGTTCCAATGCAATAGCTTTTTTTAAAATGGACTGACGTATCATTCACTAGATTTATGACACGCCAATTCCCAAGTTCCAAACTAAGCTTATGCTTGTACTATGGATACTAACTAGGTGAACGGATAGACATACATAAATACGTTTATATACATCCTTGACTCGAGTGCAAATGTCCACGTTCATTACACAAAACATTTACCCCTAGCGGGATTCGAACCCGCGACACTTAGTGTCATGGCCAGGGTATCTGACCATTCGACCAACGGGCCAGTCAGTTATACCTAATGTAGAAATTAGGTTAAAGTATTTGAAGTTGAACTAATTTGTGGCACCCCAAATGGTGGTCCCTAACGTCTTGTTCAAACAGGAGCTATCGCGCCATCGACACACGACGCCATGCGAGTGCGGCATGAAGCGGCAAGTTTACACGCAACGATACGACCTATTTAGGAATTGACCAAATTTTAAACATACGCAAATAATGATAATTTCAGTATTTTGCATTATTGAAAAATAGACTTAATAATAAAACTCTATGCGTCATTAATTTTTTTTTTTCATTTTGCAAAATTTGGACGCGTTTTTTTGCGTTAACTATCGCACATATGCAAAAATGTTACACAACCTTTTTTGTAGGAAATTTAATTATCTATAACTTATACTTGGAACATTTTTCGATATTTTAACCATTCATTAGTTATTTAAAAAAAAGTGCTTTTTTCGATCTTCTAAATGGCAATTGACTGGACTATGACAGGACATTTGCCTTTAAATGTGTAAGTATACAGAGCAGTGGTGTCTGTGAAACTCATATAAATTACAGCTGTGCCCTCGTTTATAGTTATTTTGTCGTAGCGTGATGTTATATAGCTTATAGCCTTCCTCGATAAATGGCCTATTCAACACAAAATATTTTTTTAATTCGCACTAGTATGTAGCTCCTGAGATTAGATCATTCACCAAACAAAGAATTTCTTCAGTTTTATATATGTATAGTAAGTATGGATATTAAGAGATCGTCTCTGGTTTATCTTATAGTTCGGATGGATTGATCAAATGTGAACCAGTTTGGTTAAGTCCACGCTAAAGGTCATACAGACTACGACCAGGACATTACGACAGAAAGAATGTCAACTTTGAACTATTTTGTGATAGATACCCTAGGACGCAGCGCCAAATTTACACGAGACGATACGACTTATTTGGGCATTGAACAGTTGTAGACATATATAAATAATGACAGGACATGTAGCCTTTAAAATATGTCTAACCATACACAGCGACGGTATCACTGGAACTTACTACATAACATAACATAACATAACATCACGCACGTAATCCCCGAAGGGGTACGCAGAGTCAAAAGGGCAGCAGTCCCCTTTAACCACATTTAGCCAAAAATAAAACTCATCACTGGAACTTATATATAAAGTATATCAATAGATTGTTCGTGGTCTATAATAAAGTCCGGGTGGCATTCGATCAATTGTAACCCAGTTTGGTTAAATCTTAGCTCTAGACCATACAGACTCACTATCCAACGCATAAACTCCTTTGAGGTTAGCTTCGAACTATTTTGTGGTGCCCTAGGGCCCAGCTATCGTCTTGTTCGAACAGGCGCTATCGCGACCATCGCACACGGCGCCAGCAGCATGCAAGCGCGACACGAAGCGCGCCGCGTTCACCCATTACAGGGACAAGTTTACAAGACACGATACGATTATTTGTTTATATTACCAAGTATAAGCCCAGCCTCATGGTTAGCTGTCGCTGTGGTGGATTAAAAATATATTTTTTTCAATCGTACATAACATCACGCCCTTAATCCCCGAAGGGGTAGGCAGAGTCAAAGGGGCAGCATGTCCTTCAACCACATTCAGCCAAAAATAAAGCCGGGCTGGGTTAGAGTGAAAATTGTGAAGAAGTAGTGACAAGCGGCTAACCTGTCGCCTACACAATCACACGCCCAAAACCCAATATACCATTAGTCGCCTTTTACGACATGCTAGACAAGAACCACAGTTGGCACATTCTTTTTAAGTCCCAGACCAACATGGGACAATGGGCTGGGTTGGATGGAAAGCTGTGAAAAAGGAGAGACAAGTGGCTAGCTCGTCGCCTACTCAGTCACATACCCAAAAGCCCGTAAACCATTAGTCGCCTTTTACGACATTCTAGGCAAGAACCACAGTTGGCACATTATTTTTTTTGTCCCAGATCAACATGGGCCAAGTCCCAGACCATCATGGGATATTTTTCAATCGTGACATAGTTTTTTGTCAGTCTGTCTGTTATCTCACTAGAACTACAAATTTTGTTGACAAGTTCGAGAACAGCAGTGATGTAGCTAATTCTACCAGGCCCTGTATCAAATTACTAAATCAGGGCTCTTTGAGCCCCTTAAAACGTTAGTTACTTAATAATATACTGACTGGCTTGATGGCGCATTGGGTAGTGACCCTGCCCTATGCGCCAAGAGTTGTGGGTTCGATCCCCACCCAGAACAAACAATCGTGAGATGAATACTTGTGTTTGTTCTGTGTCAGGGTGTTAATATCCAATATTTAAGTATATATTTGTAATACCGCTGTTGATTCTGATATCCGTAACACTTAAGCTACTTACCTCGGAGTCAGATCAATGTATGTGATGTTGTTGGATATTTAATAATAACCCCAAAATGCATTCAAGGTCGCACGGTGTAAACCGCCCGCTCGCATGCTAATTACCGGGCGGTTGTCACGCCACCCGCTCGCGTGGTATCGACGCCCTTTTATTTTTGCCCGCGACCCAAACTTTACCAAAACCTTGAGTATAACCAATGATGTTGAAACTTGAAACCTCGGCAGGTGAAATTACCACGATAAAGTCTGGTATTATGTTAATTAGTGAACAATATATGCATAGGTTGGTCGAGTAGTTAGATTTAAGCTATGAGTCGTGAGTTTGGATTCCGCTGGGTTAGTGATCATTATAGTAATTGCTTCAATCGTCCTTAGTCTATAGAATCAAGGATATAGTTAATGCGACTACACGTTCAGTTTTAGACGGGAAAGTCCTGTTACAGATCCTGATCTCCCCGATGAAACATTTGGTTTTTTACAATATATATTTAATCATAATTATTTCACATATTGTCTAACTTACATCCCTGCCCCATGTTGGTCTGGAACGTAAAAAGAAAAGAATGCGCCAACTGTGTTCCTTGCCCAGCATGTCGTATAAGGCGACTAATGGTATATCGGGTTTTGCGCGTGTGATTGTGTAGGCGACGAGCTAGCCACTTGTCACTACTTTTTCACAATTTTCCATGTAACCCGGCCCAGTTTTGTTTTTGTCTGAATGTGGTTAAAGGGGCTTGTGACCCCTTTGACTCTGCCCACCCCCTCTCGGGCATGATGTTATGATGTATAATTTATATTTAACTTATTGTACGAACCCTGAGTTTATTGTGGTCTCATTATACGATATTAATGAAGAGGCTTAAGTTTTTTAACGGTTTCACACACAATATGTCGGAATAATACCATTTTAATTTCTTGTAACAAATACACTATTATTGTACTTTAACCGTAGATATACATCATCGCTTATGTTCTAACCATCACTAAAACTTTAACTGTTTTAGCAGACCAATGGAACTGTACCATGTCGTATTTTAAGTTTATGAATAACTAGCTGTGCCCGCGGTGTCACCCGCGTTTATGGTTAATATTATAAAGACTATTTCCGTCATACATGATTTCTATGTAACTTTAACCATTAAGGCTGCACACGCGACGGAAGCTTAAAAAATGGAGTAACTTCTCCCGTTTTCCCAACATTTCCCTTCACTACTCTGCTCCTATTGATTGTAGCGTGATGAAAAGTATACTATAACCTGCCCAGGAGTATGAAGAATAATTGTACCAAGTTTCGTTAAAATCAGTCGAGTAGTTTTTGTTTCTATAAGGAACATACAGACAGACAGACAGACAGACAGACAAAAATTTTACTGATTGCATTTTTGGCATCAGTATCGATCACTAATCACCCCCTGATAGTTATTTTGAAAATATATTTCATGTACAGAATTGACCTCTCTACAGATTTATTATAAGTATAGATTAGATATATATATAAGTAAGGTAAAATTTTAAAGTTGTGTTCTTAACAATTAATAATAAAACCGATTTTGCTCGTCTGAAAGGTTTAATCTAAATCAGGTAAATTTTGAGTTACGCGGCGCTAGAACTCAAGCGATAAAATACGGTCATGTGTGGTGACGTAACAAAGTCCCTTACCCTTTCTTAAACAGCCTAAAGTACCCCTATAACTGTTAAAAATACCTAAAGCAAAGTAAGTATGTCGACCTAACTTAATAATACCAATTACTGGTCTTACCGAGTCTTGTATACGCAACTAATTGTAGCTCAAAAAAAAATTTTCCCACTAATATTAAATCGTTTCGTTACGCAAACAGTTCCATTATTGCCTGGGCGCTTCCATTTTTTGTTAAACGCCTAACGACTTTATCAAAGGTACTGTAGGGTTCCGTGAATTAAATAAGAAACCCAAGGGCCCCACCGGGTTTCGCACAAAGTTGTCCATCACGGTAATGATCGCAACGTTCACAGTTCTGTTCATAGACTAAATATTTCCTTGAATTGAATAGGCTCCGAAACTACTGAACCGACATGAAAAATAATTTCACCAATGGACTTTCAACACGGCTGAATCTCGTATGCCATCCCCAAAGGGGTAGGTAGGGTCCAAGAAACAGTGCCTAATCACTTTCAGCCAGAAATAAAATTAAAGATGAAACACACATATCATACCACCCGTAATCCCGAAGGGATACGCAGAGTCAAAGGGTCAGCAATCTCCCTTAACCATTCAGCAAAAAAATTAAATGAAACTGGCCTGGGTTAGATGGGAAATTCTGAAAAAGCTGTGACGATAGGCTAATAACGTCGCCTACACAATAACACATCCAAACCCCGGTGTATATTTATTTTGTTCTGACGATTTATTTGACACCTATATAAATAAATCATTTCATACCATTAGTCGCCGTTTACGACATGCTGGGCATTCAAGAATGCAAATAAGATGTGACAAGTGGCTTATTTATCGCCTACACTATCTTACACTTAATATCTTTTTCGACATGCTAGGCAAGGAATACATACCTATATCCGACAAAAGAGTCACCTAAAATACTACTTATACTTTAGTTAACAAGGCTTAATTTGAACTTCTAATAGATCCAATATTTAACAAACAACAACACGATTCTCTTTAATACTCAAAACTTGTAACTTAATTCAGTTTTAAGTAATTAAAATACGAGTATAACCGTCAAGTTTCAAGTAATCATGATAAGTACTTTTGAAACATAGCCGTGAAATGTTATGAATAAAGAAACAGTTGGGTATAATTAATCAAGTATTACATTACAGATAATACAATAATAAAACTAAGGGACTGTGGTTCTTGCTGTCGTAAAATGTAATTACCAGACTCGCTAAATCCTGGATCATGGTCTAAGCGGACCCCGTCTAAGCACGGGACATAACGCTAGGAAGATGATGATATGTTTCTTGCCTAGCATGTCGTAAAAGGCGACAAATGGTATATCGGGTTTTGGGCATGTGATTGCGTAGGCGACAAGCTAGCTACTTGTCACTACTTTTTCACAATTTTCCATCTGACCCAGCCCAGTTTTATTTTTGGCTGAATGTAATTAAAGGGGCCTGCTGCCCCTTTGACTCTGCCTACCGCTTCGGGGATTATGGGCGTGATGCTATGTATGTTATTTATGTATTCGTATTTAACCGATTGTATGGAAATCAAATAATTGACGATTAGAGAAGAACGTAGGTATATTAATATAATATTTTGTATATACCTTTAATATACAAAAGACATTTGCAAAGTAAAATTTTTTGAGGTAAGTAGAAACCTGCCAACTAACTTACCGATAAAGTATTTTGGGTGTATTTTAACATTATCGATATTACAATTTAATCCACTTTTATGCCTTATCTGATACTAGCTGAGCCCGCGGTTTCACTCGCGTTTATGGTTAATGTTATATAGTCTATAGCCTTCCTCGTTAAATGAACAACACAGCATGAATTTTTTTTTTTCATATCAGACGAAAAGTTTCTAAGATTAGCGCGTTTAAGCAAACAAACAAACACTTCAGCTATATATATTTGTATAAATCATAAGATTTGAAAAATACAACAAATTTGTCCATTGGTGCCAAAATATATTCAACAATCAATACCGTATTTCCAAGATCTTAACCCCTACTTCTATTTGTGCCCATTTTGTATTAAAACTTTAGTGTGTTGTATTTATCTAGTATGTGAAAATCTTTAAAATACTTGCTTTGCAAATATCTGGTACACTTTTTTATATAAATATATAAAATGCTAAACAATGTTATGTCGGATGAAATAATAAATATTTCATCATTTATCTATAATATAAAAATGAATCGCTGAATGTGTTGCTAAGTGCAAATCTCAAGAAACAGCTGAACCGATTTCGCTAATTCTTTTTTAGTTGTGTTTGTTATTATCAGGTGAAGGTTCTTATGAAAGAAAAAAATAAAAATATGCACGGAAAATAAAATGGATATTGAAAATCCGAGAACGGGGTGTTACGAAGTGCGCCGGGTCAGCTAGTTTTATATAAATTTCATCGGCTTGTAGCGGTCTTGCTGCTTTATATACAGACAAGCGGTCGCCCGCATATATTCGTCCTCGCATATATTTACATTAGAAGCGGTGGTAGCTCAATGGTTAGGACACGCGCCTCTTAACCGAGAAGTGCGGGTTCGAACCCGGGCACGTACCTCTGGATTTTTCAAGTCTATGTACGTATTTATACCACTAGCTCGACGGTGAAGGAAAACATCGTGATGAAACCTGCAAATTCAAACAACTTTGGATTTGTAACCATGATCCAAAAATTGTCTGGTTCCCCTATCTTAGGGTTACGAAGGTCAGATCGGCAGTCGCTTCAATGTAATTACCAGACTCGCTAAATCCTGGATCTTGGTCTAAGCGGACCCCGTCTAAGAACGGGACATAACGCTAGGAAGATGATGATATATTTACATTCCACTACGAATGGGATATCTAATACAAAATGGTTTATTTCAAATCCATCCAAGGGTTCTTGATATTAACACCTTTAAACGAATTAACCTATCTTTACTACTTCCGGTATAAATGATAGATCGCTTTACAATATATTAAATAAATCATTGCAATCCGTTAGTATAGTATAAAATATTCGCTGGAAAAAGTTCCAAAAATGTTTAAACATACACGTCACGTCATTATTTTTATTTTAAAACTTGAAGTGTAAAAATAAATATTAATAATCACCAGTTCATTTTAATTTCAGAAATTGAAATTATACGCACCAGCTAAAAAATATTTTTGCTACCTCTACCCTTTCAAATATTTACCACTAACCTTTCAAATATTTTATATTAATAAATTTTATTGCAACTTTTAAAGTTATCCAAAGTATATATTATATAATATTTTCATATTTAATTCGTCTTTTCATATGAAACCTCAATCAACAATTTAAAAACTGAATATTTAAATCACACAGATTGTAAATTCTACTTAAGTCGATTTAATGACTAGGTCAGTTAAAAATATATCACCTTCACAGTACTTGAACAAACATAGTTTTTAAATAGAACCATACACTTATTACGTCAAAAAACTTTTTTCATAACGAGTTCAAATGTATATTAATACCAACTCCTGAACTATGAAAGCCTAACATATTATTACAACATACGACGACGTTATTACAACACAGCTAATTTCCCGTTGACACCCTCAAAATTACGTAATTATTCGATCACTCACCTTACCAGTGTCAAATTTTCCCACAAAAAAACCACAAGCACACACCTCTTTTCTCACAAAAGTTTCTCACAAAAGCACTTTTCACAGAAAAAAAAAACACGAAAATCCGCCACCCCAATTCGGGCACTCGCGAAGTTTTTCCCAAATTCTAAATTCGCGAACTCACACAAGGGACCACGGAGCGTATTTGGAAAATTGTATTTAATTAATGTATTACGCGGGAGCGGCGGTGCGGCGCCGAACGTGCTCCCCCCGAGAAGGCTTGAACGCAACTGATTCGTGCTAGCCAGCTATACAAATGCCGTGCGATATTCGCGCGGTTATTGTGAAAAGAACATAGTGGAAATGACGGTGGACATCGCTTGTCGAGGTGAAGAGATAAACTCGAAACAAACGCTAACAGGACTAGGTACATAAATACGTACTAAAGCGCCCGCATTTCCCGAAGAGGTAAGCAAAGTGCAGCAGTAAGTTTCTTAACCACTCTTAGTCAAAAATAGATTAGACTAGCCGTACCAGCGAACTTCATACTATACTTTTTGGGTAGTCCAATAAAAGCCTATATAGTAATCCAAGCTATCAGCTACCGCCATGACAAATTTCATCGAAGTCTGTCCAGGCGTTCTTGAATTATAAATGGTGTAACTAGCCCGACTTTGTTTTATTTGTATAGATTTCGGGATTTTCGGGACTTGCTTTGTATATCAGTCGACTTATAATTTAGGCGACTTGACTTGTCCCGCTGACATATCTGTTACTACGGGAAGAATCGTCCACTGCTGGATCAGACTCAGTATACTCGTCCACTGCTGGACATAGACTGGAAATAGTCCTCTGTAGACTATTTCCCGTATTTCATACATGAAGTAACAAAATATTTAAACTTCGTTTTGACTGGCCCGTTGGTCGAGTGATCAGAGACCCTGGCCACGAAATCAAGGGTCGCGGGTTCGAACCCCGCTAGGAGCAAATATTTCGTGTGATGAACATGGATAATTGTACTTGAGTCATGGATGTTTATAAACATATTTAAGTATGTCTATCCGTTCACCTAGTATCCATAGCACAAGCTTATAAGCTTAGTTTGGGACTAGGGAATTAGTGTGACGGTCTGGAGAATTTATAAAAAAAAACTTCGGTTTTTTTTTACAAAACTACTACTCCATATTGGCAAGAATAAATTCGAAAAGATTTTTGGATTGCTTTAATTAAAGAAAAATGGCCGTAATTTAAAGTTACTCTCCAAATGTTATTACAAATTGAAATAGAAGTAGCATAAAAAAAACATACTTATACGAATTTTAACAAGGTTAAGATATGAACTTCACTAGTAACCAAATATTTATAGTATGAATAAACTTATATGAACAATGTTGAACACGTTATACAGTCTTCGTATATTCTTACTTCACTTTAAGTTTGTAAATAATTTCTGCTCTTATAAATTCTACATATCTATATTAATGGTAGAACATATCGATTCCTTATACATGGCATTTAAAGTTCGATTTAAAAAACGTGTTATATATAAATACCCAATTACAGAATGTTTGTCTGGAACTTTAAAAGGATGACAATTGTGTTTCTAGAATATCTTAAAAGGCGACTGATGGTACTTTCAGTGTTGCATTTGTGATTGTGTAATTTTTTCACAATTTTCCATTTAACCCAACTCATTTTGATTTTTGTTTAATGTGGCTTAAAGAGCTCTTTGGACTCCGCCTTCCCTGCGGGGAGAGGAGAAATGAAGGTATGTATAATAAATAATAATAATAACAAATACTCCAGACTGACACCAATCCCCCAGTTCCTAACTAAGCTTGCCCTATGGATACTAGGTGAAAGGATAGACATACTTAAATACGTTTATAAACATCCATGACTCGAGTACAAATGTCCATGTTCATCACACGAAACATTTGCCCCTAGCGGGATTCAAACCCGCAACCCTTGGTTTTGTGGCCAGGGTTTCTGACCACTTAACTAACGGGCCTGTCAACGGTATATACGTGAATGAAGAATCATCTAATATACTACAACCCGTGGCGTAGCGTGGGTTTGTTTACAAATACTCGGTTTTCCGCCGCCCCACAGACATTGTGACCCAGGATCGATTTACTAAATAAGTCTTTACAAGTTAAACAGTTATTTCAAATTTGCCGCCCCCAACAAGTGCCGCCCGGGGGGGCCGCCTCCTTACCCCCACCTCGCTACGCTACTGACTACAACTATTAAACTACATCTCGAATACTTGGAAGTGTCTATTTATTTTGGTGTACGCAACATGACGTATATATCGATCGCATCCCGTACGTAGCTACAACCTTTCATTGGAAACAACTTATTCTAACAACAAACAAACAAAATCACACTAAAAACATGTATACCACTATCGAGTATGACATTCAGGGCTGAAAATCTGTAGGGGATTCCCCAAACTGAGGGGAAAGCGAGGCTGATTGGGGAATGTGTGGGGAGAGCTCCAATTCGGGGATGTGGGGATTTTAATTAAGTATGAACACTAATACATGATATTTAACATTAAATGTCTGCTAGTCTTGATTGATTTCTCACAATTCATTACTCGAAACAGGAATTTGAACTAAACTTCACGCCACTTCCCTAGCGGGGAAGGCAGAGAGAACCGAACACCATATGGCACGATCCTTACACACCTCACTCGCCGCTTCCTCATTAGAGTTGTTAGTTAGCTACATACATACGTACATATATATGTCGGAACGACTACGACACTAGCGCCACCAAGCGGCAGTAAATGGAAGATTACGGCACGCAAGCGTCACCTGGCGGCGCTAGACAGAGTCTACGACGTAGCGGGCGGTCGTGCGCGGCAAGCGTAGCTCACTTTGCTCCTGACGCCCGGACGGTGCGGATCGTAGAAACTGTCGCGTATCGTCATACTTCCTACCAGTATAATTAGTATCGGGTGTGATTATTTTAATTATTCTGTTATTTGATTTAATTGTAATTGTGAGTACAAGTTCGTGCATACTTTGAGAGTTATTTTATTTTCAACCGACACTTCCTGTTAGTTACGCTCACAGTGCCTAGTAAAGTTGATGGACAATAACCAAAAGGATTTACCTCATCCGTTATATACATAACATCACGCCCATAATCCCCGAAGGGGTAGGCAGAGTCAAAGGGGCAACATGCCCCTTCAACCACATTCAGCCGAAAATAAAGCTGGGCTGGGTTAGATTGAAAATTGTGAAAAAGCAGTAACAAGCGGCTAACCTGTCGCCTACACAATCACACACCCAAAACCCGATATACCATTAGTCGCCTTTTACGACATGCTAGGCAAGAACCACAGTTGGCACATTCTTTTTAAGTCCCAGACCAATATGGAACAGTGGGCTGGGTTAGATGGAAATTGTGAAAAAGTAGTGATGGCTAGCTTGTCGCCTACACAATCACATACCATAAACCCGTTATACCATTAGTCGCCTCGCCTTAAAAAAATGTGAATATTAGAAAAGGGAGTATCTATGCAAAAATGCGACCGCGCACAGCACCGTCACAGTCACTCGGCGCATTTCATCTTACTGCACTATAGCAACTGGGTTAAGTCAAATCGGCGCAGCGAGTTTGCGCTGAAATACTGAGTCAATACAAAGATTGACTACCAGGCTTTAGAGTTGGGCAAATGGATAAAATATGTCGATATATATCGTATCGATACTTCTCAAAAGTATCTATATATATCGAGAAAAAAATATAAATATTTAGATATATCAATACTTTTTGCACAAGAAGCGGTTACCTATAATAAGAATGGTGACCTATAATATTTTATTTAAACGAACAGACAGTAATTTTATTTATCGAACAATCAAAAAGAAACAATGAGACAAAAAAATTACCGAAGTTGAAGCAGAGCTGTTAACGTAGTTAGAATATATCGGAAGAGAAGATATCTTTTTTGATATCCAAAAATAAATATCGAAAAAATCAAAATTTATAAATCGAAATATCGATATTTTTTTCAGAAAATAATCAATAATTATATCGGAAATCGATTATTTACTAAAAAAATATCGAAATTTAGATGTATCGATTTTTTTACCCAAGCCTACCAGGCTTCCGGATAAAACGAGCGTCAATTTTTTAGCGTATTTTTTTCTCGATCCCCGAATTGACTAGTCACGTGGCCGTTCGGGATCCGGGATTTTATGGTAAACTAACCGTTGCCGGCCGGCTAGGCTTTCCGATTTCCCGTGAGAATGAGATATTTTTCCGGGGCACATAGTTGCCTATGTTACTCCGAGTACTTCAACCCTTCGACTGTTGCCATAGAAAAAATTACGTAGATCTGTTTCTCTATTGAAAAAAAAGGACAAACAATCACGCTTTCGCTTTCATAATAAATATTTTTTCTCAAAGCTTTGCACTGAGTCCTTTTGACTGGCTCGATGGCACATTCGGTAGTGACCCTGCCTCATGCGCCAAGAGTCGTGGGTTCGATTCCCACCCAGGACAAAAATTCGTATGATGAATACTTGTGTTTGTTCTGTGTCTGGGTGTTAATATCCAATATTTAAGTATATATTTGTAATACCACTATTGATTCTGATATCCGTAACACAAGTGCTTAAGCTGCTTACCTCGGAGTCAGATCAATGTATGTGATGTAGTCTGATATTTATATTTATTTATTTATTGCACATTTTTTATCTTATTGCGTACAACGATACAAAATTCTTAACAATTTAAACCATCTAGTTTTTACTTAAAATCTTAGTATTTAGAAACCCGTTAAGATTTCCCGATCATTGTAGTATTGTGCCCCGTTCCTAGACAGTTCTGGGCCCATGTTTCTGGATTATTTAAAATTTTATTCATTTACTTAAAAGTGACGGACACAACTCTTAGATACAAGAAACAGACAAATTTAGTTGGTTCGTTTTTGCAGTTATTTTCAATGAGCAGGTTTGGTTGGTTAGGCAGATTTTTGTCTTTATAATTCTTTACTGGACGAGGAGTGGCGGTCACAGGGGGAGACCTTTGCTCAGTTAATAAAAAAATAAAAAAATCTCACTGTCAGTCAAGCTAACGGTATTCTATACCTATCTGTAACGTTCCATGGGTACATGGCAAGGTTTGAACCTTCACCACTCTCATACGTGTCCTTACCATTGACCTTCCACTGAGACAACCATTTTCCTATGAATGCCTAAAATATTTTCCATAACTAACTAACTAAACTTTACGCCACTTCCCTAGCGTAGTAGGCAGAGAGAACCGAATGCCATATGGCACGATCCTTACACACCTCCCTCGCCTCAACATTCATGATCCTTTTCATACAAGCTCTAGGGTTTTTTGACTCCTAACATCACCTTCTGTTATTACACGACCAATCTAGTCGTGTTAGGTGAGCCTGGGCCTTCCGCGGCTCCTACATCCTATATTTTCCAAACACACTCTTTTACGACGATTACCCTAAAATGTTCCTAACTGAACCAAACAATTGTTTAATCACCACGAATTTGTTACCGACTTGTTTAGCAAACATTTTGTTTTGCTATTACACCCGCCGGTAGCAGGTTCAATTCCGCGTAAAGCAAATATTTGGCAACAAAACAGACACTCTAGCTAGGCCGTTAATGTTTACCTCTTGCTGAGAAAAAGGAACTTAATATTTCGTAGTGAGCTTCATGTTATAAATACAATGCTCTTTGTTACTCAAACATAGACGAGAAAATACACATTTCTTTTGCTTGAGCCGAGATTACTTTTAAAGGAAGTGCAGTTGTTATTGTAACAAATATTGAAACTTTTTAAGTGATAGGGTTAACGGTTTTTGTCGATTAAGGATGGAAGGCCCTATTCGATTTTAAGTGGCAGTTGTCATAAATTCATATTATTGCGTTGCTATATTATTCGACTGGTTCGAGCGCTTATCGGTAGTGAACCTGCCCTATGCGCCAAGAGTTGTGGGTTCGATCCCCACCCAGGAAAAACATTCGTGAGATGAATTTTGTTTGTTCTGTGTCAGAGTGTTAATTTTCCTTTTTTTTTACTTAAGTATATATGTAATACCACTGTTGAATCTGATATCCGTAACACTTGTATTACATCAGAGTTGTCACTTGTTGAGTCAAATCAATGTATGTGGCGCCCTACAGGGGAGGCTCCGAATACTCCTGTGGTATCCCTGCCTGTCGTAGGAGGCGACTAAAAGGGCCTTTGGGATTGTGGAGTGTTTGCGGGGGGGGCCTGCATTCACTTCGTTCAAGCAGCCCCAGAAAAGACGACGACACGTGGGTCCTCGTCCGTTAAATAGGATGGGGTGACACTGTGGTCTGTGCCTGTTCTGGGGGTGAGGTTGCCTCTCCCTCGAGATGGGCCGCATGGATCGGCAGCGGTGTAGACGTAGATTTCGCGTAGAGTCCCGAGTGGGGAGCCCGGAATCTGCGCCACGCCCGAAGAATGACCACCGTGAGGTTTAGTCGGTAGTAGAGTGCTTTCCCTGCCTCTGAGTCCGACACATCCCTCGTAGGCCGAACCTAGATTTAATTGGACGGTGCGTTCGCACATTGCGCATTCCTCACGTAAAAAAAAAAAGTTCAATGTATGTGATGTTGTCGAATATTTATTTATTATTTATATAGTTCATGTGCTGTGCACAGCGGTGGTAGCTTAATGGTAAGGACACGTGCCTCTTAACCGAGGAGTGTGGGTTCACACCCGGGCACGTACCTCTGGATTTTTCAAATCTATGTACGTATACGTATTTATACCACTAGCTCGACGGTGGAGGAAAACATAGTGATGAAACCTGCAAATTCAAACAACTTTGGATTTGTAACCATGATCCAAAAATTGTTTGGTTCCCCTATCTTAGGGTTACGAAGGTCAGATCGGCAGTCGCTTCAATGTAATTACCATACTCGCTAAATCCTGGATCATGGTCTAAGCGGACCCCGTCTAAATACGGGACATATACTAGGAAGATGAGTTCATGTGCTGTGCATGTATAGAATCTTATTACTCAGCCACGCACAAACAGGATCCTATTTGGTAAAAAGTTTACATACGTATAAATAAAGTAACAAGTTAACAAAAGAGAGACAAAATGTATGTACCTACTCTCAAACTATAAAAATGTATAAAAGGACTAACTAGTGTCTGGTGTGTGGGTGTGTGTAGATACACAGACACCTACAATACACAGCCATACACAAACACTATACTCACCTCAGTATGTCTATGTGCCTGTGTTAATGTAGGTTAATGTATCTCACAGGCCCGTTGGTCGAGTGGTCAGACACCCTGGCCACGAAACCAAGGGTCGTAGGTTCGAATCCCGCTAGGGGCAAATGTTTCGTGTGACATTTGTAATCGAGTCATGGATGTTTATAAATGTATTTAAGTATGTCTATCCGTTCACCACACCAATTCCCTAGTTCCAAACAAGCATAAGCTTAGTTTGGAACTAAGGAATTGGTGTGTCAGTCTAGAGAATTTATTTAATTATAATGTTACTTTTGTCTACGCTAGCTTCGCTTTGTTAACCGAGCTTTGTATAAAGCTCAGCTACCAAAAAACAAGAAACCAAATAAAAATGTACAGATCTTCAGGTATGAAGTTGAGTTAGTTAGTTATCCTAATATCTACCACACACAGCTCTACTTAAATCATAACTAACTAACTAACTAAACTTCACGCCACTTCCCTAGCGGGGTAGGCAGAGAGAACCGAACGCCATATGACACGATCCTTACACACTTCACTCGCCTCTTTAACATTCATAATCCTTTTTTATGACTCCTAACATCACCTTAAATCATATTCCCACCGTTATATAACGATCTCTAAAATCACACTCTTGTCCGGAAGCGCGGACCACTGGGGCAATATAAATAAGGGGGTTACCTTTTTATACTGTCTCAGCCCTCATCATCATCAGCCCTAACGACAACAATTTATTTGGCCTATTGTGCATATTTTTAACGCGCCTCTCAAAACAGGAAGTGTTCCTGTGAACATTTTAATGAGTAATAAGGGTTTTGTGAGATGAAATATCGTTTAAGGGTGTTTTGTGGAAAACAGCCGGTCTATCTGGACCTCTATGTAGAAAAGCACTAGTAATTGTTTTCAAAAAGTAAAAACCGCCAGATGGCACGAGGGAGTCTTGCGGTCTTATCACTGTCACTATTGGCTCTTTGTTGACAGCATCCTTCATAAAGTGACACGTATGTCAGTTTGTTCTGACAACAAACCAATGAGGATGGTGACAAGACCGCAAGTCACAGTTACGCCACCTTTTGGATGTTTTAATTCAAAAAACCCTCATTGAAACGCTGCAAGGATTGGCCGATGATTTTGACATGATCATGTTTCAGAGAATTAAAGCTTTTGTAATAAAAAAAACAATACTGCCAGGGACCACGTTTTTGAGGTTCAATAAGTAAAGCCTGTTTTGGAAAGCGTAACTTCTCCGTCGGGCTATGCAGTACTAGTGTATTTGAATTTGGTTGAGAGAACTTTGACGTTGAGAGAGCAGAATCCAGTAGTAGATAAATAGCACCCTACCAGTGCAGAAACATCAAGATATTTTGTGTATGTTTGTATGAATAAACTCAAAAACTACTGTGCCGATTTCAAAAATTATTTTACCATTGGAAAGCTACATTATCCGAAAGTAAGATATTTTATCCCCATATTCTTACAGGAACGGGAACTATGCGGGTGAAACCGCGGGGCGCTGCTAGTAATATTATAAAAAATCTGTGTTAACACAGTGTGCGAACTACGCGCTCGCACTAAAAGTGGAAGTACTTCTGCCGAGCTAGGTGTTGCTTGCTCGGGGACCTAGGTCCGAATAACCGTCTTGGTGTATTAATATATACTTAGTGGCAAGTATAACTTCGTACGTACGATGCAGGAATGTATGGTGTTTCTGCATCTGTCGACATATTATTGGAGCTATAATCTTGACTGGCATGGTCGCCACAACCAATTTTGTACATTACCTACATAAATACAGACTTTGAACTTTTGCACCCCACCCCGGACATTCCGATACAAGATTTACTTTACAAATTAACATACACAAGCCACTCAACTCGTTACCTACACAAGTATATAACACAGTTATGTTACAGAACAGACGGGGTAAACATTGAGGGTAAATATTTCTGCCTCGTCCCCGCAAACATCCTGCAAGTGATTTGTTTGGCTAAATCACTGATACATATAATGCTGTACACGGAGACAATGCTAATATTTGTTAAGAGGATATGTAACTTACCAGCCATTTCGAATTGTACATAAGAGGCGGGAATGTGAGATGGAATAGATAGAATTTGATAATAAAGATGGCAGACTTTTTCTGCGCGATTTTTGTTGTGCTATGATGCTCAAAAAGAATGTACCTACTGACACAATTGACTACTCAATGAAAACGTATCTTTCCATACCATGTCTTAAATTTGACTGACGATATATTGGATATTACGTTTGTGATTGTAAAAGTGATAATAGCTGATTGTCACTTTTCTTAATTTTTCATCACTTTTTACAATTTTTCATTTTTTTTTTTTTGTTTAAAGTAGGTCGGTCATGGGACTCAGTCTAATATGCCCTTTAGAATTTTCCGGAACTGATGATACGGTCATCAGTTTCGGAGTAAAATTTCCTTGAATTCGAAACAACAATCTCTTAATCGGGGTCGGCTTAGATGATCTTAGATTGTAGCGAATCTGATTCATAGCTGGGGGAAATAGACAAATTGTATCTTGGTTTCATATCCACAGTTAGAATGTGTAGGTTTCCTAACGAAGTTTTTTTTATTTTAATTAAAATACCAGAGCGTGCCCGGGTCTGAACCAATAGTACTCGCACGCGCGCTCGCCCCGTTCTGATCCCGGCGCGAGCGCTCCGTCACATTAGCGCTTATCGCGACGCTCTTTATGCCTTCCCGTTCCGCGCAGCTATCGCGCAGCGTGATGTACTACCGCCGGGATAATCACTGCTGCATTTGGGAGAACTGCGGGATATTTTATATATGAAGCGTTTGCATATGGAGTAACTGATAACAATCAAGTTTTTGCCGGCTTCTTCTAGGTAGAAGCAACTTCTTTATCACTATAGTGACCCGAGGTATCACTTGGGCGCTGTTAATCTCGCAAAGGACTTCGTAAGCCGCATACTGTAATCTAGAGTCTATCCGGCTTCGCTCGCATGGTACATCAATAAAACATAGTCTATGTGCTATACCTAAGCTATACATTTATGTAAGTCTGTGCCTAATTTCATCTAGAGAAAGAATAGAAGAGAAGAGAAAGAAGGAAAGAATTGCACAAGCGAATACTAGGGGTATTCGCTTGTGCAAGTCTTTCCTATTTATAATATCAGTGTAGATGTAGATTAGCCAACTTATACGATAAAGCCGCGCCCCGCGGTTGCACCCGCGTAGTTCCCGTTCCCGTGGGTAAACGGGGTTAAATATAGCCTTTGTTACTCACTGATAAAGGAGCTTTCCATTGATGGAATAATTTTTCAAATCGGTCCAGTAGTTTCAAAGCCTATTCAATGCAAACAACAAACAAATAAAATTTTTCCTCTTTATAATATTAGTGCTGATAGAATAACGGATGTTTTAACTTCACCTAAAACTTGCATAGTTATATTTTGACACTAAAGGATTATACATGTTAAAGTGTGGCGATAATTTGGCCTCAATCAGTTGGCGGTGGTCAGGGCTGTTTCGCAAGGCTATGCCTAAATGAGTTTGTGTTACCAGCTCCTCCTTATTACGTGTCTCAGCTCTCATAGCCATCAATTGCTATATACTGTTGCGATAACTATATGCATTATATATATTAAACTACGTTTATGAAAACATTGATAACAAGCTCGATGGCGCAAACATTTTGACAAGCTCGATGGTGCATTCGGTAGTGACCCTGCCCCATGCGCCAAGAGTTGTGGGTTCGATCTCCACCCAGGAAAAACATTCGTATGATGAATATTTGTGTTTGTTCTGTGTCTGGGTGTTAATATCCAATATTTAAGTATATATTTGTAATAGCACTATTGTTTCTGATATCTGTAACACAAGTTCTTAAACTACTTACCTCGGAGTCAGATCAATGCATGTGATGTAGTCGGATATTTATTATTATTTATATATTTTGAAATGAAAACAAGCTAGCTGCTTGTCACTACTTTTTTCATCATTTTCCATCTAACCTTATTTTTCTTGATTTAACGTGGTTTCTGGATCTTATTACTCTTTTGACTCTGCCTACCCATTTGCCATTCGTCTGTCATTGCAGGCGTGATAATACATACATATATAACTAAAGTTCAGACCGTTTATGGCGTCGTAGGCGTCTAAAGATGTCGCTATGTTCTCAAAATAAACTAACTAACTTCACGCCACTTCCCTAGCGGGGT
Organism: Glyphodes perspectalis; assembly: GCA_951394215.1. NCBI lineage: Eukaryota > Metazoa > Arthropoda > Insecta > Lepidoptera > Crambidae > Glyphodes > Glyphodes perspectalis. Next base: position 2,857,517 of record OX596218.1, read on the forward strand.
AGGCAGAGAGAACCGAACGCCATATGGCACGATCCTTACACACCTCACTTGCTTCTTTAACGTTCATAATCCTTTTCATGCAAGCTCAACGCGATATTTGCAGATACAAACCAGCAATGTAATTTTTTTGTTACTAGCAGCCAAAATGATGTGTACATATAGCAACCAATGTCTATCGTGCCCACAGCATACGTATTCGACGAGGGCTCCAGAGCCGAAGTTAGTTCATTAAGGCGCCGACCTGCCCAAATGTCGCAAGTTTAATTGTTTAAGTGTTCGCTCCTCGACAGTTTTTGTGACCAGAGGCCGGGAGGCGGCATCTGAGCGTGAGGGCATAGGGAGGGATGTGGTAAACTGTTTGTTATATCTCATAATCTCACAATCTCTATATTATAAACGCGATGACTGCCTCGTTGGTCTAGTGGTAGCATGCGCCGCTTAAAGACCAAGAGGTCCCGGGTTTAAATCCCGGGTCGGGCCAAAAATTTGTGGCTGGGTATTTCAATATTGAAATTACTCAGTAACAGCCCGGAGTCGGGAAGTTGGCGGTTTAATCACCCCCGTGCCTCGGAAAGCACGTTAAGCCGTTGGTCCTGCGCTTGACCTCTCTCCGGACATGTCGAACTGCCGTCTCACCGGACTATGAGAGTGAAGGAATAGAGAGTGCACTAATGTTTGCGCATACACTTGTCCGCTATAATATCTCCTGCGCAGTTGGCTAATCCTGTTGAGATTGGCCGCCGTGACCGATATCGGTTAGGAGGACATTATTATTAACGCGTAAGTTTGTATATATGGATAAATGGATGTTTGTTACTCTTTCCTCTTTAATAGTAAATTACTTTCGCATTTATACTATAATATATATTATAAAGCTGAAGAGTTTGTTTGTTTGTTTGAACGCGCTAATCTCAGGAACTACTGGTCCGATTTGAAAAAGTATTTCAGTGTAAGATAGCCCATTTATAGAGGTGTTTATAGAGGTAACCATAAGGCAACCTCGTCCAAAGCACACCTCGCGGTGCTTACGAGGGCACAGACCACAGTGTCGTCCTATTTAGCGGACGAGGATCCGCGTGTCGTCGTCTTTTCTGGGGCTGCTTGAACGAAGTGAATGCAGGCGCCACCGCAGATACGCCACAACCCCAAAGGCCTTTTTAGTCGCCTCCTACGACAGGCAGGGATACCACAGGAGTATTCGGAGTCCCCCCTGTAGGGCGCACACCTCACTTGCTTCTTCAACATTAATGATCCTTTTCAACTTTTCTTTATAGTATTATTAACAGTATACTCAGCCATATAGTACATGTGGAATATGAAATGAAATTATCTTTATTTACTTAGGCTTAAATAACGCAGTAGGTACATACAAATCAGACTTCATCACGTGTATGAAAACGAAAATATACTTAATTAATGATTCGGAAAGTAGCTTCTACCGCCTATAATAGCCTAGCATCTCTTAAAAGGCGACTAATGGTATTGGGTTTGTGATTAAGTAGGCGACGAGCTACCCACTTGTTACTACTTTTTCACGATTTTCTATCTATCCCAGCAGTTGCTTTTGGCTAAAAATGGTTAAGGAGCTTTATACTTTTTACTCCTTTGACGATTTCCTTCGGGGATTACGGGCGCTGTCTTATGTTTTGTTTTCATGACATACCTTTCGGTTAAAGAGTGGGAATTGAAACGCGAAACTCGATCACCGCTCCTTGTTTGACATAATATCAACAGCATAGGGGTGGTATAATGATTCCCTACCCATGGCGCCGATGTATGGCGCGTTGTGAAATAGCGCCAGAATCGAAAAGGTCCACCGAGGTGGGGACAACGTGTGTGTCATCCGAGTGATAAATAATGGTGTTTAGGGCCTGCGCATACTTGCGATTACTTACAAGGGAATAACGTATAATATGGCATCTATATAATCCCTTAAAGACTGCCTCGTTGGTCTAGTGGTAGCATGCGCCGCCTTAGGATCAAGAGATCCCGGATTCAAATCCCAGGTTGGGCAAAAATTTGTTGCTGGGTATTTCAATATGGAAATTACTCAGTAACAGCCCGAAGTCAGGAAGTTGGCGGTTTGATCACCCCCGTGTCTCGGAAAGCACGTTAAGCCGGTGATCCTGCGCCTGACCTCTTTCCGGTCATGTTGGGTTGCCGCCGCACCAGACTATGAGAGTGAAGGAACAGAGAGTGCACTTGTGTTTGCGCACACACTTGTGCACTATGAAATCTCCTGCGCAGTTGGCTAATCCTCGTTGAGATTGGCTGCCACGACAGAAATCGGTTAGGAGGATATTATTATTATTATTAATACCTTAAAGGTCAGGGACTCAAAAAGAATGCACCGACTGTGTTTTTTGCCTAGCATGTCGAAAGCAACTAATGGTCGACTAACTGACGGACTTCCAACGAATTCCCTGACGGGTAGACAGGGAGAACTGAACGCCATAGAGAATCAGCGTCTTGGTGTCAGCTATTGGCACCATGACATAATGCTGCGTGTTAGCCTTTTTAGCACACTTAATTTATTTTTTTTGTAATACGTCTGTAACTTTATTCTTCTTTTGTGTGCTTAATAAATATGTTTTCTTTTTCTTTCTTTCTTTCCATAAGACACGGTCCTTACACTCCTCACCTTACTTCTTTGACATACATGTATGTATGTATTTTCATACACGCGCTATGGTCCGATTAATAGTGTATTGGGTATTGCGCTTGTGATTATAAATTTTATGACAACTTTCCAACCCAAATATATTTCCCTATTTGTTCAGATTTGGCAGAGTTCAATTTTACAACTTAATAGCCCATAAAGGTGTAGTCAGAGTTCAAGGGGCAGGAGATTCCTTAAACAATGTTATTTATGTATAACTAGCAGAGCATTTTTGCCCTTATAGTTCTAGCCCTCGTGGGAACACGGGGATAAAATAATATACCTATGTTACTCGCTGATAATATAGCTTTCGATTGGTGGAAGGTGGAATTTATAAAATCCGTTTAGTGGTACAGGCGTGAAAGCAGAAAAAAAACTCACATTCGCATTGTAATATTAGTTACGAGGTTCTTAAATTCTAAGAGATGAGAGATGCTCAATTCAGATTCCAGTTGTTACAAACCAAATATCACAATTAACCGCCGCGTGCTCCAGACCTAACCTGCCGTGTCCCTGGAAGGCTTCGTCACGGGATATTTCACGAGTATTTTACAGAACACCGACGACGGGCGTGGAATGTTATTGTTAAGGCAATCATTTTGAGGTACCTTTTCAAAATGCGTTGGGCCGTTAACAAATTTTTTGACACACTTAGACGAAATGTATTATGGAGGTTTTCAAAGACCATTCTGGGACCAATTTTTGTAGTAAATTTTTTAACATTTTTATTTGCTCTATTGTATTATTGTCTAGCTCAATGGCGCATTCTGTAGTGACCCTGCCCTATGCGCCAAGAGTTGTGGTTTTGATCCCCACCCAGAACAAACATTCGTGTGATGAATACTTGTGTTTGTTCTGTGTCTGGATGTTAATGTCCAATATTTAAGTATATATTTGTATTACTACTGTTGATTCTGATATCCGTAACACGAATGCTTAAGCTACTTACTTCGGAATCAGATCAATGTATGTGATGTACCTAATCAAATATTTATTTATTTATTACTCTATTAGCAAGTCAGTTCAAAAATATATTTAGAATCTGTATATATAGAATAGAAAATGTATATACTCCCGTATATACTTTATAAGAAACAATCCGAAATAGCAACCATAATTAATCTTAGTATATTTATTTTCTGTAGCAATAAAAAAAAAGATACGACTCGAAAAGTCGTAAAATAAATACAGCCTTCATTATTGCTCTTGGGAAATAGACCGTGTATCTAAATATATATAATTTTGCTTCTTTGCATTAAAAAAATATGAATTAATAGAAAAGTAATATAAACGTTACCTACAATAAAAAATACAGAAACGGGTAGGTGTTTACTACGAAAATAGATTAAATAAGTTGTGTCTTTCATGTTTTTTCTGTATTTCAACAGCCGTGAATAATAAGTCAATTTTGTTCTTAACATCTTGAAAAGCCATCAGTGGCATAAATAAATAGGTATTAATAGCACAAACAATAACTACATACATACACTCACGCCCATAATCCCCGAAGGGGTAGGCAAAGTCAAAAGGGCATTAGGTCCTTTTAACCACATACAGCTAAAAATCAAGCTGGGCTGGGTTAGAGGGAAAATTGTTAAATATGTGATTGTGTAGGCGACGAGCTGGCCACTTGTCACTACTTTTACACAATTTTCCATCTAACCCAGCCCAGTTTTATTTTTGGCTTAATGTGGTTAAACTGTCCCTTTGACTTTGCCTACCCCTTTGGGGATTATGGGCATGATGGTATGTGTGTGTGTTGTGTGTGTTAAAATAATACAAAAAATAACAAATAATAGCTATTAAATATAAAACACACAAATTGCATTAACTTATTGGATCACTTACCCACAACATAGACCGACTAGCTAGCGCCGAAAGTTTGAAAAGCACCGATTGTTCAGCTAGCGCCGGTTTCGGTCAAAAAAGTTAGCCCGGTGGAAAACTCTGATCATTAACTCATACATGGCTCGCTCGGTGTTGCCAGCGCGAACACAAAATACATTTATAGTTACAAAAAGTTTTAGTCAGGATCTAGGATTTAATTTGGGGTAGGCTAGAGCGTGGTAGTTGGTAGAAATAGAAAATGAAACAGTCCAATACAAAACCTCCACTTTTTTCGAAGTCAATTAACAACGCTAAAATTAACTAACTAACTATTTATTTATTTATTTAAGGATAGCTAACAAGGGTTGCCTTAATTAAAGGCTACCACGACGTCATCATGGGTATATGCACACTATCTGCATATGGGCAATAATAAGTACGCATAATTATTAGTTATCGCATTTGGAGCGGTGGTAGCACAACGGTAAAGACACGCGCCTCATAACCGAGGGGTGCGGGTTCAAACCCGGGCACGTACCTCTGGATTTTTCTAATCTATGTACGTAATTATACCACTAGCTCGGCGGTGAGGGGAAACGTGATCGTACCTGCACATTCCAACAGCTATGGATGTGCAACCATAATACGAAAATGTCTGGTTCCCCTATCTTTTAAAGGTTATGAAGGTCAGATCGGCAGTTGCTTCAACGGAATAACCAAACTCATTATATCCTGGATCATGGTCTAAGCGGAGAGCGCCTAAGCACGGGACATAATGCCAGGATGATGATGATCGCAGATAACCATATGTTACACCAGGGTTAGCGAACCTTTTTATACAAACGTGGCAAAGTTTTAAAAATGTCAACCTAATTGGTTCTTTAAGTGCCCGGGGAGTGGTTAATGAGGTCAAGCATTGTTGATAAATTGCCCACCATTTTATATAACGTGTCACCTATGGCACGCGTGCCAATGGTTCGCAATCCCTGTTATACACAGTCCAACATCAATATAATATTGACGGGACTGTGCAGCTGCATATATCTGCTAACCACACTGCATTATTACTCTCCCCCAAAAGTTCGCGAGTCCCAATCCGAAGCAGACGTGGCTCGGCTCAGATATCGGAACGAGATGAGACCGAGTTACGAACTCGAGATCGCTAGTTCGTGCCACCGACATGCTCGTCCCGGCTACATACACGACGTAGTTTTGGATGTCTGTCTGTATCTCTCTGCAAGCTCTATACATAAACTTTTCCAGTAGCGTAACTATACCGTTTATATCCCGTGGCAATATAATATAGCAGCAGGTACCTTGGCACACGCAGTTCGCAGGGGCAACTGCCCCTCTCCCCTGACCCCCTGGCGGACGCCCATGACAGTAGTCGTTCTTAATAATGTATCGTAGGGGGGTCCCTCATACTCATGGACATTTTTTTGTTGACCCAGGGTAATGCATTACGCACCGTCCCGCTGAATCCTGGGACTTCCAGGGTCCTTGAGCAGAAAAGAGGACCCTGCTCCGCCCAAGATGGTAGTGAATTGGTGTACCGAGTAAACCTTATTATAGGGGATTTGTGGGCTCTCTTAGGGCCCCTAAGTAGAGTTGCTCAGCCCCACATTCATGGGCCGCTCCTGTCTTTATACCAGTTATAGATACTCCATCTGAAACCCATAATAGTCAGTTGTGGTTGATTCGGATCTTACTTTCATTTTTAATATTTTAATTTCGCCTGTTGGAGCAACTGATACATACATACATACATACCACTTTATATATCTATGTCCGTAATCCTTGCACGGGAACTGAGCAAAGTCCAAGAGTCTAAAGAGCAATAAATTAATCAAATCACAATTAACCAAAATACTGTAATTACACAACGTTTAAACTAGTAGACCAGTAAACTGACGGTATTTACCGAATCCAAAACTTTAGATTCCTGTCCTGAGGACCTCGAAAATAACCTACGTAAACATCTAAAGTGAAATGGATTATGCTAATGTTCTTGTAACTAAAGAAATTATGCCTGCAAACTATTTTAGTAAATAGGTATAATCCTACATTCTAATACTACCTTCGAATCTCACGTTACAAAATAATAACGCCTCATCACTCACAAGTGTGAAATCGCAAAGAAAGCAAAATCATTGCTATTACGCTTTTGTCAGGCGTTTTCAAACCTCGCCTTCGCCTACACTGAGGAGGCGTCGAGTCAATTACGTTTCTTTTGCTCCTCCTTATAAATTCACACGGAAAATGTGGATTTTTTCCGCTTTCGAACTGTCTGCGTGAGTGTGGGGACAAATAAAACAAGAGCTTTGAACATGTAATTTGACGCACGAATGAGTCCACCGATGTCTGTCACGTCACATTTGTGTAGGTACATTGATGATGTGGGTTAAAATTATGGAACTTATTTTTAGCCAATACCTATTATATAATATCTACTATATTATGTATTAGCTAAAAATAAGTTATGTATTATGTATTGTAGAATTATTTCGATAAGTTTAACCCACGACATTTCAACTGTAGGTACAGTACAGTTACACTTATGATATAATTATTTTGTATTTTTATTGATACCTACGCTTGAAATATGTGAGCAAATATAATATATCATAATATATCATGTCCCATGTTGGTCTGAGACTAAAATAGAATGTGCCAACTGTGTTTCTTGCCTAGCATGTAGTAAAAGGCTACTAATTGTGTGTGGGGTTGGGGTTAGTGTAGGCGACAAGCTAGCCACTTGTCACAACTTTTTCACAATTTTCAATCTAACCCAGCCCATGGTCCCGTGTTAGTCTAAGACTTAAAAAGAATGTGCCAACTGTGTTTCTTGCCTAGCAAGTCGTAAAAGGCGTCTAATGGTATGGTGTATATTATTACTCTGTGGTATGGTATATTGGGTTTTGGGTGTGTGATTGTTTAAGCGACAAGCTAGCTACTTGTCACTACTTTTTCACAATTTTCCATTTAACCAGCCCGGTTTTGGTTTTGGCTAAATGTAGCTGAAATGGATTGCTGCCCCTTTGACTCTGCCTATCCCATCGGGGCCATACAGGCGTGATATTGTGTATGTACAACACAAACAAAAAAATCAAAACATTTTTCTTTCATAATTAGTACTAAAACCCAAATGGTAGGTATGCAAATGAGAGGATATTGTTGCCTCGAGCCGCAAGGTCTAGGAGTTGCTTACTTAGGGCGCGTTGCTCAAAAAGGTCGCGGCTCCGGCCAGTAGGCATGCCCCTTATACGAGTTTTAATCTGTTGATGGACTGTTAGTTGTATTAATTTATGCTACGTGTTTAGATATTAACAACAGTTTAAGAAGGGGCTGTTTTCGTTATTATCATCTATATTACCTTTAGGCGTATATCAGTAAATTGTGGTGCAGGGATCCGAACACTTGCTTAGCATTCGATAAAAGGATTTGTAGAATATTACTTACAAAATATTGTTACTAATTTATTATACTTACAAAGTATTGTTGTAATTATAAGATAAAACATTCAACAGTGCGCGCATAGCATATAACCATTGGATTAGATGAAAAAATGTGAAAATGGCGCCTAGTGACAAGTGACTATAAAAATAATTCTAACACTGAAATCCATTGCGTATTTGCGGCTAAATTCACCCCTAAATATTGTTTTACCTCTCTAAGGGTACCCAGGATAGATTCGAAACTATCAGATTAGAGCCATCTATATAAATTCTTCAGACTGGCACACCAATTCCCTAGTCCCGAACTAAGCTCATAAGCTTGTGCTATGGATACTAGGTGAACGGATAGACATACTTAAATACGTTTATAAACATCCATGACTCGAGTACAAATATTCATGTTCATCACACGAAATATTTGCCCCTAGCGGGATTCGAACCCGCGACCCTTGGTTTCGTGGCCAGGGTCTCTGACTCTGACCACTCGACCAACGGGCCAGTCAAATATATGTGTCTTTAGGAACTATTATTATTCAACTCGTAAAGTCGGAGTACATCTGTGCTAAACATAGCAAGTATAATTTAATTATCTATATGCATTATAATACTATCATTGATATGAAAAAAAAAGACTAATTAATAAGAATAAAATGTTCATTGTTCATGATTATTTCAAAGACTAAAATCGGACTAACTCGTCCGAAAAAAAGTACTAAATTTTGAAATTGCAAATGTCAGTGTCATATCAACTGTCAATGTCAATACGTTACCTCTGAGTACTGAAACCAATGGAGACCATGGAATAGCTTAATATTCTATCTCTGACAGTTCTGAATGTTTCGAGTAACGCATACTATTTTAAACTAAATAGAATATAATTGTCAAAAAAAAATGGAATATTAAAAAAACTAAGTATTGTCCTTTCGAAATTTATTAAAAAAAACATATAAATATTTATTAATCGTAATTATTTACTATTAATAAATAATGTAAGTGAAATTAAAAATATAAATCTATAAAGCAATTGTTGCGTGAAAAGGAACGACATTCCATAGTGTAGAACATTACTGGATCTATGAAAAATCGATTAATACGAACGGCCATTTTGTAATCGCGTCAGTACGAGTGCGTCTGCCTTGTATGCGGTTTGTTTTGCGTTACGTCTGAGTCGCTTTTTTTTATTTTGACATGTCAGCAGCGAAAATTGGAGGAAAGTTGTGAAAAAAACCCGCCAAACAATTGGAGGATTGGGACAAATGTGTCCGGATTGATAGAATAAAAGACCAGCAATTAATAATTACAGTGGAAGAAGATACCGAGTCTGATCATAGTTCATTCATATCATCGTTCATAGTTCATCATCATGTTCAAGCAGTGATTGAATAATTTAATAAAAACTGTCATAATAAAAAGACTGTTATATTCATTCACTTTTCGCCATAACAAATTTATTAAGAATTTATTTAACAAATTTAAAATCGGTAAATCTGATTACATTTCCTTTGCAAACTCAAATCGATATTTCAAAAAAATCGAATAAATTGAATTTGTGACATCACTATAATTGCCAATTATGAACTGTCAGGGATATCATCCTCTGAGTAATGAAACTAATGGAGATGGCATAACTACGAAAAAGTGAAGCCCAATTCAAAAAAATCGAATAAATTTAATTGGTTACATCACTATAATTGTCAATCATGAACTGTCAGGGATATCATCCTCTGAGTACTGAAACTAATGGAGATGGCATAACTACGAAAAAGTGAAGCACAAATTTGATTGAGAAACAAATATGGCGCCTTTGCGTAGTGTCATTCCGCTTTACATATTTACATACTATATATGTTTGGTTTCAGTACTCTGAGGTATATATTTACCGCCTACCGTAAAGTAACTACGGTAGCAAAAAACACCGTAATAATGATCGAAATTTCTGAGCAATTAGAAATTATGACTTGTTTTATAAAAGTTTAAGGATTGTCGTTTTAATGTAACGACAACACATTTTTTTTTTCACACTCCATAAACGTCAGCTCTTGGGAATTCCCCTAAATTTAGAAATACATTTTGAGATATTACACGAACCTGAACGATAGGTGATTGCCTTATTTGATTTGATACGAGTACATATTAGGAACATTTTAATCTCGTTTGGTAATCTTATCATATGACACATGACATCAAAACAAAAAAGAGGAAGAAACTACTAACAAAATCTATGAACGACACGGTGAAACTTGTATCGACTTAAATCCTACAGGCAGAATAATACAAAAGCAAAACACGGATATGTTTAAATAAGATAATTTTATTGTTCTTTCTAATTCAGAATAATTTACAATAACTTTTGTCAATTCTGGCTTTTATTTTCCCTTTGGTAATTTTACGGTATTTTCAATAAAAATTGCAACGTAATTTCTTAAATTCTGCCGTTTCATTTTTTGGCAGATCTTACGGTAAGCTAGATTCAAAGTTGGCAACCCCGCGCCGACTCGGATTACATTTTTGAAGTTTACTTAGTAAATTTAACGATAATGCCACAGACGAGTAATGCAAAACAGACAGCCAACTTCATACAAAAAAACTGTACAATAGCCATACTAGTCACACCTCACTCACTCATTAAGAAGGAACCCGATATATTTTAGTACTTACTCCTATAAATTTATCTGCAAAAATTGGCTAAGTATCACTACATGAAAGAATAACAAACAATTAACAACTTTCCCTCACAATAAAGATATAAGTTGGAAATTAATATATTAAATTCCTACATTTGTAAATAATCTTAAATTAAATAATTGGCCTTTTTAAATTGAAAATAATGATAAAAAATCGGGTATAATTATATCGATTTACGGATATTATTCGATTATAAATATTGTTGACAACGGTCGATGGTTGCCCATACCTAAATAGGCTACTAGACTTCAAACTTAGTTTACATTACTCGTCTGTGCTTAGTTTCTAGCACAGACGAGTATCATAGTATGGTTTCTAGTTATAAGTTCTAGGTAGTTATAGGCTAGAGCAAATTACTCGTCTCTGGCTAGAGCACAATTTGCGGTTTCTAAATTAATGTCATATTTAGTTGTAAATTTATAAAATTCTTTCAATAGAACATATTTAGTTGTAAATTTATAAAATTCTTTCAATAGAACACAAAAGTAATACAATTAGTTGAGACGTCAATACAATTTGCGGTCAGAGGGTAGGGTTCCATTGCATTTTGGCTTGTAAGTGTTGAAACTGCAATTAGAGGTCAAGTTCTGTGTTGTCATCTGAAAGCTAAGCCTCGTCAGAATGCCGAGGAAACCGTGCTATTGGACACGCAAGCTCGAAATGGACTTGGTGGAGTTTATTCGAGAGCGCGAATTTGTATGGCGGCCCTCGGGAAACACGAATCATCACATACAGCAGAAATACAAAGCATTTGCCGAGTTCGCTGCTAAACTGGGAAGAGGTTTTACTGGTATGTTGATTTTGGGGGTAGATCCCTCCTACTTTATCCATTGGTGGGTCAGAGGGTAAGATTGTTTGTCCCACTATATCCATTGCAACTTATTTCAATACAGGAACTGCAAAATGGCCATGTTTTTATAATAGGTAGATAAAATACCTTTCAAATTTCTATTAATAGTGACACTAAAAAGTATTTAAAGTAACTAACCAACAAAATTTCACACCACTTCCCTAGCGGGGTAGGCTACCCTCTGACCTGAACGCCATATGGCATGATCCTTACACACCTCACTTGCTTCAACATTTATGATCCTTTTGATACAATCTTTAAGGCTTTTACTTCAAAGTAGTATAATATAAAACTTTATCCCACTGAATTAAATTTGTATATCCATGGATGAAGTGGGATCTACTGGATATTGGCATTTCTCATATGAATTTTACTGTTCCCAGTGGTCTAGGCTCCAAAGAAACCAGGACATTCTTGGGAAAACAAATTGTTATATAGATAAAATGCTTGTATCTGCTCTAGGCACGGCTTTATTGACATTAACCCAGATCCACCTTGTTAAAATGTATTCTTCGCCTAGAAAGGTATTATATATTATAACGGGAAGAATAGTGTATTGGTAGGATTACAATTGGAATAAAATGAGCCAAGCACTTTTATCAAATAAATAATAATAAATTCTCCAAACTAACACACCAATTCCCTAGTTCCAAACTAAGCTATAAACTTGTCCTGTCGATACTAGGTGAATGGAGAAACATACATTTTTTATAAACATCCATGACTCGAGTACAAATGTCCATGTTCATCACATAAAACATTTGGGATTCCAACCTGTGACCCTTGGTTTTGTGGCCAGGGTCTCTGATCACTCGTCCAATGGGCCTGTCTAATAAGCCAAGCACTTTTTCAAATGTTCATACTAATCCAACTTAATTTCATATATTCGGTAAAATTTTATGTAGGTAGCTTATTATTCCTTGCTATGCATATATGAAATTTTACTTTTGTATAAACTATTACTTCTTCATTACACTTTTCTAGGTTTAATTATATCATAATTTCATTGAATAGATTTCTTTAGTTATTTTCTACAATTTGAAAGCGGTGGACTGTATTCTGCATTTCTGACCATTAACCGAGAGTTCAATGGGTGTCTTTTGGGTAGTTGGTAGTTGGTAGTATGTAGTAGTAACCGTGTATTGGGTAATCAGGATTAATTTATTCTATACTAGCTGACCCAGCGCACTTAGTAACACCCCAGTCTCGGATTTTCAATACCCTTTTTTTTTTAATTCACCATGCAACATTTTATTTATTTATTTTTTATTTCTTAAGAACCTTCACTTGACAATAACAAACACAACTCAAAAACAAAAGAAAGAAGCGAAATCGGTAAAGCCGTTCTCAAGTTATAGCTTTGGGTGGACCACCCTTATCACTTAGGGGTATGAAAAATTAATTACAACCGATTGTCAGACTTACCGAATATACATATAAAATTATATAAAAATCGGTCAAGCTGTTTTGAAGGAATTTGGTTACAAACGCCGAATCATGAGAATTTTATATATTAGATTAATATAATTTCAGCACGCTCCGTGAGGGACCGGTGGGTGAACATCCGTAGCACTTTCAACCATAACCTTAGGAGAGTGGACAAGTCCAAAGAAACAGCCCTTACACCAGCAGAGGTATTTAATATATTTCTTACTAGCATAGCAGCGCCCTGTGATATCGCGCGTATTTCCTGATCCTGTGGGTATACAGGGATAAAATATTGCCTATGTAACTTGCTGATAAAGTAGCTTTCTAAGTTTTCACAGTGGTCCAGTGGTTTTAGAACTTATACAATGCGAAAATACATACAATCAAATCTTTCTTCTTTATAATGTTAGACATCATAATCACGTATAATATAAATATGCCTGATATCCCTAAAAATTCAAAAATAGTAAATTTTTGGATTTTTAGGGATATCAGGGATTTTTAGGGATTCCCCTATCTTAGGGTTACGAAGGTCAGATCGGCAGTCGCTTCAATAAAGTTGAGTTGAATTATTTATAGAAATAATATTAATGGTGTTAAATGGCACATTCTTTTTAAGTCCCAGACCAACATGGGTATGTTTTTATAACATTATACACTTTAATACAACATACCTAATGCTTGTCACGTTTAACTCCATTAGTGTTGTTTTTAAATATACAGACTGTTAAAAAGGCAGTGGTATGCCATCTTGAAAATTTGAACTAACAAAATTAATAAATTTTCCGTTTTTTCTTTCTTACTCAGATTTATGTACCCTGTTGGCCGCTATGGAAGCCACTTCAATTTCTGCGCGCGGTCGCGAGAAAAGATGACGTCAAATATACTGTAAGTGTCTTATCATCATTAGTTTTCTAACTAGCGCTGGCGCATTCGATAATGACCCTGCCCTATGCGCCAAGAGTTGTGGGTTCGATCTCCACCCAACAAATATTCGTATGATGAATACTTGTGTTTGTTCTGTGTCTTGGGTATTAATAACCAATTTTTAAGTGTATATTTGTAATACCACTGTTGTTTCTGATATTCTGATATTATATAAGTCGATATAAGACATTGAGCACTTAACCTATTTAAATAACTAAGTAACTAACTTCACGCCATTTACTTAGTGGCGTAGGCTGGGAGAACCAAATGCCATATGGCATGGTCCTCACACCTATATAAATAATCGAATGGTAAATAATAGTTTTTGAGGAAAACATATCTTGCTATTATTTTTTCCCAAAACATTGCTGTTAATGTCGGTCTTTCTTAACCTTGGCAGCATTAGTTTTTGATGAGGATTGATATGATATGTGGTTTTACAAACCAGACACCATATACAAGCACATGATAATTTGTTGGCTAGTTAAGTCATTGTAGGAACATGATCTTGTTCCTAGTGTTCTGTTTAGACCATGATCCAGGATTTATCGAGTCTGGTATTTCGATGTCACTGCCAATCTGACCTTCGTAGCCGTTAGAACAGACAATTTTGGATCATTGTAACACATCCATAGTTGTTGAAACGTGCAGGTTTCGTCACAATGTTTTCCATCACCTCTAGTGGTATAAATACGTACATAGATATGAAAAATCCAGAGGTCAGTGTCCGGGTTTGAACCTGCACCATCAGTTAAGAGGACCGTGTCCTTACTATTGTGCTCCCACTACTCATTACATCATTAAAGAGTATTATTCTTTAATTTCAGGAGTACTCATCGGAGCAGTTGGAATATGCTGTCAACCCATTAGAAGTGAAAGAGGAGTCCATGTCCCAATCAGACTTCGATGACGGTCTTTTAATCAGACAGCGTGGTGAACGAACGGACAGACCACGCCGAAAAGACCTGGGAGACGAGAAGAACAAATTGTCTAATCAGAGGACTGATAGGCCGCGCCGCCGAGCCTTTCTGAGTGCGAAAGACCAGAATTTAGCATGTACGAAGGTTTTGGATGACTTGGTGAAAGCTATGGATCCGTTGAAAGAAGCGTCTATGGAGGATCAGACGTACAGATTCTTTGGGAAGCATGTGACGGAGAGATTGAATAGCATGAGGAGGTTAGATGCTGAGTGTGCTAGTAGCGATATTATGAAGTTTTTGGACGAATGGCAGAGCATGACTTGAGTTGAGCCACTCAAGTTGGAGGAAAAGGATGATATACATATGTGAAGGTGGAAACTGAAGCTGAGCATCTAGACCCAGATGTTTGGAGGTGTGATTAATGAAATGATTTCTGTATCCTCTCTATAATGGGCAGGAGATACCCACTAAATGTATAGTAGGGATGTTTATACATCCCTTATGCGGTAATACCAAGGGATCTGAAGTGTATGGTCTATGATTAGTAGTTCTTCTACCATTGATAATCTGTTGAGCAATTTGTTCTTTGTTTTTCAGTCAGGAAAATATGTTTGTCAGGTTTTAGCGATTCTGTAAAGTTGTTTTGTATAATTAGTATAATATATAACATCACGCCCATAATCCCCGAAGGGGTAGGCAGAGTCAAAGGGGCAGCATGCCCGTTAAACAACATAATTTATAAAAGTCGAAGTTTTTTTACTTGTTGCGCAGATTGAGTTGTTAAACTTTTTCTATGCATAAAATAATTCTTTATTATTGACATTACTTACTTATAATCTAAATTCAATATTTTAATGCACATCAGTTACGATCTCATTTTCAAATAAAAAGTCTGTTAAAACAATGCTTTTACCATTGTTGATGTCTGTTTGAAGTTGATAAAATTATTATATGTCCAGTTTTTCAATGTAGTGTTTTTGTTAGATTAAATCTTGCAATTGTCTGTAGTTTTTTATTAGCTGTTCTATATAGTATCAGACTACATCACATACATTGATCTGACTCCGAGGTAAGTAGCTTAAGTACTTGTGTTATGGATATCAGAATCAACAGTGATATTACAAATATATACTTAAATATTAGATATTAACACACAGACACAAGTACCTATTCATCACATGAATGTTTGTCCTGAGTGGGGATCGAACCCACACCTGGCGCATGGGGCAGGGTCACTACCGAATGTGCCATCGAGCCAGTCAGACTACTTGTTACTTTTATCGCGCACCACCAACCTTTTCTAAGTAAGCAACCACCGCTCTGCTAGAAACACCGCCGTTTGTTGTTGTCTATCTGCCTGTTGGTAATGGTGTTTTTGCCTATTTCATATTAGTAATTCTATAGATTATTTTGGTTTCGTTAGATTGATAATATCAGTAACAATCTCATTTTCTGGGACATCATTTTAACTTTTAAATATGTTGTTCATTTCCTATCTGATAACATTTTTCTTTGGCATTTTGAAACGTTTCGTCGGCCTGTCTCATGTTTTGATTGTTTTTTTTTTCGGATTCAGTGTTTCCCAAACATTGTTCTGCCATGGCTCGGTAGTTTTTGAGCTTTTTTTAATGCACTTGTAGCATTTGTCTGCTTCGAAGTTAAAATACTGTCATATTTCTGTATAATATTAAGGAATAGTTTTATTCCGCCATTTCCTGCAAATGTTACAGTTCCGCGGAATTAAAAATAAAGTGTATCTATTTTATATATTTTTTTCTGAATTTCGTATGCCAGTTGTATGATTCATAAAGAGGTAGGGAACTTTGCTGTCTGGTTCAGATACTGAGAAAAAGGTGATATAATATTTACTAATGGATCGTAATGAAATGTGGAAGGATGGTAATGATTTGTAAAGAGAGGGTAATGATGTAAATGAGATGGTAATTATTTATGTTGGATGATAATTAAATTATGTATGAAAGGTAAGATAAGTAGTAATAGATATCATCTTCTTTATTCTATAAGTATTCAAAATTTTAGTTTAATAAATCGGTTCTCTCTGCCTACCCCGCTAGGGAAGTGGCGTGAAGTTTAGTTAGTTAGTTTAATAAAACTAAATTTTACCATAATGATTAACTAAGTGGTCTATTTCTAAATAGCTCCGCCTAATCACCTCCAGGAGATTGAATAGGTATATGTGTCCCATCTATACAGCCGAATTACATTTGGAAATCCGGCCAGAAGCGGTTTAGTTGATATTGGACCTATTCGCAAAATGGCTCACGCAAAAAAATTACCTTTTCTCTAAATGACATATTTTTCAAAGGACCTTTTCGCATAATCATTCTGGAAAAGACTCATTCCTAAAATGCCTTATTCGTGTAATGAGCTATTCTTAAAAGGACCAAATTTTTTAATACCTATTAGCTTTAAGTTTAACAGCAAATAAGTAATAATCCAGTAAACAGTCCAGTAATAGTATAAGGTTGAAAGGTCTTAGTTGGATAATGGATGTATCACAAGTTAGTTCGAAAACTTTAGCACAGATGTCGTTAAAAGAGCACAGCTTTATTTATTATACTTAACCCATTAGTGCATAAAGTTTATTAACGCCTTTTTCATTATAATCACTATAATATAGTATCACTTGGAGTGTCTTTGACGATTTAATAACATAAAATATTTAGTTTATGTGAAAGTTCAGATTTTATAGCCCGTCCGATAAATCGGACGTTATGCATGGCGGTCACAATTGATGTTAAAAAAGGTTAAAATAAAAATACTGATTTTTTTAAGTAATTTATTATAAAAAGGAACAGACAATAAACATATTTTAATCAATGTGGTATGCCATGTGGCATTTCGGGTGAAGGCCTACATCACATTTCTGACACTGAAATTTACTTTTCCCTCCACACTGGTTTGCACACCGACGTTCAGTATTTATTGGAACCAGCCAATGATCTTTACCGTCGTATCTCATTGTAGATAATGGTTTTGCTGGCTTGCGACCTTGATGTGGCGGTGTGCCATGTGTGAAGAGTAAGCTCCTTGCTATGAAGCGTCTAAAAACGAATAAGGACTCAGTGTCTCTTGTGCAGCCATTCTTCCGAGCAAGTAACCAGGCGTTTACTACTGAAACGTCTAATAAATAAGCAAATATGGGCCACCACCACTTCTTTATACGCATCCGAGTTCGTAAATTTGCCACAGCCTGGTCGCATTTGTCTACTCCACCCATATACTTATTGTAATTTAAAATAAGTGATGGCTGAGGGACTTGCACCTTGGCTTTTTTTTCGTTTGACCAGCAGGTTGCAGATGTAATTGCAAGATTTTCAAAATTAGTAGCTACTGTGACAACATTGTTATCATTCCACCGGCATACAAAGACATCATCAGCTAGTCGGTGATCGTAATACCCTCGCGCCTCCTTCTTGAATTGTTTTACGTCTTTGACCGTGCAGTTCTCAGTGCCATTAGCTCTCAAAGTCCCTGTAGCATAATAGCCAAGCTCCTTCAGGTGTCTCATCAGGCTCAAAGACGTAAAATAATTGTCAAAAAACAATTTTATGCCACTGTTAGGCGGAAGTTTGCTCAACGTAATTAGGCTGAGTACAACATCGCCACCCACTCCAAAATCTTTTTTTTCGGTACTCTTTCCCATATATATACTGAAAGCTAACATATATCCGGTGCTTGCACACATTGCCCAGTTTTGGAAACCAAACCTGATTGGCTTACCTCGGATGAACTGTTTGGCGTAGTGCTTTCCGTAATACGGGATCATGCTTTCATCAACACTATAGTGCTCATTCATTCCGTAGTGTTTTTGAAATGATTCACCTAGGCTTTCAATAATAGGACGTAATTTATACAATCTATCTGTAGATTCCCCGAGCTCGCTGTTGTCGTTCAAATGCACATGTTGAAGAATCAATTCAAACCGGTTGCATTTAATGCTATCTTGTAGAATTTTAGGCACGTCATTATCTTTGCAAAAATACAATCTTTTCTTTGGCAATTTGACGTAGCCTGACAATAGCATTGCTCATAAAATAACGTAGATCTCGTCTTCCGTTACCATCAAAGGTTTATTTTTTTGCAAAGCGTACAGGTTTGTTTGTTTGACTATATGCTTGATAAGATCATTGTGAAAAAATAATTTGAAGTATTCCAGAGGATTTTGACATGTTTTACTTTCATCTGATGGTGGCTGTAAACTATATTCAGTACAAATAAAAGCGGGTTCCTCTTTTTTTCCATTGTATAGATTTTTTCTTTTTAGCTGGGGGTGCAGACCGTGAAGACTTGTTATGGGAAATGAAAGTAGAAAGGGGCTGCTCGTCTTCACTATCGCTACTTGATAAAGAATTATCATTCGACGCTCGTTGCTTATTAGAACCGAGGGCTGCCGACGTTGATGAAGTAGAAGAATCGCTATTACCTCTAAAACGTCGCAATTCGCAGCTAGCTTGCAGCAGTCTTCGTCCTAAGTGATTTAGGTTCGCATCATGCTCCTCATCGGACTTGTCACTGTCTTCGTCAGTGACCTGATTAGCATCCTCAATAGGGGGCTCAACGTAAATTATATTTTCTGTATAATCATCATCCTCCTCACACTCCAAAGCAGATAATATTTCATGAACTTGCAAACTGTAACAATTCAACAGGATACCACATGCAGTACCCGCCGTGCATAGCGTGCGATATATCGGACAGTACAAAATTACCGCTTGCCGCCATTTTGCGAATTGACAGCTGACGCGCAGGCGCGTTAATACATTAATATAACAACAGTGTTGTCACGTTTCAATAGTTAATATACTTTAGCTGAGGTTTGCAGAGAAGGTCTTCTAGTAAAACACGTCTTGAGTGTAGAGAAGAGAATTATTTATTGATGGAAATTGGGTTGATTATATACAGAAAAATAGCTTACAACTAGTAGGGTGTAAAACGAGTATAACAAAAGGTATAAATATAATGTACACTAGAGGGCGTCGCGGTGCACGATTGCGCGTGCGCTATTGCTGTCTCGCTCCGACAGTCGTCTCGCTCTCGCTCGGCCTTCGCTGGAGGCGCGCGATATTACGCGACACGAGGCGGCGCGCGAGGCTTTTAGTGACCCAGCGAGCGGCGAGGTGAGCGCACGTCGGTCTGATGGCGAGCGGCGCACGGGCGCGAGTCTTGTGCGCTGCGCGTGAATGTCATTCATGTATTGCAGCTACAGGACTCCCCCTCAAGCGAAGCGTACAGGAGTGTTGACTATTCTGCCGGAACGTGTTCTTCGTGGATCTGGATATTGTCGCTGCGGTGTTGAAGAACTCGGCGTAATAGGATTCGTAACGGTCGTGTTTTCGTGTGACGAAGTGTTGATCGTGTACGCCGGTTTCAATCTTTCGATTGATACTGTAGCGTTTCTTCCGGGCAGCTGGATTTCGAAGAACTTGTCGTTGCGCTTCAGGACGGGATATGGACCTTCATACGGTGGTTGAAGTGGTTTTCGTACTGCGTCGACTCGTAGAAATACGGCGTTACGGTGGCTCCGGTGTCGATAAGGAACGTTAGTTTCGTCCTCTTATCGGTTACGAATAAGCGGTAAGATTTGCCTAGAACGTCGGATCCCGCCTCATCTAACGTTCGGTCTAGTTTACCGATGAGACGTCATTCTTCTTGTTTTCGTCGCTGAATGTACACGGCGGTTGGCATCTTCTTGCTTCTTTTCCGAAACGCCGATGATAGTAGCAGGCGCGTATCGGATTTTCAGCGTGGTGATGTGCGCGTGAGCGAGACGGAGAACGTGCGTTAGAGCGGGAACGCTGTGAGCGGCGATTGTAAGGTGAACGCCCTGGGTGATAAGGCGTGTACGATCTCGATCGTAGTTCTGCGACTTCGAGTGATAATTTGCGTATCTCTTCTAGCAGGAATTGCGAATCTTGCGGTTGAGATGGTACGGAAGATGATGATTGTGATGACGTGTGTGAAGCTCGTTGCGATACGGCGCTGATCTCTTGTGTTTGTTCAAGCATCTTGTCGGCGAGAAGTGCAAGTTCGTCTAGCGCGGCGGTCTTGCTGATGCTATCGCTGACGACGAGTACCGATCTCACGTGGGCAGGGAGATGGTTCATCCACATGAGACGAAGTGTGGACTCGGGTACTTTGTCACGCGCAAGGTCTTTCATGCGACGTAACAATTGTGACGGCTTCTGGTCGCCTAGTTCCATCTCGGATAGGAGTTTTTGTAACTGACGTCCCTCTGACTCCTCGTAGACGGAGATGAGCCTCTTCTTAAGCGCATCGTAGAAGTTCTCTGCCGGTGGATCGTATAGGAGATCGCTAACTTGCTCGATGTTCTGCTTCTCGAGTTGCGCAATGACGAGTTGGGCTAGTTGGTTTTGGCCCTTCTTCAGGTCGTGGGTGGCGGCTTCGAACGTAATAAACCATAGGCGAGGTTTATCACGCCAGAAAAGTGGTACGCGCATAGACAGCGCAATACCAGCCACTTCTTGCGGTGCTGGTCTTGGGATACGGCGAGAAACAGTGGGCTCTTCAAGTGCTGACGGTTCCATGGTCAAGCTTGAAGTCTTGAAAGTTTGATTTCTTCAGATGGTTGCTTCTTGTTCCGTCGTGGGTCACCAATTTAGCTGAGTTGGCAGAGAAGGTCTTCTAAGTGAAACACGTCTTGAGTGTAGAGAAGAGAATTATTTATTGATGGAAATTTGGGTTGATTATATACAGAAAAATAGCTTACAACTAGTAGGGTGTAAAACGAGTATAACAAAAGGTATAAATATAATGTAATGAGAGAGGGCGTCGCGGTGCACGATTGCGTGGCGCTATTGCTGTCTCGCTTCGACAGTCGTCTCGCTCTCGCTCGGCCTTCGCTGGAGGCGCGCGATATTACGCGACACGAGGCGGCGCGCGAGGCTTTTAGTGACCCAGCGAGCGGCGTAAAATTTAAATAACTCCTAAAATAACAATTTTATTGGCGTCCGATTTATCGAACGTTATGCACTAATGGGTTAAGTATTGTAATGTTCTAATTTTTATAACAAAGATATGAGGCATATAAAATCAAACTTGGCATTCTCCACTTTGTCTAATTGTTGAAGAAATAAAAATAAAATAATTTAACAAATTGTAGATCATTACAAATATAGTTAGTTATATTTGTAATGATCTACAATTTGTTATAATAAAATGATTCATTTTATTTTATTATTTAAAAAAAATATGATTTAAAAATAGCTGACTTTACCAAAACTCCGATATAACTAAAGTTTAATACAGTATGGAGTACTATGGAGCTGTTGGCAACGACATCTAGCTGTATTAGATAGGTAATTAGTTATAGGCTTTTCTTGAATATCATAATATTTGAGGAAAAGTTGTTTTTAGTTTTATCAAACATTGGTAAACAAAATTGTCTAGTGTAATTTTTGCCTCAACCCAATTTTACTTCCCAAATCTCTTAGAGTTTTGGATTTAGCGTGATGCCCCATACGTAAATTGAAAAAAATTGAAGCCACAGCTTTAAGTAATTGCATTTCGTGGTTGAAGCAAAATATTGTGTAGTCATCATCATGAGTTTACTCCTAGTTACGGTTTTCAGTGCTTGTATGGCAATTGATAGGTTGAACAACTTTTCTGCAAATATTATGATCTCGAATGGAAATTTTGTAACATATTTTAATATGTTACAAAATTTCCATTCGAGCCACCATCATCCAGCCACCTCGATCAACAAAAGTTGTAAACGCAGAAAATGTTTGCAGATCAATCGAGTATGAATGGTAATTATATTTCCTCATTGACAATAAAGCATTGTAGCAGTGTTCACAATCAATTTTTTTTTACTAATCTATTGACAATTGCCCCAGTTATATAGTACAAAATATTAGCTTTAAAATCAGAAACATTAACATTTCTCAACTGGTCAAATAAAGTTTCAATTTGTTGTTCATCGCTAAATGCTTCTGTTGTACGTTCTGCACTCAGGGATCTTTTTTTACTTCTAAACTCTATTATGGGCGATAGTTCAAATGCTTCATCTGCGCAATTAGCGTGAATACTTGGTTTTATACTATTCTGAAATATCAACTTTCGTAAAGTGTAGCGCAGCTGAAGTGCATTTGGGTTGTTATTACTACCACCTCGAGCCCTGATACAAGAAAAAAACATCTCCAAGTGGTCTTGAGAACACTTGTAAGGAAGAAAATATTTATTTTCATTCTGATGCAAAAAATCAAGGGCCAAATTGTGAAAACTAAAAGAGTTCACAACTAAACCAAGTGCGAGTTCTTTTCGCCTGTGGGTTAGAATTGGCTCTCCATTTACTTTTAGTGAGCATTAATACTCCCTTGTGTCCTTCAATACATTGGCCCAGATATTTGTATTTTCCAAGCGAAGTGAAGACTTGAATCCAGTCCCTCTTGGGTTTTTAGCATTCATCACATCAAAAGCTCTATCTATAAATCTTATAAATTTATGCCCGCATTTGCACATAAATTCGAATGCGTCAGCCACCGATAAGCTAAATAGCTGCGTGGCCAATTTAACGTTAATGTTATTTTGGAAAAAGTTAATGTGTTCATTGCACAATTTGTTTGCTAATACTAAACCTTCTTGTTCCTGCAAAAAATGCAAGTCTTTGACATAGCGGAAATCTATCGCTCCTGTATTTGAGGAGAGCTTTATTTCAGCGAAGAGATTTCTTGCTAATTTGACCATATGTGGCGGATCGAAAATGCAGTGGACTTTTTGGTCTTTTACAGGATGTTTAAAGTGAGTAATCATATCAGGCATAGAAAACTTACATCCTAATATTTCATATGTGCTCTTATTAGTTACAGTACCATCGCAAGTTAGCGAACGGACGTTAATATTAACTTCACTGAGCATTCGTATGGCAGTCAATAAAAGTTGCGCTTGCACATGAGCACTCATTTTATTGGTGAGGAAATATGCGATCGAAAATTACATTTTTTTTTTAAGATACGATTTGAAATTCTAATACTTCAGTAGCCAAAATTTCTCCATCTGGCTGGAGAATACCACCGAAGTCAACATATCCAACAAATTTGCCGCTATGTTTATCGAGTACATCTTCTGATTTTATCGACATGGCATCAAATAGCAATGCAACATTCCCTGTATCATTATTGTCACCACTCGTCGAAAGACTTCGCAAATAATCAAAAGCTGCTTTCATGAAACCGACATTACATTCAGTGCTTGATAAAATTTTGCGCAATGTCGCTGGGTGTGGCAAAGCTATGCGGTTTCGTAAGAAATTATATGCAGGTCCTGAATAGAAGTACAAAGTTAGCGCAAACTGCTTTAGTTCGTCAGAGTACTTTACACCAGTGTTGCTCTTCTTTTCATTAAAGTGTTTATGTATGTCATTGAAGTTGTTTTCCATGACAAGCTGAACTTCGTCATAATTCTTGCATTTTCTTACGGTTTCTAATAACATCTTGAGATTTGTTATCTTTGTATTTCTTCTGTTAAGTTTCTGATGCAAGCATCTGACTTTCTGTTTCAGTGCTTCTTCTTTAGGGCTCATCATAGAATCTGGTGCCATTATCTAATCGTGCTAATTTTGCAGGCGGTTCAATATTTTCTTAAGTTTTTACTGTGATGTCGCTCAGTACAGCAATTATTTTTGTTGTAAAATAAATAGTTCTATTTTATTTTACGACAGTCTAGAGGTCCTTATAGATGGACTGCATTTGTTTTTTTTTACCACCACTACAAAAGGTACAGCATCGTCCGTCAATCTAGGTAGGATTGTAGCCTTGAAATCTTCTTTTTTAAAATGTCGGCTGCACACAAATTTACTTTTGAGATTATCGCTAAAGAAGCCAAGTGCGTCTATCCATCTCGTTCGCAAGCTTTCGTTTTTAGGAAAACTGAAAATGGGAATCGCAAAAAATCATCATAACGTAATGGTCTGGTACCTAGTCAGAAAAGAAAAAACCTTATTATTAAAGGATAACGCAACTTTTCCTTTGACCTCACTTGGGGGTCATGTATTTTTATTGATCTAAGCGTATACAATAAAATATATGGCACTGAACAAATGGATACCGACATACTTATCCATAAGCTCAGCTATCCGTTTTATTAAGCACCTATAGTAAGCCTTACAAACATCATTTCTAAAGACCATACCTTTTTTTCTAGAGGATGGATTTTATAGTAAAAAATACTCAACAAAGATCTGTGTAGATAGTAGTTAAAGTTTCAGCTGAGGGCAATAGTTTATTTTATTTGTACCCAAAAGTTGCATTGTCCTTTAAAGTTGATGGGCAGGGAGAAGGCGTTAGGATATATATTTGGGGGACTTTGGGAGGACTATCATCAGTGACACTTCCTTTAAATAAATATTTTGCACTTAAATTTTTACGAAAAATAATTTTTTTTTAAATCATTTTTGAGTAATAAGGAGGTGAATAAAAAATGTTCGGTGCGTCTCCCGCCACCACATCACTTTTTTTGGTCCCCAAGAACTATCCAATCCGTTTCCGCAAACAATAGGAATTTTGTTTTTATCAGTCCCGTAACCGATACTTTTTTGCTCTCCAAAACCTAGCAAATTCGTTTCCGCCAAAAAATAATTTCAAGAACGTCGAATTATTTTAAAATGTTTTTTTGTCTAATTTTCTCTTTATGATGCTCTATACAGCGTGTAAAAAATACCTTAACGAAGCTTAAAACCACGCATTCCGCTCATATAACTGAGTATTATACTCAAATATTATTGCAGGGAAACGACTTTTAATTTTAGGCGTAAAAAAACAGCAGTTTTCTAGACCACGCAATTTACATCGCGCGGGCGCGGGCGCGTGCGCGTGAGGAGGGACATCCCCGCTCTCTCGCTAGATACCTACGCGAGCGCGCGTGTGCGATGGACACATGAGTGCTATTATACTAATTATTTCACACGTAAAAACACATTTTTTGCATGTATGAAGTCAATGTAAGTACTTACCTAGCGCTCATCGTTGTCATCCAGTGTAGGTCTCTCCAAGCGGACAAGATGTGGCTCGAACTGGCGACCCGCGACGTGTAAACAAACACGCGCCCTGTACAGCGTGTTGCGATGTACCCGGTCCAGGAGTCCTTCTTAAGCTGCTTTTTCTTTGAGTTCGTCAAAAACATGGATGATCTTTTGACGCATTTCATCAGCTGACTCACAGGGGCGGTCAAAAACCCTGTCCTTGACGAAGCCCCACAAAAAGAAATCCAAAGGAGTCAAGTCTGGCGAACGCACGGGCCATGCGTGAGACCCGAACCGCCCGATCCACTGGTCGCCAAATAAATACGTTAGCCGCTCGCGGACGGGTCTCACAATGTGTGGCGGAGCGCCGTCATGCTGGTACCAAGTCGATCGAAGTTGCGTCAGCGGCATGTCGTCCAACAAATTTTCGACAAAACTGTTGAGGTTGCAGCAGAAAAATGGGGCCTAGTATTTGATTCCCCACAATGCCCGCCCAAACATTGTGTTTCCATCTCGTTTGGAATCCTGTTTCTTGGGTTTGGTACGGATTTTGGGATGCCCAGTAATGGGAGTTCCGTCTGTTCCACATCCCATTGTTGGTAAACGTACTTTCATCGGTGAAAATTATGTTTTTAACAAAATCCCGGTTTTGCCGCAGGAGCCACGTACAGAATGCCATACGGCGCTGTGTGTCGCCCGGCACAAGGGCCTGAACCTTATGAATTTTATAAGGTCGTTGCCTATCCCTTTTTAACACCCTATGCACCGTTGTGTGGGAGACCCTGTGTCGAGCAAGATGACCTTGCCGTCTTCGCAACACCTTCGCTGCTGTACGTGTACCCAAACGCGGATTCTGGCGCATCACCTCCAGGAGCCATCCTTCGGCTGCAGGTCGTATCTGCGCCCCACGGCCCTCTAAAACGGGAGCGATAGGCTGATTGTCTAATAACCGCTGTATTGCACGAGTGATCACTCGAGGATCACGAGGCTGATATGCATTAGGATATTCTATCCTATACAGCCGCAGTGCCTCGGAAGCATTTCCATGGGCCATGCCGTAACAGTACAACCATGTTGATGTACTCGCGAGCGCTGTATGCATAGAAAGGCATCTTGGACACTAATCACAGCACAACACAACTAATATCACTCAACTCGACACAAAAACACTTAAGAAAACTACAAAACAGTACAAAATCGCGAAATTATCCGAAATCAATACGCATCCGAAGTCGTATGAAATCGAACTGAAATACGTCTTATAAGAAAAAACCGTTGTAACTCCTTTGAAGTCAACCTACGCGGCTGACCAATCAGCGCACGCGATTCGGTTCGGACCGTCAGTGGCCGCGCTCGCCTAGTGTTGTCGTATCATGGACGATATAAGCTACATCAGTTTTGCTTGCAATTATTTACAAAATCAGATTTGCGTAGTTGCGAGTTAGCAACTGGTTTAATTGTTTGATACTACTTACACCAATTGTAAAAAAACTTAGTGCAGTTTTAGTTAAGTAGAAGTTTCTTCAAAATAATAATTCAGCTAATCAAAAATCAATTCAAACGAGCTATTAAGCCCCCAATAATAATAATAACGCGTTATTGAAATGTTTCTAAGGCCAGGCTGTAATTCCCGCTGAGATTCATTTAACAGTTTTGTGAAAAATTTACTTGAGTCTGGGCGATTTGGGTTACAGGTTACCTTAGTTTTCAACTGATGATTAGTGTTGTTGTTTGCCTAGCAGACTTCTTTGTAAATGAATTGCTTTATCAAATAAATAAAAAAAATTATTACCTTAGTAATTAGTTAATTACCTAAACAAAATAAATAAACTAAAAATAACTTAAATAATACATGTAATTTATTTTAATGCTTTAACGGCAACACTGTTCGACCTACGGCAAAACGAAATATCGTATTTTTTTTGTTAATTTGTGTTTAACTAATTATTTCTGTAGGTAATCAGGATAAAATTAAACAAATTAAATAATTATTTCAAACAATTATAAAATTTCAATACTTTTTAATTCTCACTTGGGTTAGAGGAGCCCAGCACGTAAAATAAAATTGTAATAATTTTATGCTTGTATCCCACGGACTAGTAAAAAAAGAAGGACTCCACGCTGTCATGCTATAGCGTGAAGCCACGTGTATGCATGTGTAAGAAAGAGAGATACTTATGGATACCAGATATCAGATATCTCCTAATTGGGGCACTTATTATGTCAATGTGTGACGTAAGTTGCGAGTCAAGGTGGAGCACTTGAGGAGATTCAATGTCTAGTCATTGGCGCGGAGTCCTTATTTTTTTACTAGTCCGTGTTGTATCCATAATGACTTTACGTTTATTTATCGTCATATGTTCGTTCTTAAAGTAGAAAGAGGGAAATTGCCAGAGTATTCGTTCAGGCGCTAAGGAATGCTCTATTTGTATGAAAAAAAAGGTAATTTTTTTTGAAATCCTGCCTAAAAAATAGACTGGGTTTGAGTAAATTGGAAAGAATAACTGTATTTACTACCAATCGTTTATTAATTACCATGTAATTTCATCTTTTGAATAATAAATAAGTGAATATGAAAATACGCCAAATTAAATTCCTTGCAACTGTAAATAAGGATGATTTTTATTGCTATTACTTTTCCTGTAGGAGTGTCGCGCTACGTGCGTAAGATCCATCATTTTACGAACACATGTAAAATTATCTTTTCTGACATCGAATAATCAATAAATGCGGTATTGTCAGGACCCGGGAGGGCTCAACATGACCTCAGTTCCCCAACTGAGGTTATGGATACATAATGCATTCCCAGGGTTGAAAAAAAAAGGTGATTGGTGTATTTGGTTTCTACTTACATCTTAATTACAGGTATCTAAGCAATGTACCTAGGTAACTAATAAAGTTGATGAAAACTCGGGCGATGAGCGATCAGCTGGGTTGGCCCGACCATGCTCGCGAGTCGTTGCCCTCGGATATGCAAGCGGTATACAAAACAGCTGAGACGCGCGCGCGTGTGCGTGCGCTGTGCAGTGTCCGCGCAGCCGCTACAGGGAATAGTGACTGTGTGTGCGCGTGCGATGTACATTGCAGGCCGCGATTTGTAAGGCCTTATTTGCTAGGAAATATTCAAAATTAAGATATGGTTTCTTTGGAAGAAATTTTAGTAATAACGTTTTAAATTTTTTTATCAAAAAAACGTAGAATTTTTTTTTCATCTTTGAAGGTCAATATCTCAGAAACCATACATTTCCGAGGTATTTTTCTAGAACTAATTATGTTCGAAATGACCAGGAGAATATGTAGTTCACGGCTTCGTTAAGGTATTTTTTACACCCGTTATACTCAATGATGTTTCCATATTCTATCCCTAGGTACCTACCTAACTAGTGTTAGACTGATTGTAAAATAGTTGGACTGGTTCCGAAATTTGCCATCATTATGGTCACCGCACTTCATGTAAATTAACAATTTATAGTTTCGTTTCGTTATAGGTCGTAAAATAAGATTTAAAGTCTTACCCAAATGATATTCCAGAATTCGCATAGCTCTCACTTCTACAACCCCTTACACAACAAGATTTCACCATTATTGTCCTTTATTTACTTATTGAAAAAAAAACACCGCACAACAAAGAATGTTTGTTACGCCATGACAGACATCGGGGTTGTCATGTCTAAAGGTAGTAAAATAAACTAAATATATACTAACGCCGTGTCAATCGTGATTAAAAAGATGATAACTGACTAGCGCATAGATTATTATATTTCACACTCAAATATTGTAACAAGATGATTTATAATTGCAGTATTGTATTATTTAACTCCAAATATTTTATCTTACCGTATATGATTTTATTTTGTAACGGTTGGAGCGGTGGTAGCTCAATGGTAAGGATACGCGCCTCTTAACCGAGGAGTGCGGGTTCAAACCCGGCACGTACCTCTGGATTTTTCAAATCTATATACGTATTTATACCACTAGCTCGGCGGTGAGGGAAAACATCGTGATGAAACCTGCAAATTTAAACAACTTTGGATTTGTAACCATGACCCAAAAATTGTGTAAGTCAGAATGGCGGGTGTACTGTTGCATAATTGATTAAGTTATACATGAAAGGAATGTACCAGGAATGTACTAATATGTACCTTGAATGAAATTCAATGTACCTCGATGAAACGGAAACAATTATAATAATAAAGTAAGCCGCGGTTCTTACGGTCTGAATCGCGGGTGTATGCTGATAATTAATGTACTAGATAACTTTTAGTCATAAAATATTTACAAGACGAATGTACCTTTAATGTACCTCATAAAATATACAATCTGGATGAAATGCGACTGGTAATAACGACAAAATTAAGGAAACAAAATTTTAAAGCCTATGATTTTTTTCATAGCAATTATTTTTATTAATCTTTTTAAGAATATGATTCCTAATCCAACAAATCTAAGAAGTACCGTTTGACAGATATGACAAATTGACGATTAGGGATGGGATCAAAGAAATCGATTACTACAATATCCGAATTTTAATAGATTATTTCTTAGTACATATTTATTACTAATCAATTACAGTTTTTTAAATTTATATAAAATATGTTAGGTATTGTTAAAGGCCGTATATTGGTATAATTATCTAAGGTTTTACTAGTAATCTTACGATATACCAAAAAAATCTCAGGGTATACTGAAGTTCGGGTTTTAAAATAGGTAATATATAAACAAACTAAATATGCGGGTTATGTAGGTAAAAGTACATTTACACCGATGGAAAAAAAAATACCGTTACTATTAGAGGAATTGTCGTCATTTCAATTAATCATTAATTGGTCATTCATTACTTTTGTAACTAATGACTCTTAGTGCATTGGATTACAGTCGATAGTGCATCTGACACTGACGGGTCAACATAGGATTCTTTTTTTTTGTTTTTGTTTCTGGCAACTCACTACTCTTCAAGGATTACTACTGCATACTAAAAGACTCCTGGGTTGAAAACGGCTCGTCATTATTAAGGTCGATTATTCGGACATTATAACGATTATTCGTATACCAAGTGAATTTCAGGAGTTCCAACACTACTAAAAAAATCGCAGGCGTTAAAAGTTTGTTTCCTTAATTTTGTCGTTATTACCAGTCACATTTCAACCAGATTGTATATTTTATGAGGTACATTAAAGGTACATTCGTCTTGTGAATATTTTATGACTAAAAGTTATCTAGTACATTAATTATCAGCATACACCCGCGATTCAGACCGTAAGAACCGCGGCTCACTTTATTATTATAATTGTTTCCGTTTCATCGAGGTACATTGAATTTCATTCAAGGTACATAATAGTACATTCCTGGTACATTCCTTTCATGTATAACTTAATCAATTATGCAACAGTACACCCGCCATTCTGACTCACACCAAAAATTGTCTGGTTCCCCTATCTTAGGGTTACGAAGGTCAGATCGGCAGTCGCTTCAATGTAATTACCAGACTTGCTAAATCCTGGATCATGGCTAAGCAGACCCCGTCTAAACACGGGACATGACGCTAGGAAGATGATGATGTGATTTTATTTTGTAGTGGCAACTTTAGAGTGAGACACAACCATCTAGTTTGAGGCTCTCACTCGTCACAGTTTCTCTAGTTTGGTGCATCAAATAATTAACTAATTCTTTTAAATAAACATTTTATCTTTCAAGAAATATAATTTATGCATTATGTATTAAATTAAAATTTTGTATACTATATATATATATATATATATAACATCACGCCCATAATCCCCGAAGGGGTAGGCAGATTCAAAGTGGCAGCATGCCCCTTCAACCACATTCAGCCAAAAATAAAGTCGGGCTGGGTTAGATGGAAAATTGTGAAAAGCAGTGACAAGCGGCTAACCCGTCGCCCACACAATCACACACCCAAAATCCGATATACCATTAGTCGCCTTTTACGACATGCTAGGCAAGAACCACAGTTGGCATATTATTTTTAAGTCCCAAACCAACATGGGACAGTGGGCTGGGTTGATTGGAAAGCTGTGAAAAAGGAGTGACAAGTGGCTAGCTCGTCGCCTACTCAATCTCATACCCAAAAGCCCGTAAACCATTAGTCGCCTTTTACGACATGCTAGGCAAGAACCACAGTTGGCACATTTTTTTTTTGTCCCAGATCAACATGGGCCAAGTCCCAGACCAACATGGGACAAATTTGTATACTATAATATAGGAAATTTAAGTGAAAACTATTCAAATAGCTTAATTTATTTATTTCCATAAGGGTTCGAAATAATAAAAGTTGATATTTTTATTTTCTGGAATTGATAAGTTGGAATTGACAAATTAAACATAATATATAATACATAATAAATTTCCTGCAATTAATTAGTTATTCTAATTTTTAAGAAATAAGATATCAAAACTATTAAAATAAAATTTAAGTTTCGCATTCGGGAGGCAGTTCTTTGCAAGCCTCGCTTAAACATAAATGTAGTAAATAGCAAATACATTTTAATATGACTCCTGGGCACAACTGTCTGAATCTCGTCGAAACCGAATTATTACAGCCCATCATCGTGTTGCAACCGTCAGAGCTGAATCCAACTATGTTTTTTAGAGGAATGCAATTATCTTCAAATGATTTAATTACGACATCGAAAAGGCGTTTTGCAGTTGTTGTGTGATCTACGTTATCATCGCCGAAAAGGTCAATGAGATCCCAAAATCGACTTACGACACGCCCTATCTTTGGGTCGTAATATCGTACAACCACGCACATCGTTTTTATGGAACTGATGTCTGTGCTCTCATCTATAAGCACCGAAAACTTTTGTCATTTTAAATCAGCACATAAATCTACATCATAAACATAAACTTAGGAAGATCCAGAAGTAGGCTTACTAGGCCTGCCTTCCGACTTTTTCTTTGAAAAGCCATTTGACTTTATTCTGTTTTAATTAAAGATTTGAAGAGGGTTATTTTTCTTATTTAAAAAGGGAGCGGTGGTAGCTCAATGGTAAGGACACGCGCCTCTTAACCGAGTAGTGCGGGTTCAAACCCGGGCACGTACCTCTGGATTTTTTAAGTCTATGTACGTATTTATACCACTAGCTCGACGATGAAGGAAAACATCGTGATAAAACCTGCAAATTCAAACAACTTTGGATTTGTAACCATGATACAAAAAAAAATGTCTGGTTTCCCTATCTTAGGGTTACGAAGGTCAGATCGGCAGTCGCTTCAATGTAATTACCAGACTCGCTAAATCCTGGATCATAGTCTAAGCGGACCCCGTCTAAGCACGGGACATAACGCTAGGAAGATGATGATTTTTCTTATTTGAATAGTAATTTGACTTTATTCGGCTTTAGTTAAAGATTTGAAGAGCGTTGCTTTTCTTAATTGAAAAGCCATTTGACTTTATTCGGTTTTGATTTATAATTTAGCCGACCACCAATTTCTATAAGTTCCCCTGGACCACCTTTATTCATCCAGTCCCAAAGACTCACAGAAATCTTTCCACTGGATCTATTTTCTATTAAGTGCTCCTCTTGATAACGGGTATTATTAATTCTCCATAACGTAATTCGACCACGTTGAAAAGATTTAAAGGTCTCTTCATCAGCAAATATTACATCCGAAAAATCAAAATTTAAATATCGTTCTGCAAACTGAAGCTAAAGCTGAAACTGAAGCTTCGTGGAGACGTCGACGAACGGTGTTTATAGAAATATTGTTAGCTATATCTACGTTTCTGGTTTGACGGAACGGAGACTCTTTGATTTGACGAATGATATGTACGTCCTGTGGTCTTGAAGTTTTTCTTGGTCTACCGGTCTTCTTAATTTCATCAACGTTTCCTTCATTATCCCATCGCCTTATCCACAAGTACACGATGTTAGGCTACGAAAATAAAATAAGAACCTGCATTAGAACCCAACACCTTATTAATCGGAAGTGACCCTATGCTATGGGTTTGATTACGATTCTACCTTGTTAGAAACCCACTTAGGACAAACATTCGTGTGGCGAATACGTGTGTTTGTTCTAAGTCTTGGTATTAATCCTTTCTTACTAATATTGTTATTCATCACGATAACACTTCTGAAAACATTTGGATAAAATTTGGAACAACAATTTGGATGTATGTCTAATGATCTCATATTATTCATAGTATATTAAAAACATCTTCTGTACATTGTTACATCCTGTATAATCTTAAAATACATAAAATAAAATAACTTACAGCAACTCTCACTTCTCTAGCTATTTCGGCAACAGAAAGTCCTTCTTCTCGCAATAACACTTTTCTGTGACGTTCATGTGCAGTAATAAGTTAAAGTCAATGTCAAAATACTCTTTATTTATATAGGTCTGAAACAAACACTTATAAATCGTCACTTCAACAAGCATGCTGCCCCTTTGACTCTGCCTACCCCTTCGGGGATTATGGGCGTGATGTTATGTATGTATGTAAATCAACAGGAAAATCTAATAATGTATGTATGTAAATCAAAGGACAAATATCATCTACCAAATAATTATTTTTTTTGTGGCGAAATTTTACATTACCAAGGTCTCAATGTTTTATCAAGTTTAACATATATTTATTTCTTGTTAATAATATGTGCCATTGCTGAAAAATATGAGATTAAATCACGTACCAACACGTTTTGAACAAAATATAGCACTTTTCTCGACGAAATTTTGTTCAGAACACATATGGTAAATAGATTACTATTAACACGGCTTTATAGCATAATAAAAGCCCTTTTTAATGATGCATCACACATACACATCAATCTTGTTATCAAAAGGTACAAATAAAAATTATTGCAAAGTAGTCAAAAACTCTCAGATAGACATACCGCATAAAGCTGAAAACATTGAAGTTACCGGTACCGGAACTTACCGGTACATAAGTTAACTTACGGTATATAGTCCAGATTTTGTCTAATCGTTGTGAGGGCGATTGTAAATGATATAAGATGTTTGTTTTATGCCGAAATAATTAAAAGTAATGAAATTAAAATCCTTATCATTTAAATCTATATTTTTAAAATAGTTTGTCTTATACAATCAAAACCACTAAGTCTAGAAAGCTGAAATTTGGAATGTAGCCTTACATTATAATGTAAAACCAGATACACTCCTCACCTGGTTGGAGGTAAGTTGGTCATCAAAGTTTGGTGCTCAGGATGAATGAATGAATGAAATATGAA
This sequence comes from Glyphodes perspectalis, assembly GCA_951394215.1. Classification (NCBI taxonomy): domain Eukaryota; kingdom Metazoa; phylum Arthropoda; class Insecta; order Lepidoptera; family Crambidae; genus Glyphodes; species Glyphodes perspectalis. Next base: position 2,892,485 of record OX596218.1, read on the forward strand.
TGATTAAGGAATTATTGAAATAATGAAATAAATCTTTATTCATGTAGGCATTACAAACGATCTTATGAATCGTCGACACCTGCGAACGAATTATCTGCCGAGTATTTACATTTAGGTATTTAAATAATAATTTAAAAGGTAATTTTTAAAGCACTCTGGCATGCACAAATTAACATCGCAGTTGCTGCACTTCCAGTCTGTGCACGAATCTTTTTTAGCTTGTGCGCACAACTTGCAACGCAATTTGCTCTTGTCTTCCGGTTTTTTCCAAAAAATGAAGAAAATTCGGATTCGATGGTACACTGCGCGTCGGAGCTACTGGGCAAAATTTGCCTACATTTCGTCGGCTAATTGCACACGGAAGTTTCGTGAATTCAGTCTATACGCCGACGAATGGATAATATGCGCACTTAGAATTGACACATTCAGAAGTCGGCGGAAAATCTCTTTGTACCTGACTAAATTACGAACTCTTTCCACAGGAAAGGCCTGCAAGAGCTGGTCTTTCTTATCGACCCATGGAAAGGTTGTAGTCAAGTACTAATTTAGGTTTATAACGGTACTGGCCGTATTTTTCTTTTCCACCAACTTCTGGTTTATGGAATGTTGATATTAGCGACACAACACTCGCATCTTTCCATACAACGATGGAAAGATCGTTGGTCATACTAATGCAAACCTCCCCTGAGCACATGTTTGACTAGTTTAATCGGCGTAGACTGTCCGGTACAAGTGCCCGATTCAGACGCAGTGTACCCATCGAGTCCGTTTGTTTCAGTTTAATTTAGTTTAAGTGGACTGTTATCATTATAGAAGAATCTAAAACCCAAGAAGATAATTTAATAAATGTAGAAGGAGAAAACCTAGATGTTATTGAGAAGTGTCCATTAACCGAAAATTCTTATTTAGAATTGATGGATCAGATATCCGTACTACCTCATGAATTACTAATAGTGGAAGACTATGTACTGGATTTAGATGGCACATTAATCAAATCTAGTGATTTTAAAATTAAGAAAAAATGTTAGAGGGATCATTCTGTATATTCAAAGAAGAAGGCAGTCTATTTCCAGGTCGTATTATGAAGGTTACAAATACACAAGTTACTCTGTCTGTCCTGCAAAAATGTTTTGAGGGGGGTTGGTTGGTCATGGCCATCTAAGATTGATATTTCTCAAATATGTCTAAATCAAATGATAAACGTGTTAAAAGATGACCAAATTACAAAAAAAAGGAGTACATTCTACATTGAAGATGACATTTTGTTCATGGAATGGGGAGAGTAGTGTCGAAAAGGTACATTTTGTTACTGATTTTTGTTATTTTTCACTTAATTGATCTCAATTTAAAGCTAAATAAATGAATAACTTTATGGATGTCTTTTATTTAATGAAACATCACTAAATAAATGAAGAAGTTAATTACTTTCAAAATAAATAAACTCAAAATAATTTAAATAATACATGTAAACATATTTTTATTGCTTTAACGGCAACCTTGTCCAAAGCTTTCTTTGTCTGCTTTTCTTTTCTTAAAATATTCAGCCACCTTAAAAATTACGGTCTTAATATCACGAGATAAAGCACGACCCATCTTTGAATATTTATCTCATGTGCGTCTGACATAGACAGTCCGATACAGATAACACTACCTGCCGCCACGAGCGTTGACGGCGGACTGACAGAGCGCAGCAGCCGATTCTCCCCCCGTCTCGCCGCGCGCATACCTCAGGGAGTGCGCAGCAGTACTGGCCACACTATAGTCTGGTACTGCCTACATGGTGTGGGCCACGTGAGGGCCCTGGTTCAGCCACTAGTGCAGTTTGCAACAGCTGGTCACCACACTCCATCAGGAACTGCGAGAATCGCGGGCAGCGGCGTTGAGACCTTGATTTATTATAAATTACATAAGCGTTTACTATTGCTCTTGCTACCGAGTTGAAAAACATCTTTTTCCACCACTTCATGCTCTTTCTATTCAAGGAGTAGTAAGATACGTACTGGTCATTCAGATCTACACCAACTTTGTGGTGGTTGTAATCAAGTATACAATCTGGTTTCAGCCTTTTGGTCACACCAACACCTTTGACTTTCGCATCCACCTCTGTCCAGCTAGCTCCGTGTTTCGTAGTAAGCATGAGTACATCACGCTTGGCTTTCCATTTACAAGTGGTTAGATTGACCCGGTGACAAAAGGCCATTTCGTCTTTTTCCAACGGTTGATGACGCCAGTCCTGTGGCAGACCACGACGATTCGCCATTACAGTGCCAACAAGGCGAGTGTGCTTTATCCACAATAAGTCTGTGATTGTCGGACTTGTGAAGAAACGATCCATGTTTATGGTGTGCCACTTACCGAAGTATGGTTCACTCAATTCCCTGATAATTGTTTCCACCGATTTCGAGTCGCCTATGTAGGGAACCATGCGCAGTATATATCCTGTTTCCGCGTCGCAGAGCATGTACACTTTCTGCCATATTTATCGGGCTTATCTTTATTATACACTCTGAAGTGCACTCGTCCCCTAAACCCACAAGTACCCTCATCAATAGTCAAGTTCTGATTGGGATAATAATACTCTTGACACAACCGACACAGCTCATCAAAAAAAGGTCGGAGTTTGAAAAAAGCGTCGTACTCGGGATCACCACGGAGCTTGTAGTTTGCGTTATCATTTAGATTTTAGATGGAGACAGCTGTAAATGGCTCGGAATCTGTTTCTATTCATGTGCTTCCCGGCGAATGGAGTGGCTATTATTTCCCGTATAGACCAGTATGAATCAAAACTTCCCTTGTTAACAAACGTCATATGAATTACGATAAAAAAAAATGTCTATAGTTCAGATCTTTTGACAGCTTTCCATTCGTACAACATAGTGCCAGGTTTCAGAATACCTTTTCTTGCTTGTTTGGCTTTCATTTGAGCTGCGTAACGGTTAGTTTCGATTTTTAGAGTGTTCCAAAAGGAATCGGGGAAAGGAAGCGTCCTGAGGCAATCAACCTGGGACGTACTCTGCACGTGATCGGCTGTGAAAGTGTTAAAACCTTCGGCTGTCAAAGTGTTAAAGCCGAATTGATGACCATGTTTATCTACGATATTGACTGCGTTTTTTTTATAATTATGTCAAAAGACAAAATTATATGTATAGCTTTAAGTGTATATAAAACAAATTTTGACTAAAACTCAATAATTTCTATTTGTCCCTTAGGGCGAATAAAAAAAGTTAGCAACCCTATTTAGACCTTTCTTCGTTGTATTTCAAGATTTACTAGAATTATGTCTGCTGGAAACTACAACTCAAGGGAAAAAAGTAAGGATTGCATTGAAGATTTTCTTAATAAAGCTGAAAATATTACCGGAAATAAGTTGAAAGTGTTCAGAAGTGACAACGTACTGGAATTAACAAATAAAGATGTCACAGAAATGTTTTCCAAAAAGGGCATAATGCGCCAAATGACCAAACCTTACACGCCCGAGCAAAACGGACGAAGCCGTCTTAGATATGACAAGTTATCTGTGTAGACAAACACGCATAGTAAATATAATATCCGAATGGCACAGTAGAATACAACCTCTTACGATACGATATCAAGACATGAGCAGAGAGTTTGTATCAATCTCACATCTGATAGACCATAGGTTTAGACGTAATGCTTGGATAGGAGGTATAGGCACAGTTTTAAAGCGAATATTTGTTACCCTAGATGAGAAAGACGGCATTAAATATAATGATGCCCATAAAATAGGTTATATGAGGTAAGCCTCATTAATGAAAGAAAACATATTGGTTACAACTTCCATAATAACTTCTTATAAAACTCTAATTCTAAACTAAGATTAAGGATAATGAAATTGACATAAACGAAGCTATCGACAATCTGTCACTTCGTGTAGGGAATATTTCTGAAAGAATTAATGGTTTACAAGTCAGCAACGATGTCGTTTAACTCTTAAGCTCATTAGAAACATCAATAGTCACCTTGTCATTTCAATTAGAAGATTTGATCAATGCTATTCTATTTAGCAGTCAAAATATCTTGCACCCTGCTATAATAACCCCAAGTCAATCACATAGCAAACTTGCTAATGACTATCGTCATTTGACAAGCGATGTCGACCTTAGATATTAGCTCTATTCGAAATATATTAAGTATATCTACTTAAGTGTACTTTTATAGATAATAAGAAAATATTTGTTTTGCAAGTGCCGTTAGTGACCTCTAAGAAATACATATTATATCACAGCATAGCCCTTCCTACACCGCATGATACTAAAGAACCAAAATCATTCAGTTTAATAGTCCCTTGTAATAAGTAGATAGCAATGACCAAAGACAAATTACATTATATAGTTTAAATACATGTACAATTGTTAATATGGGGACTTACATTCGTGATGTTGAAAATATATTCGCGACTGACGCTAAACCTATTTACGAAAGCGAACTACTAGCGAAAGTGATAAGTGTAAAACCATTACAATGTAAGACAAAAAGTGTGTATAGAATATTATATCTCTGGAAACCATTAGTAAATAAGAAATTGATTTTTATCCAATCAGAACCTAATAAAATTTCTATAGCTTGTTTAAATTCTAATTTGTATGATACAAATATTTTAGGAACGGGCATAGTCACCGTTCCCGATGATTGTGTTGGCTACTGTAAAAGTACTACATTGTTACCAAAATACAATAATTTAAATATTATACATAACATAACATCACGCCCATAATCCCCGAAGGGGTAGGTATATTATGTCACCCATTAATAATTTTCCAACAATTATACAACACTTGTTGTAGAAATAAGTTTAAAATTATAAAGATTTAGTATTTATTTTTATTTATTTATTTATTGACAAAATGTGAGCATACACAGCACAATGTTCACAAACAATATTCGCACCAATACAATATGCACTTGCACAATATGAAATACAAGAAAGATATACAAGATTTCTTTGAAAGAGAAGATGTAAGTACATTTTATGTATTTAATGGAACCAATATACAAGCTCTATAGAAAATACAGGTTAGAGGGTGGTAAAGCGTCTTTGCAAACTTTTTATGAGTGCAAAAATAAGAAACTAGCAGTTGATTTGACAATAAATGAAGACAGCCCTGTGGAGTGGCTTTAATAGAAAATAGGCACAAACACTTATATTAAAATTGACAAAAAGAAATGCGTAGAAAAACAGACGGAAAAGTATTCAAAACAGGTAGTGAAAGGGATTACTACGATATCTTTGACCAGCATGGCACTATTCTAAAATTGGGGTCAGAAGTCATCGTTTAAAATTGGAAAGAAGCCAGTGCTGAAGTACTAAAAGGAACGAACGCAATGCATTTTTCTATTAAGAACTGTAAGCGGTTTTTCATAAAAAGAAACAAACAGAAGCGAAATGTACGAGCGGAAGAATCTTATCAAAATGCGTTGGGTTTATACAAAAATATTTGCAAGAAGAATAAAGCTGTAAGTCTAATATATCCAAATAATATAGAAACGAATTTTGCGGTTAAAAAAGAAAAACTTTACGACGTCAAAAAGCTATTAACAGCTCACTAAGGAGAACAGTGGGAGCTTTTACCGGATCTAGAGTATTATAAAAATGTAATTCAAAGGCCTAGTGATAGTTTTATTACTTAATCACATGAGAGATGTCAGATGGAGGAAGAATTGCCCAATCTAATTGTTTAATACTTCGTTGCTAAAATTTTATTGCTTAAGAGGCCATCTGACGCAAAAGTTCTGCTACCATTGAAAATAGTTTATTTAAGGAAAACGGAGGTGAAATTAAAAATGTTGTCTTGAGCAATTCTAGATAGTCTTGTAAATTATTTACTAAAGTAGGTTAAGGATTGTTTAAAGCAAAATTTTAAATAACATCTCCGGTTTCCTTCCTTTCCTCCAGACGTTCACCATAGGTGTAGCCACAACTTAACGGGATAATTTAACAATGGCATTAACAATGCCATAGCTCAAGTGGCGGTACATCAAAGAGATTAACGCGAGAGTTGATGCGATGAAGCGGCCACATTACGTATTGTCAGTGAGCGTCGAGAGCGCAACGGGAGCGGACTTATTTGTTTTTTTACGACGGATTTGCCTCAAAATCGCACGTCAAAAACGTGCGATTTTGTAGTCTCGAAATACGTACTTTGGCGACGGAGTGAAGTAACGAGAAAGTAATTACTTTTCTTGAGATTCTGCAAACAGAACCATGTTTGTGGGATCCGAAACTCAAAAGTTTCAAGAACCGTGGAACGCAAAGTGATACATGGCGCCGAATAATGGAAATATGACCTTTCAAACAACTGTTGAAGAAATAAAAAAGAAGAAGGAAAGCCTAATGGGTTATTATAGAACCCATTTGAACAAAATTAAAAAAATCGTTGAAGTCCGGAGCTGGCAAAGATGACGTATATACAACTAATTGGTTTGCATTCGAAACGATGGATATTTTCCTGCGAGGAGTATATGATAGTAGTCGCACATTAAATACAGCGGTAAGTAATACAATTAGTCAAACATTATGTCAATTTTCTGGATCAGAATCGAACTACAGTCCACATCAAATTATGATGTATGTGCATCTTAACATCCTACTAGTACTTACTTATACCTATACAAAAGCAAACTCTAGATACTACAGCTACCTACATGTACTTACTCTCATGTCTTGCCGCTCCGCCTAGTACTTATACAAAAGCAATCTCTAGATCCTACAGCTACATTTGCCATGAATATAGCTACCAATATTAAGCAGTGCTGTAATCTGGCAATAATGATGGTATTAAAGAAGCAAGGCTCATATACCGAAGTCCACACAGGTGAAATAGAATCAGGTCTAAAAACATTAATTCAGTTAATAGACTCCAATTGGTAATTTGATATATCCAGCCAGGCTGCGACAGATCTTAATAAAAAGAAATGGAACGAAATTACTATAATACCGTTAGCGAATGATTTAAAACTAATGAAAGCATATCTACAAAATAAATGTAACCAGGCTGCTAAAAAAATCAATGAAGGATTATATACCGTTGCAACATACATAGAACTATTGGAAACAATATATAGTAGAGTTTTGTTACTGAATCGACGTCGGCCAGGAGAGTTGCAGAGGTTATACCTTCATGACTACTTGGAAAACGACGCTATACAAAATAACGAAAAGTATGAAGAGTTCGACCGGGCTCTCACAGTTTCAGAACAAATACTGGTCAAGAAATTTAAAAGAGTTGTAATAAGAGGAAAACGTGGCCGCAGAGTTCCCGTACTGTTTACCGAAGAGATTCAAAAAGACATCAAAACCTTGCTTTCCGTAAGGGACGAGTTTGTTTCAACATCTAATAAATTTCTATTCGGGAACCCAGGCTTCAAAAATCCCATATAGGGTTACAAGGTCTTGGAACGATTTTATCGAAGCAATCTAGTGCAAAAAACCCTAAGGCTATTTCATCCACGAGGCTGAGGAAACATTTGGCGACGTTGTCACAAGTATTTAGCATGACAAAAAATGACATGGAGCAGTTGGCTACGTTTATGGGTCACACAAATGAGGTGCATAGAAAATCGTATAGGCTGCCTGATGATGTTTATCAAACTGCAAAGATTTCGAAACTGTTACTTCTGATGGAAGACGGAAAAGCTGATTTTTACAAAGGGAAGAATCTTAACGACATAGAATTGGATGAATATTTGGAAGGAGAAAACGTTGAAAACGATGATGTTTTAGATTATGACTTACCAGACCCGTTAATATCCAGACAGTCTCCACATGATGAACCGCAGCCAGGATCCTTCAGAATCCAGAATCCGAATGACCCCCAAGTTTCATTAGCAGAACCCCTAAATATTAAAAAAGGAAAAAAGAGAACTTTAGTGCCAAGGACTGATGCTCAAAAAAAAGTGGTTACCACATTCTTCAAACGTCATATCAAAAATAAACAACCACCAAAACGAATGGAATGCGAAGAATTAAAGGATCAGAACCCAGAACTTTTAATGAACAAGGATTGGCTGAAAATAAAAGTTTTCGTGCAGAATACATATTCGAAGAAATAGGTTGAATACAACTTAAAAGAATCGACACAGAACTTATTTTTGTTTGTACCTAATTATATTATAAAAGTATTTGATTAAAGGTATGTTTAGTAGGTACCTCCAAAGAGTGTACAAATATGTTATTTGGAAGAATTATGTTATTACAGTAGAAAGCTACAGATTGGCAAGCTGTCCAGCTTGCCAATCTGAGTATGCCATCAAGAGTATGAGCGAGACATTGAGAGCAGTCCATGCGGGTGAGCGAGACAGCGGAGTTACATACTACGTTCGCTGACGTCTTTCCACCGTCGTGACTGCGCTCGCAGTTTCGCTCACACACTCACGCAATGTAATATGATTTTGTAGCAGCTGGTTAAAGCTATAGTAAATTTAATTTTAACAATACGAAATAAAGATTGACATAAGTAGGTATATTACCTTTAACATTCCCAGTTTTATTGATGCTCCATATTAGATAAGACTGATTATTATTTTCTGTTTTTTTTTTATTAATTAATAATAATAAAATATTAATTCAATTTAAACGTTTTATTTTCTATATTATTTTTATACCTAATAATAGTATTTTAGCATCACGCCTTTCTTCCCTTTCTTTAAGTTAATTTTCTGGCTGTGAAGATGGAGTCAGTTTCCTGTAAAAACACTTGATATTTATGGCCTGTCGGAAATCTCAATAAGCTCTATGTGACAGATTTATCTGCCTCCTAGTTCTTATATCTAAAGCTAGCTGTATGTACTTACAAAAGCAATCTCTAGATACTACAGCTACCTACATGTACTTACTCTCATGTCTCTCCGCTCCGCTTAGTACAAAAGGTTCTTTTATCTAGCTTAACAAGAATTTATCGTTGCCTGTTCGCTGTAGAAACTTTAATAGTTAAATCATTTACCGACCGACACGTATACTGACAATACGTGTTTAAAGCAGTTGGGCGTCCCCTTTGCAACGCTTTATTTTTTCATACTGTGCCTCCGTGAAAAATGCCTCACAATGGATCCAAGCCTAAGGGTAAGTGATTTTTTTTATACGTCTCTAAAGCATCTAGAGCTACTTTTTATTTATATATTTTTTTTACGTTACCTCGATTAGGTATATTTGCGATTAACTGCAGCAGTCAGTGGTGTTTTTCTTGTGAACACTGCGAAAATACGCCTTACGAGCTTGAGCTCGTAAGGCGTGAGATGCATTAAAACCTGAAAACTATGACACACTAGTCCTAGCTACGAAAATTGCAGCCAGTTTCGATAGTTCCAAAGACAGATATAATTCTCCAACATATGCAAGGAATATTGCCACTTCAATCAAACAATGTTGTAGTATAGCTTTATGTGAATCGTACAAGTCAGAAGTCTGTGCTAATAGTGCAAAAATTCAAGTAGATCTCAAAACTTTAACAAATTTAATTCGAAATCACTGGAAATTTGACGTTTCTAGTCAGGCGGCAGACGATTTGAATATGAATAAATATAACATAACAACTATAGTTCCCTTGGCAAGTGATTTGAAATGTCTTAAAGAACATTTATGTGCAGCAGCTGCGCGATCATCAGCTATGCTAACTGAGTCACAGTCAACATTGAATTGTCTTGCTTATGATCAACTGATCGAAACAGTATTCTGTCGCATTATTTTACTAAATAGTCGACGGCCAGGGGAATTGCAAAGACTACAATTAAGTTTTTATCAAAATTATGATTTTAAAGACAATGAAAATGATAAATATCAAGAATTCGAGAAGAATTTCAACAACTGAAAAAATACTTGTAAATAATCTCAAAAGAATTGTAATTCGAGGCAAAAGAGGGCGAGGAGTTCCGGTTTTATTTAGCAGTGATGTGCAAAAAGACATTGATATTTTGATTTCTGAGCGTCATAAATATATAGATGACAGTAACGACTACATGTTTGATAAAAGTGGAGGTTCACTTTTGTGTGGTTATAAAACCATTAAAAAATACTTAAGTTTTTGCGGAGCGAAAAATCCAAAAGCGTTAACTTCCTCTCGACTTAGAAAACATTTGGCCACATTAACTCAATTGTTTAATATGACAGAGAATGAAATGGAACAATTAGCTTCATTTATGGGACATACTTTGTCGGTCCACAAGCAAAATTATAGATTGCCTGATGATGTGTATCAAACGGCTAAAATATCAAAACTTTTGATTCTCATGGAGAGTGGTAAAGCTGATATTCATAAAGGACGATCGTTAGATGAAATATATCTTAATTTGGAAGAGGAAATAACTGGAGATAATGTGCAGAATGAAGATATTCTAGATATTGCTATAAAAGAACCTGTTCCAGTTAAAAATTCTTTGGCGGTTTTAACTAAGACAGTAATACAACCCTCTTCATCCTACTTAAAAACCATATTTGAGCCAAAAAAAAAAGGCGAACACTGGTTCCATGGATTTTAGAACAAAAAAATGTCGTATTAAAATTCTTTGCTACACATATAAAAACGAAAAAACCTCCAAAACGCCATGAATGCGACAACTTAAAAAATAAATATTCAGATTTATTAAGTAAAAAAGATTGGCTTAAGATCAAGATGTTTGTTCAAAATATCAAATAAGTCAGGTCAAGGTCAAGTATCAAATAAACAAAACAGTGCCAAATCGATACCGGAAGAGATAACACGCGCGCGCGCACCTTTCGCCCCAATCACTTTTCGAAAAAAGGCCGTGGACCCTTTCATCATTTACCCATATTTCGATATACTCAAAAAAACAATTGAAGAATTGGGGTTGAATGACAAGCCAAGTGCAATTTGAAATCTGGATGAAACAAGTTTTTCGAAAGATCCATCCAAAACAAAAATAGTTGGCCGTAAAGGTCACGCATCAACTAGACTGATTACTAGTCCTGGCAAAGATAACACTACCGTTCTCCTAGCTGCAAATGCGGTTGGAGAAAAATTACCACCGCTAATAATCTTCAAAGGGAAAAACGTGTGGGACATGTGCAGCGGCGGCCTTAGGGGGTGGCGAACTGTGCAATCGCACAGGGCCTCGCTCTTGGAGGGGCCTCGCGCAACAACCCAAGCTAATATTTAAAAAAAAGTATAGTCTAAATTAAAACTTTCAACTTTAATGCTTATTTATTAAGAAAATAAAGTTAGTTTCATTCATTCATTTAAAACATAATTGAAAATGTCATTATGTAGTACTTATTATCGCGCCTTGAAACACTTCTCGCCTCGCTGAGAAATTGCTCATGAGAATAGCTAGTGTGAATTGGGCCTAATGTTCTGCTCCTCTCCTCTATCGCTGCTCGGGGAATCCCCGTGTTACATTTCGTTCGTCAACTCTTGTCACCTTGTAATCATTTTGTTTGCTGTATGTATGAGTTACAACATCGTTACTGCACCGCACAAATCTTTCAATTACGTTCTTATAGTAATTAAAAGTATTAAGTGAGCTGGAAAAGTGTAAAAAGACAGTGTGATGTTTAAAAAATAGTTTTGACTGTTTGTGTAAAACAAAACAAGATTTACGAAATGAGTTCGCGCGATCGTGATGCCGGTAGAAAATTTGAGTCAGGTAGTTCAAAAAGAAAACGAGCTATCAAAAAAAAGCAAGTAGAAGAAAATTTACGTGGATCTTTATATAAATATATAAAAAGTGATGATCAAGAAACTTCTACAAAACATTTATTGGGTAAAAGTGACTCTAATCCTGATCCAGCCGAAAACATTCCTTCCACATCATCATGGGTGCCGCCGCTGCCGCCGCCGTCATTTTGTAAAAACAGCGTTAGTGATGATGAAGTAACTACATCATTGCCTCTTAGGTCACCGGTGCCGCCGTCAACGCTATCCAGTCAAGAACACGAATCTGAGCCCGAGTCTATGTCTACATCCATGACTGCTGAAATGGAAAATCTGAATCCTCAAAATGACCCCGGTTTGTGGCCTATAACAATTACTGAAGTAGACCGAACTGAGATTGTATTAAAAGGTCCAATCCGGGCTAAAGTTGATTTATTTCCCATAAATGATAATGGACGGCGATTCAGCGAATATCATTATAATAAGATATTAGTTAACGGTGAAAAGCTTGACAGGCGCTGGATGATTTATTCACAAACAAAGGATGCCGTTTACTGCTTTCCGTGTCGAATATTCGGACTACAAAATACAAAGATTGGATCAAGTGAAGGAGTGTGTGATTGGAGACACTTGGGTGTTTACCTAAAGTCTCATGAATCTAGTCAACAGCACAAAGATTTTATGTTGAAATGGATTAATTTAGAGAATGGTTTGAAAAGCTGTTCCACTATTGACTCTTCGGTCCAGTCACAAATTGAACAAGAAAGGCAACGTTGGAGAGATATTTTAGAACGATTGCTCGCAATTGTAAATTTTTTAGCATCTCACAATTTGGCCTTCAGGGGTCATAGAGAGAAGTTAATATCTGACTTAAATTCGAGTGAGACAAGCGCCAACTTTATAGATTTAGTAAAGTTAATAGCCCGATTTGATCCCGTGCTGAGACTTCACCTAAAACAAGTAAAAGATAAGACGATAAATGACCATTATATCGGCAAAAATATTCAAAATGAGCTTATACAATTAATGGCAACGTGAAGACAAAAATAGTTGAACAAGTTATAAATAATAAATATTACTCGATTATTCTTGATTGTACTCGCGACGTTTCACATGTTGAACAACTTTCAATTGTTATAAGATTTTTTAATACAAACGCAGCTGAAATTGAAGAACATTTTATAGGTTTCTTAGCGGTCGAAAAAACCACGGCTGAGAGTTTGACTCATTATATAATCATAGAATTAGAGCAGTTAGGTATATCATTGCAAAATTGCAGAGGCCAAGGATATGATAATGGTGCCAATATGCGTGGTGAAAAAAGTGGTGTCCAAAAACGTATTCTTGAAATCAATCCACTTGCTTATTTTTTACCTTGTGGGTGTCATAGCTGGAATCTCATCCTAGGAGATGCAGCATCGTCTTGTGTCCAAGCAAAATCTTTTTTTGGTTTGCTACAAAGGTTGTACACTCTGTTTGCCGGCTCAAGTCAGAGGTGGGCTATTTTAAACGCTCATGTAAAATCTTTATCGCTGAAACCACTTTCTGAAACTAGATGGGAGTGCAGGGTAGCATCGGTGAAGGCCGTGATATACCAACTAAGCAACATATGTGATGCTTTAAAGGATTTAGCAGAAAATACAAAAGATTGTCAGTTGGTCAGTGAATGCCATGCCATTCTATAGAAAAGGAAATAACTACCTACGAATTTGTATTGTCACTTGTCATATGGTATGACATTCTGACAAAGATAAATGTTATAAGTAAAATGTGGCAAAGCGAAACCATGCACTTAGATGTGGCTATACAACACCTAGATGCATTCACTAATTGGCTCGATAATTATCGAGAAAATGGTTTTCAGTCATCCCTTCTAACAGCGAGAAAAATAGCCGAGGAAAATGATATTGACAGACAGTTCAAAGAAGTCAGAAGACGACGTAAAAAAAGGCATTTTGATTATGAAGGGGAAGATGAAGCTCTTGAATTGAATGCGGAAGAGATTTTCAAAATAAACTATTTTTATTTCATTGTCGACACTGTGCGCGCAAGCTGCCGCCCTAGATTTGAGGCACTTAAACAACATAAGAGCATATTTGGTTTCATGTATAATATAAAAAGATTAAAGGAAATTAGTGATAGTGAACTTTTGAAGCAATGCAGCGACTTGCAAATATCTATGACAGTAGGAGAAACATGTGATATTGATGGACATGAATTATACGAAGAACTGAATATGTTCATCCGCGTGTATGAAGGAAACGACGACATTATCTCGGTGCTGAAATACATCATTAAAAATAAATTAACTGAAGTTTACCCCACTATCGAAATAGTCCTGAGAATTATTGCCACCACACCTGTGACAGTTGCGTCTGCTGAAAGGAGCTTTTCGAGGCTTAAAATTATTAAAACATATTTGAGGAATTCGATGACACAAGATCGGCTTTCATCCCTTGCTATTCTTTCAATCGAAAATGACGTTGCTCATTCGTTAGATTATTGTGATTTAATTAAAGATTTTAGTCTTAAGAAAAGCCGCAAACATCAGTTTTAAGATCTTCTATATATTTGTTAATTTTGTGATTCTTTAAATACAAAATATTTTAAAATGCAAATTTTATTCATTCGTATAACTTTAGCATTTCTCCTCAAACATGACATTTACCTTAATCAAACAACCAGACTTACCTTCGCAACACATACTTTTAACGAATGACAAAGGGCCTCGCAAAGACCTGCCGCTCGTAGCCTCGCAATAGGTAAGGCCGCCGCTGGACATGTGGACCTCTCCTCATGCATATCCGAACACAACATATGCTGCAATTACAAACGGCTGGATGGAATCAGAAGTTTATGATTTTTTTTTTTTAAAAAGTCTTTTATACCCGCTCTTAGCAAGCAACGCCCAATATTGCTTATATATGATGGACACTCAACACACGTTGGACTCAATATATATGAAGAGGCAAGTAAAGAAAATGTGACAATTCTTAAATTGCCAGCTCATACGAGCCACGTGCTGCACCCGTTAGACTTAGCGGTAATGAAGACTTTTAAAGATCGCTGGGACCCCTTATTGGTCAAATGGTACCTCTCCCAAAAAGTGAGTTTTCGCGTCTGATTGGCACAGTATGGACCCAAATAGACCCGGTTGCTTTGCGCCATGTCTTTCAAAAAGCTGGCATTTACCCGTTCAATAAAGACGTTGTTCAAGAGCATCAGTTCGATAGTCTCAAGTTGAAAAAATGGTGATTATTGAATATGATTGATATATGATGATTGAAAATTTTTTTCATCGTTAGAAAGCTACTATATCCAGCGAACAAACGCTATATTAGGTATATTATCAAAAAAATTAGGAATCCTTAAAACTCTAATAATTAAACCATTTTTGACGATCATGTTCGGGATTTCTGACATCTTACGCATTAGCGTGTTCAAGCGAAATTCGATTTTGATGCTTTGTTACAGATATTTCTCGTACGTATCTGCCCAGTGGTACTAAATATTAAAAAAAATATGATTTTATAATCAACGCGGCACTTCAAGAGTACAAAACTTCAAAAAGTTCGTTGTCGGACATTAGTTTAAAATACGACATTCCTAAATCTGTGTTACATAGGCACAAAACCAGATATGTAAAAAAGCACGGCGGCCAAACAGCATTGACGGCTGAAGAAGAGACATTATATAATTGAACATTTGAACCATTGCTCTGAATGGGGGTATCCTTTGGACACCTATGATTTAAGGGTATTGGTTAAAGGCTATTTAGACAGAGCCGGTATAGAAATAAAAAGATTTAAAGACAATTTGCCTAGACCAGATTTTACAAAAAGTTTTTTAAAAAGAAACAGCAAAAAAATTTTCTAAGGATTAGCCAAAACATTAAAAGATCGCGGGCCTCTGTTTCTCCAGAAACAATCAAAGAGTATTTCGAAGAACTGGAAAAAACGTTAGAAGGTGTGCCTTTAGGGAACGTAATAAATTACGATGAAAGAAATTTATCAGACGACCCTTGGAGGAGAAAAGTAATAACAAAAAGAGGCGCTAAGTATCCGGAGAGGATAATGAATCACAGCAAAACGTCAACATCATTAATGATGGCTGCATCTGCCGATGGAACATTGCTGACTTGTTACGTGGTCTACAAAGCTTAAAACCTTTACGAGTGCTGGCGGGAACAAGGACCGAGAAATTGTAGGTACAATTGTACATCTTCTGGTTGGTTCGTCAGCCAAACCTTTGAAAACCAGGTAAAAAGATAATGATTGGGGACAACCTCTCGTCACACTTATCAATTAACCTAATTCGAGAATGCAAAGAGAAAGATGTCCATTTTGTATTCCTTCCGGCTATTCACACAGCCGTTAGATGTAGCATTTTTTAGGAGTGTGAAAGGGGCATGGCGAGACATATTGTTTTCGTGGAAGAAAACTGAAGGCCGAAATTGTGCTACTATTCCCAAGAGTGTATTCCCAAGCTTATTAAAAAAAACTTTTAGATCGCATAGAAAACCAAGCGACTTCAAACATTAAAGCAGGATTCATGAAAGCTGGTATAAGCCCTATAAATCAAGATAAAGTGCTAGAAATTTTGCCAGGATATACTGGACCTGATGAAAGACCATTAAATAAAGATGCTGTTGATGAATCAGTGAAGAATATGTATCGGGAAATGCGTTACAGTGGTGATAATAACAAAATATGCCCAAAAAGAAAGAAAATAGAAGTGAAACCAGGTGGAAGTGTACCAATTATTTTGATTGTTGATTTACGAAAAGTTCCAAGGCTTTTTCAAATGTTTATATTTTCTATTATAATATTTCGTTAAGCATGATAATGAATGTTTTACATTTTCCTAAATACTGCTGTCAATACTTTGTTAAGTGGTTATAAATAGTATAGGTATTATTTAGAAAAAAAAATGCTTTTAAAAAAAGAAGGGAATTTATTTGATTATAAATAAAAGATAAATAATAATATAATTTAAAGTTATTAATTAATATAATTTAAAGGTAAAGGAGACCTCTCCGTCTCTAGTTGATCTCTACGGACTTACATTCATACTAATCTTAATACTAAGTCATTTGAATTATATAAATTATTTAGAATAAAAGATAAATAATATTTGTTCGTTTAGTACAAAAAACTAAGGTATCTGATTTATGTAATAAGTACCTCCTACCTCCAATGTTAACCTAAAATGCAGGAAATAAATATGATTGAATAATTTAAACATAGTTTTTGTCTACTCTAAATGTTTTAAAATATTTATTTTGACACAGGTAGGTAGGTACCTATGCACCAAACCTTGGTCCATTATATTTAACAGAAATGTGACAACCCTTGTCATTTTTCCCGATTCACCCCTGTCCTGTTCCAGTTCACCCCGAGACAGGTATAAATAGAGACGATTTACAAAATAGGCTAAATGTCAAAAAATATTGTCTAAAATGGACAATATTTTTTGACATTTAGCCTATTTTGTTCTACAGGATATGTTTTCAGAAAGAACTAGCATTCGGAAATATTCAAATTATAACTACAAACATCGAATTTAGCTGCATCACCAAATAATTTAAACGTAAACTCCAACTTCGTACCTATTCACCCCGTTTTACGGTAAGGTAAAGGCACCAAAGCCAGACAGTGAACCATAAGAAGACACATCCGAAGAAAACCTGTTTTATTAAGAATATTTTTATTCATATGGCAACAATTTCGTTGTTAGAGACTCCTAGCGCGATCTGTGTCACGATGACGCAAACATAATATTATTTACCTGTCAAAAAATAAAAAATGGAGTCAGTTGTTGTTTACAATGAGACATAGAGCACGTGTTGACGGCCATTACAGTAATACCCCGCCTTACGCGACCCCGTTATGCGCGGTTTCACTATAACGCGAATTTCAAATTTCGCGCTCAAATGCCTCGCATTACGCGAAAGAATGCGTATAAACATAATGTAGTCATCAACTTCTCTATGGTCGCTGGCATCCCCGCTTCCTCTGAACATTCTGTTTGAAGAATTGGGAATTCCCCGTCCTTCCACTTTGTTCTATTGGGATTCCCTCGTTCGTTTCGTTTGTTCCGTCATGTTTAGTTCGGCTAGCAGTTGTGTTTTAACAATTATAGGAAATACATACATAATTTAACACTACATCAAAAATGCCGCCTGTAAAGAAAAAAGAGCGTACTTTGGAATTGAAGATAAAAGTGTTAAGAAGAATAGAAAATGGAGGCAAAGCAACAATTGTTGGGAGAGATTTTGGACTCTCAGAATCGACTGTGAGAACAATTTAAAAAATCGGCAAAAAATTAGTCTCCAGCGAAAGTTCAACACCTATAAGTGCAACAAAACTTTCTCGTTCGAGATCCTCTATCTTAGAAAGAATGGAGACGTTACTGTCAGTCTGGATCGAAGATTTAAATAAGAAGAACAGCAATGTCTCTCAGCAATGAAGATCTGATCGAGTTACAGAATAATCCTATCTACGATGAGGAAGAACAAGTAAAAGATAAAGTTTTATCTTCAGGGGGAATACAAAATGCTATTTCAAAAATTTATTCAGGTTTGGACATATTGCAGAGTATAGAAAATAATTATGACCGTGTCTGGACCCTGTGTCAAACAATTAAAAACAGTGTTGGGTGTTAAGAACGTATTTTACAAGAACGTAAAAAAATGATACCCAAAAGACAATACTTATATGTATTTTTCCGTAAAAAAATAATTAATAGTATGTATTGCATAAAGTGTTACTAGAATAAAATTGATTGATTAATATGATTCGTATTTTTTTTGTATTTAATTTTGACTATGTTTAATCATAAACCTCGATATACGCGAATTTTCCCGGAACGTATCCCTCGCGTAAAGCGGGGTATTACTGTACTTGTTTGTTAGGTTAAGGACGCCGCCACATTAAAGGTATGTTTTAATCAAATCCTTACGGTGTTTTTGATTGAACTTCGTTTATGAACTACATTTTTATATCCTCTACACATTAAATATGCTTCTTTATCGTTATTATTATAAATTTATAAAAGAAATGGAGTGTCTATTATTGGTTCAAAAATAATCAGAATACCTAAAAGATGACACTCATGTCTACTATTTGAGTTACATCATAATTCATATTTGAACTCGGGTTCGTGCAATTATCAACTCTAATTCTAACAAGAAAAGTGCTTGAAAAAATTCAACATTATTTAACCACTAAATCCAATAGTAGACAGGGTGTCCGAACTGGACATCGCGGCGTCGTGATTCACCGCGACGAGGGGGGCGCGGTAAAGGGGCCGCGGCCAGCAGGTGCGCCCGCGGCGGCCCGCTACTCATCGGCCCACTCCGGATCCCACCTTCAGAGCGACTGCACGTCATAGTCTTTTACTAATTTATTGTATCTATCGATCCTAAATACAATCATTATATACAGTCCATCTTTAATTATATCGAAGTCCCAACACAGGGTGTCAACTATTGGTGAACATCTCATGTCAACTATTGGTCCTAAAGTTAATTATGATTATTTCTCCAGACTGACCAAGATGCCACCTGGAAAAGGACAGATGTTTCGGTACACCGAAGCGGATATGGAAGCAGCCATACAAGAATGCAGGCGAGGTGTGCCTACTTCAACTGCAGCGAAAAAATTTGGTGTGCCAAGGGTAACACTACTTAATAAGGTGAAGGGAAAAACGCCTATTAAACGTAGGAAGGGTAGATCATGTTATCTCACCGAAGACACGGAAAACATGCTGGTCAAGTGGGTAAAAGCCATGGTGAAACAAGGGTTCCCAGTAGGCAAACAGAATTTGCAAGACAGCGTCAAGAAAATTGTTGACGATTTGAATATAGAAGCCCCATTCAAAGGCAATAGACCGGGCAAAAAGTGGTATAGTAGTTTTCTGAAACGCCACCCCGATATCATTACCAGGCAACCACAAAATTTAACATCGTCGAGAGCTTCAGTTACAACTACTCAATTAAAAAATTGGTTTCAAGAAGGTAACACATGTTTAGAGGAATCCAATAACAAGGACATCTTGAATGAACCTAGGAGTGTTTAATATGGATGAGACTGCATTTTTCCTAAATCCAAAGGGCAACAAAGTTTTAGCAGCTAAAGGAGAAAAATCTGTGTATCAGCAGGTCAATTCGGATGAAAAAGAATCCTATACCGTACTTTTAGGTGGAAAAGCAGCAGGTGAGGTGTTACCTCCTATGGTTATTTTCAAATACGAAAGGATACCAAGAGATTTGAGCATATCAGTTCCAGAATCTTGGGGTATTGGACGCTCAGATAGTGGCTGGATGACAATTTTATGAATACATATGCAATATTATTAATAAATGGTTAGATGAAAATAATGTTCAAAGACCAGTCATACTTTTCATCGACGGTCATACATCTCATATTTCATTCCATCTCAGTAAATTTTGTTCGAATAATGGCATTATATTGGTAGCTCTTTTTCCAAATGCCACACACTTACTGCAGCCTATGGATGTTGCTGTCTTCAGAAGCTTGAGAAGTACCTGGAAAACCGCGGTTCAGTCGTGGCGTGTGATTTAACATTGATAACCCCGTTTTGCGCAAAGTTCATTTTTGCCCATTATTAAACAAAATATTAAAAGAGACATTATCACCTGAAATATTCAAAAATGGGTTTCGTTAATGTAGGCTCGTACCATGGAATCCTGATGAAGTGTGTTGTGTGTCAAAGGAGCCAATTGAAGAACTGAGTGAATCACAAAAAATGCCAAAAATCAAGGAGCTGGAGACTGGATTAAAATTCTTAGATAAATACATTGAAGCAGATAAAATAATGCAGTTTGATTCTGATGAATGGATAGGAGCCACAGAAGACATCAGTTTATTTAAGTTATATAAAAACGTCAAAGAAATGTTAAAACAGAACAAAGAAGACCTGCCATCACCTGCGGACTTAACAAACTTTAGTAATCCAATGCCAGAACAAACCATTAGCTCCGAAATAATACCTCTACATCCATACCATAACGAGGATTATTGTAACCTTACATTAGATGTCTTCACAACTCCCAATAAAAATGCTCCGCAAAATGTCGAGTCTCCATCAAAACAATACTTGCCTTTAACCAATGAAACTCAAAACATACACCCTGAAACTCAAGAACATAGCTCACAATAGCACCAGCAAGACCCGAGTTCAATGATACTTCCATCTACGTCACAACAATCCATAGCACCAGGAACTCCCTCAAAGGATTCACCAAACATGCTAATACCTAGTCCCTTTAAAAGAGCTTTATTTTGGCCGACACCTAAAGAAAATTCAAAAAAACGGAAGAAAGAAAAAATCCCCTCCGTCATATCGAGTTTTGCATGGCAAAAATACTATAACATCAAGGAGAACAAAAAGATAGAATTACAGGAATTAAAAAAGAAAAGAGCTGAAGAAAGAGAAAAGAAGAAAAAAGACACTGAAGAAGCACGAAAATTTAAGACTGCTAATAAAATCACAAAGAGAAACCAAAAGACTTTGAATAAGAAACGTAAGACTGAATATAGTTCAAATACTGAAGAAGAAGAATGGTTAGAATCTGGAAATAGTCTGGATGATATATCTGTTTGTAATAATGATGATGACGAAGAAAATGAATGTGTAGAGCAAGAAGAGTATCAGGATACAAGTAGAAAGATTAAGGAGAGTGAATACGTAATTGCTAAGTTTCCTGGAAAGAAAAAAATTCATAAATATGTATGTATAGTACAAAAGGTTTCAGAGAATGATATTGAAGTTATGGCGATGAAAACATGTGACCAGTCTAAAACTTTATTTACAGAAAATGAAAACGATATAAGTATTATAAGTAAGTCTCAAATAATAGAAGTCCTAGAGGTTCCAAAGATGATTATTACGGGTGACAGAATAGGGATGTTGACTGGCTAGTCAATTGAGATACTTTTTAAGAGCCGTCAAAACGAAATCACTTCATAGAGATTTTGTATGGGCTTGTCAACGTGTGACGTCACTAGTTTGTATAGTCAACTGACTTAATATTAAGCTGTTTTTGTAAAATTAAAAATCTTAGGACTTAATAAGATACAAAATCAATAAGGCTTAACAGCATACTATGATACTTTCTTTTTCAGAATTGATATTTCAAAATTAAATATGGGTGTTGACATCCCAATTAAGTACAAATTTGCAATATCTTTAGATGTAGATGGTTAATAATATTAAGAAGATAATATTTTTTGTTATTAAAGTATAAAAAGATAATACACCTAAGTATTTTTTGTTATTAAAGTTTGAGAAGATAATTTTTTACATTAATAAAGTTTGATTTCATTAAAAATGTTTATTTTATTGTAATATTAATAATGTCAACTATTGGTATCAATGAATGACAAATATTGGTGATAAAGATTTTTCGAAGTGTCAACTTTAGGTTACTCTGACAAGATAAACAAAGATACAAGTTTTGATTTTTTTTTTATGTGTAATAGTGGTTTCAAATACAAAATAATATTTTCTATGATCCACTGTACTAATTTCCGAAGTTTGTCAATGTGCAGTTAAAATAAAAAAAAAAATTCTCTCATTAGGGTTGTCATTCGTCCGGGTTTCCCCAGATTTGTCCTAGATTAGAGGGCATCCGGGGAGCGTCCGGGCGGGGCGTCTTGGGCCACCCCGACACAATCACTGTGCCCGCACGCCGCAATCAACCGACTAACCGACCCGCTAAATTCATCATAATTTTCAACTGTATTTTATTACACTGACTATGTTTAAAACAATCTGTTGACATGTCCGGGTTCTGGGCTCTAAAATCCGGGGTTTTCACGCGTCTTGTCCTAGTTGCCAAATTTTGGAGATGGCAACCCTATCTCTCATGAAAGTTTTGGTGTTCCTTATAGTGTCCAGCATTGGTGCCTTTACCTTATATTAGTTAAACAAACAACATTAACATTCCAATGGACTTAAATCATTATTTTTTGTTTCCTATAAAAATACTAAAAGTATATTTATCGGGTTTTGTTCCGGAGCTCCTCAACTCCCCCCCAAGCTGTCCCTAAAAACCTCAAGTACAAGGTGACTTGGGATTGCACACATTTTTCTGATTCTTGTGGTTAAAATAGATAGAATTGCCGAAAAAGCTTTAAAACTGTGAAGTATGGGCAGTAGGAACGAAACCTATTCATACATGACAAAATCTTAAGAAGATTTATCAGCTCAAAAATCCATGCAAAGTTCGAAATCGTCCCTACTCACCTCATTTTACGGTAATAAGTTATCCTGTAAACACGTAGTTTCTATTTCGGTTTGAGAGTAGATTGATACTAGATATCAGTAGTAGTAATGGCTGGAGATGAATATGTAACTAACATGCGACCTTTTCCTTGATCTTTTTTACCATAAAATAATACATATAAAACAACAAAAAATCTAAACATCTCAAACAGAATATACGTTTCTCGGCTGCTAGACTGTCTAAGTGACATGTGATTGAAACCACAGATTAAATATTAATATGTCAACTGCCACAGTGTTGCCAGGTCAAATTTATGATAGTGAGTACGGACTGCAAAAATTGGTACAATATGGAACCTTATCGAATAAAAATAAAGCTAATTTTTATTATTACTTAAATTCGTCCGTCAGTAATGTACATTTTCAAAATAAATGCGTACTCATTTTTTGGCTTATATTTTCTTAGGACATGTTCTAACATTTTCAATGAAAATATTTTGAAATTTTTTATTTTCAGTACTTATTGTATGTATGTATATGATTTACTTTAATTGCTTTAAAACTTAATCTTTTCTGTATTTAAAAACCTTAGATACCTTCAATTTTCTAATGTAATAGATTTCAATACCGTTAAAAGAAAGAGAACTACCTACTGGGTAAAACTGTTAATTTCTTTAATTGTATAGCAACATCTCGCTCTTCCACACGAGACATTATGATGTTACAGCAGATAATTTAACGTTGACCGATTCATATGGTCACGGTACGATTTTAAACAATTGTTCAGCATGCCAGTTTAAAAACTGCACAGTAACATTTAAGTGACAGTAAGCCTCTTGATACTCAAAAAAATAAAAATGTACAGCACGTCTAAGACCTTTCATGTCCTTGTTCCTAAAATTTTACAGAACAAGTGACGTCACTATATATACTATTTTAGAGTAAGTGAATAACTTTACTATTTTTAGTTTGCTGAACAAACTGCCAATATACTGAGCTAATATAAAAAAAATCTATAAAGTAACTTACGAACTAAAAAAAAAATATTCAAGTCAACAAGTCTTTATGATCGAATTTCGTCTACTGGACGACCACTAGTCTACTTAAATAATTTAGCTTTGATAGCTTACTATAAGGGTACAATATCGATACATAAACTATATAAATACTTACTACAATTTCGTGCCAAATCTATAGTAGGGAACTAACTTTATTCCTGCACATTACCAAGTTAATATGCCTCTTATGGTCACCTTCATAAAACACTCGATCTATTTGATCGTGCTAAATGATACAGATTCACATAATCTAATTTACGAATATTTTGTGTCTTTTCACTGACATTTTTCACCCAGTGTTGTGTTGTAGTCCTACCTTCTACACTACATCAAATATAGACAATGTTTTTGACACTGACAGGCATAACCAATGATAACCAATTATGTACCTAGGTAGTTCTACCCACAAGTCCTCCCTTTTATATTTTGACTAGTGATGGGACTTGAATCGAAAATTAAAACTCGAATGAATTCGAATCATTGTTAAAGTATTCGAATCATGATTCGAGTTGAAACTTGATTCGTATGTAAAATATTGAGTCGAATCAATTCGAAACAATACGAAGATTAGAATCGGTGCAATTATTCGAATCAATATGAAATTATTACATAAAAATGAACGTAGGTGAAATGAAGTAGGTATAACATTAAATAAATGTATAACAGGTATTTTAAATGCTTTTAATAAATAATATTAAAGAAGAACAAAACTAAATAGTTTTTTGAAATAAGTAATAAAAACTGTTTGTTGGACAAGTCGGAAACTAGCAAGATGTTGCTTATAATAATCAAATAAAGAAAAAAAGATGTATCAATCAACTCTAAATTATAAACGTTACTAATATTACGAAAAATGTTTCATTAAAAAAAACCGCCCAATCTTACTGCAATTTAGAAAAACTATTAAAAAACAGAATTTGATCAACTTTTTCAGGATCTAGCCTATTACGTCGCTGATTACACAACAGTCCAGCTTCCGAAAATACCCTTTCTGATGGAACTGAAGTTGCTGGTATACACAGATATTTCATGGCCATTTTGTACATAACTGGGTTGGTGGTTTTCCTGTCTTCCCAAAATTTTCATGGATCACTCTTCCTGTCTACATAACTACTTTCCACATATTGCTTTACTAACTTACTAACTGCAGCATTAGTGGTAGGAGCGCAA
Source organism: Glyphodes perspectalis (assembly GCA_951394215.1). Lineage (NCBI taxonomy): Eukaryota > Metazoa > Arthropoda > Insecta > Lepidoptera > Crambidae > Glyphodes > Glyphodes perspectalis. The sequence continues at coordinate 2,917,587 of OX596218.1, forward strand.
TCAGATATAATTTTCATTCTTTCATCAAAACTCGACCAAAGATCGTCATCATTGTCATTTATTATGTTATTGGCTGGATCTACTGACTGTGTAATACTTAAATTTTCTTGAAGGTTCTCGTTTGGAACCAGTTGTTAATCTCTGGATCTGGTTTCTGAAATTGTATGAGTAAACTCAGTTAAGCACCATTGTTGTGCTCTATCCGCAACAGAATTTGAACAAAATCCTTCTTTTTTAAAGCGTGGATCCAAAAACGTACTTTTGCAGGCAGTCTAATTACAATCAAGGATCCCCAATCTTTTATCCAGCAAAGAAAGCAAAAGGTTTTTTAGCTTTTTTCCGACTTCCGATTCAGGATTTTTGCATCTAATTGAGTCTTTCATTGAATTTATTAGCGGAATGGTTGAAGAAAGAGTCGGGTACTTTTCTCCTGAAAGGGTTCGAGTCGCTTGCTCTGCTGGTTTCAATATTTTAACAACTTCTTCAACAGTAGTCCATTCTTTATTGGCAAGGTTATGGGGAGGGTTTGATATGGCAACAATGGCGGCACTTAGTGGGACTTTGAGTTCGAGAAGCCTTGACATCATGTAATACTGCGAGTTCCATCTAGTTTGAACATCCTGTACAACCTTTAATTCTGGTAACTCCATCTGCTTTTGTATTTGACGGAGCTTATATGAGGATTTGTCACTGTGTTTAAAATGGGCAACAATAGTACTACATTTACTGAGCAAACTTTGGAAATTCATTAAGTTCAGTTCGGAGAGTTCATCAACATTAATACCCATATTAGCATCAGGATTCTTGTCTTTCACGCAATCTCCAATTACCAAATTGATAGTATGCGCTACAAAATACTGGTTTCTTTTATTTAAATGTTCATTGACAGTTTTCTTCATATTTGCCGCATTATCAGTGACAATTGTGACAATTTTATCAAAAATCTCCCACACGTCCAGGGTTTCTTTAATGGAGCGCGCTATATTAGTTCCATCATGATCAAAATCTGCTTGTTTTGTGCTGATTGTTATAGCTTGCTGTTTGCCATCAACGATAAAATGAGCGGTTAATGTAATGTAACTGCGATTGCTGTCACTGGACCACATGTCAGTGGTACAGGAAATGTAATCCACGCCTTTTAGTTTTTCTTGGGCAGCGGCTCGACTTAGCTTATAATGTTCGTCGACCATGTTTGTGGAAATTGTTTTACGTGACGGGAGTTGGTAGTTTGAATTTAGCATTTTGGAATATGCTACAAAACCCTTATCTTCAACAATGTTCAGAGGTTGATGGTCCCAGATAATCAAATTTAATAAAGCTTTGTCTATCTTACGTTTTTCGGCTCCTGATAATTTGGAAGTTACCTGGAACAACGTTGTCTGTGAGTTCTTTTTTGGAACTTCATCATTTTCTGCACTGGTAGACGGCTCTGGCTCTGATTCGGATATATTCATTTTATCATTGTATTGCATGGGATGTTTTCTTTTTAAGGGATTCACTAAGTTAGTAGTGGTGTTCCGAGTTTTTATACTCGATTTTACACATATTGCATGTCGATTTTTCTCCGGCTTTTGTGAAAAAGTCCCAAACTATGCTTTTTTTTGCTGGCGCCATATTTTTTAAAGTTTCAATCACTAAGTATCTCTGTAAAAACGTTAACCAAATAAATAATTTAAGTCCACTGTACTATCTATACTAAAGTTCACTTTATTTTACACTTTACAGGCACAATAACAACAAAAACTTATCACGAAATTCAATGTCACACGTAAAAAAATATAAGGATAGAAATGTAATTATGATTATTTAAGCATTTTAATTTTGATAAACTCAGTCTACTTTTTTGAAAGGGTAAAATAATCTTTGTAAAGTCACCATGTATGTTCACATTATAAACGTATTTGAAATAATTTTTGTTACTTTCTAAAACACAAATAGCTGAGTTTAATACAAAATTCAAATAATATCTGTTTATTTAACTATTCTTCTAAAATAACTACCTAAATACTTTTCTTAACGAGTTAAGTTTAGTTTTAAGAAAAACACTGATTAAATCCTACTCGTCTCTCATCAATAAGGTAAGCTTTCCGCGCAACCAAGATTCAAATCGATTCAAATCAATCACCCGATTCGAATCAGACGCTGATTCGAATTGACATAAAATCTCATTCGAGTCGAGCTCTAACTTTTATGACTCGAATTATTCGAATCAGATGTGATTCGAGTCCCATCACTATTTTTGACATAATATATCAATAAAATAACATAAACGAAGAAGTTTTAAAATATTTGGAATACTAAACTAAAACTAATAACTAAAACTTAAAATACTACAAATCTAATACCTATAATTTAATAGGAATACTACTATTCTAGGTCAGAGGGTATACTATTTTATGAGATTAACCCTTTCCTACCGGCATACCGAAATTATTTTAATTTCGAAATCTTTTTGATTAATTCTGAATATTGTTTTTAAAATGAAACACATATATTTTTTTTAGATTTTTATTGTGTCTAGAACTAGGTTTTTCAGTACCTAGACATATCTGTACCGTCAGCAATTTTATGTATAAATATATATGTATGTATGTAGGAACTTCGTTATAATTATTTGGAACTTTTTAGATAACTTTGTCAACAAATAATATTAAAATAATGAATAGTAGTAACAAATGAGACCTAAACCTCGCGATAAATAATCCACGAAACATTTACCTAGATCAATGAGGAAATAAAAATATGTATACATCCATGATGTCAAAAATCAACAAAATTAATAAAATTTTAAAGGTGTGACAAAATGAAACATTAACCTCGTGGTACTCTACAAAACAATTTTTTTATCATTTAGATATAAATGAATATTACAGTGGGAACATTTGATATAAGGTTTCGACTATATAGGCCTCATGCTGCAGACATTCACATCTTCATCTTCTCTCTGAAGCAGTTGGCCAGTGTATCCCCCTGTTACCCAAACGCACATTTTTCAAAGTAGATTGTCGCCTCTTGAATAGTCCGGCATTGGAGAAGTTATCTGGTGAAGTTATCTGGTGAAGTTCTCCTTTTCTGACAAGCATCTTTAGTAGTCATCAGTCCTTGAGCAATAGATCGCCAGAAGCTCTTCCTTCTTTAGATTCAATATCTTACGTTTTTGGGTAGCAAAAAGGCTGCTTTGGTATACCTACAATATTTTCTAATAATCCATCTATCAACACAAGAAAGATATCGGGTGGTGTGAAGTTGACAAAACATTCTTCTACTACTTCTGTGTTTGTAGTATATCCAGATGAACTATCTCATACTCCCCACTATTTCCACTTACAATTCGGATCCGGAACAGGTTTTGGATGGGCAGGTGTTAGCGCAGTTCTTGACATGGACCCACTCGTTGAAGGTTGAACATTATAAGGGGTTCTTGACATGGACCCATACTTTGAAGGTTGAACATTACAACAAATATCAGGGACGGGGCCAGGAACTGGAGATACTTGGTCAATTGGAGATGGTGGGCGTGATGATAATCCCATTTCATTTAGGGCCTAGCATAGCTTCCTCAAAAACGTCATTGAAGTCTCTTGGGGCTCCCGGTGCGAGTAGATGAACATTATGCTCATTTTCTTCATCAGACGTATCCACCTCCGAAACATCGCCGAAGTTTGGAACTTCTTCAAGCAATATTGCTTCGATTAGGGCCGTATCCTTTGCGATATATATGTATTTGGACACCAAAAATAAAAAAAGTATAATTTTATTATAAAGTACCTAATGAAATAATAAAAATAAACTACCCTCTTTGTCTACGCACACCATACAAAACACATACCCAAAGTGACTGTCGGTACTTTTTAGTACGCGCCAGTCTTGGGAACATTTAGGCACGAAATAATGCAAAATAATACCATACAATAATCTTTACACAATCTTTATTACATAATCTATGGTAATGATAACATAAAAGGCCACTTACCTACGATAAACAATTTTTAAAACAATTTACAAATGAAACTTTAATCACTTCGTCAAGTCTGCGACAAGTTGTAACTTGCAAATCACATTGATTGGCCGTTTACCGCGGGATATGGATGAAGCGCTCTGATTGGCCTAGGAAGTGATCCGAGAAAGTAACGTCAGTATTTTCGAGGCGCTGCTTGCTTGCGTTTTCGATATATTAGACGAAATGCTAGTGAGTTCATAAAAGTACCGTCAGATAGGAAAGGGTTAAAGTGTTAAGTGAATTAACTGTACTTACTTGTAAATTTTGATCATACTGTGAAAATAAGTAATTTAATCATATTCATAATGGTAAAACTTTGTGTTGTGAAATCTTGTCCTAGTGGCCGTAAAAAGATAAAAAAAATTACTGGTACGCAACAGGCTTTATCTTATTTTCAACCAAGGGTATGTAAAATGATTATTTTTTTATAGTACAAATTGTTAAGAAAAATTTGCCATATAAAATATTTGGTCAGCAGAAAGTAGTCTTGGAGCAGTGGCTCCCATACTACCCCTCCACTCCAACCAATTCTTTATACTGTATTAATTTTGGTAAGTAATTAATAAATTTTCTTACTAACTTTTACCTTTATTTACTAATAGACAGCAGCAAAATTAGAAATTTGGAAAAAGTCTATGGGCATTGAATTGAAAACGACAGATTACATTTGTCAACTGCATTTTAAAGAGGAGCACATTAAGATGTATGAAAAGTTGTACATTAATGGAGAGCTCAAATTATTTCCTACAGGGAAAAAAATATTGAAGGAAGAAGCTATGCCAACAATTGAGCATCAATACGTTCCTTTGCCCGTACATGGGCACATAATGAATATAATAAAAGTAGAAGCTCCGAAATTAGAATGTAAATTTATTCGCATGCCAGAACTTAAACCACATATAACAGATGTACCAGAGGAGCTAAACTCAAACTGTGATCGTTCTAACAAATTACAACAGCATAGTCAACATAATAATGGTGACAAACCTGAATTATTAGTGTGTGAACCAATTTTGAATAATTTAACAGATGGCAATAATGAAATTCAACAAGATCCATTGTTAATTCAACAATCAAAACATGATATTAAGGACCACCAAGATACAAAAGTAACTATACATTCATTAGATCATTTCAGAGGTAATATTAAAAACTTTTCAATACTCCCACCACATTGGATGTATGTAGAAAAGCCAAACCGATTAGAATTTATACGGATAGATCCAACAAATATGAAGTTAAGGAATCATATATGTGTAAATGAGGATTTATCAACAAGCGTAAGTAATTAGTACCATATATCTATTATTTTTATTTATTTAATAACACCTACCACTTAATATTACTATGTATACTAATATATAAAACTATAAAGATAGTTTGTTTGCTTGAACACTTTAATCTCAGAACTACTGGCCTGAATGAAAAAATATTTTTGTGCTGTATAGTTAGGTCATTGAGGAAAGCTATAGGCCATATAATATTAACCATGAACGCAGATAAACCCGGAGGCACAGCTAGTACTTTTAAAACAATTACTTAAACTTATAAATGTATTTATATGTGAAATTTACATTATTACTATTACTAAAAATAAGATAAGACTAATTTTTATTGTTTATATACTTGTTTATTGCAACAATATACTTTTAATTGCAGGCTATTTTATCAAACAATGATGAATTGCAATTGAATGAAAGAATAACTTCATTTCTAGACATCTACAACTATTTAAAATCCATAGAAAAGTGGCCACTATGTGTTGGTACCCAACTTGACAACAATAGGTAAGATTATTTTATTAGCATATTTTTGTATGCGAAATGCGAATGCAAATGTGGAAGGATGTCATGGGCAGTCATGTGTTAACAGAAGGTGATGTTAGGAGCCATAAAAATAGTGGAGCTTGTGAAATGGATCATGAATGTTGAAGAAAAAGAAGTGAGGTGTATAAGGATTGTGCCACATGGCGTTTGGGTCTCTCTGCCTACCCCGCTAGGCAAGTGGCGTGAAGTTTAGTTAGTTAGTGGGCAACAAGTCGCCAGAAGTTTTTTTAAAAGAACATTAATTTTCAGGTTTTCTAAAATGTGTAAAGGTGTTATCATAGGTGATGATGCTTACAAAAGAAATCAACGATGCCCTAGATGTATGCCTTGTCGGACTTTACGCAACCGTTTACAGTACCGTATGTCCAATAATACTATGTTAGGAAAGAAAATTGCTCATAAACCGTTTGCCGAAAATCAAATGAAACATCATGAACGTCTTAAAACCATGGTAAGTTTTTAGTTTCGTTTTAAATTTAACCTTTTGTTCCAATAAATTTAAATTTATATTGCTTTACAAAGTGTGGTAACTATGGTTGTGCATGATCATGATCCAATTTGTCTGGTCTTCCCTGTTCAAATGTTGGCAGAAGAGCAGATGGCAGCCATTTTAACTCCACTTTCTAGACTCACCAATATAGGGTCATGATTAAAATGAACCCTTTAAGCACGTTAAGCCGTTGGTCCTGCGCCTGACCTTTCTTCTGTCATGTCGAATTGCCTTCTCCCCGGACTGAGAGTCAAGGGGCATAGAGTGCACCTGTAATATCTCCTGCGCTGGCTAATACTCGTTAAGATTGGCCGCCGTGACCGAAATCGGTTAGGAGGACATTATTATTAAAACTAACCCAAACTTTACGTAGATAATGTTTTGTCTAATATAAATTATAAATATTATTCGGTAGTGGATGAGATATTATTGTCGATGATTAATATTTTATATATATTGTTTGTTGCAGAAAATTCGACTGAGTGATAAGATATTTATGGCAAAACCAGAGATTAAGAACATACCGACGGAATTTCGAAATGTTTTCATTTCATGTTACGAAACAACCAAAAAGCCTAGTACAAAAGGTAGACGACATTACCATAAACTTATATACCGACATACATAACTACAAAATTAGGCTAAGACAATTTCTAATAGAAATATAATTACTTAGAAATAAAAATAGAAATATCTTTATTCATGTAGGCTCCACAAAAGCATTTATGAATAGTCATAATCTATACTTATAATAAATCTGTAGAGAGATCAATTCTGTACATGATATATATTTTCAAAATAACTATCAGGGGGTGATTAGTGATCGATACTGATGCCAAAAATGCAATCAGTAAAATTTTTGTCTGTCTGTCTGTCTGTATGTTCCTTATAGAAACAAAAACTACTCGACGGATTTTAACGAAACTTGGTGCAATTATTCTTCATACTCCTGGGCAGGTTATAGTATACTTTTCATCACGCTACAATCAATAGGAGCAGAGTGGTAAAGGGAAATGTTGGGAAAACGGGAGAAGTTACTCCATTTTTTAAGCTTCCGTCGCGTGTGCAGCCTTAATGGTTTAAGTTACATAGAAATCATGTATGACGGAAATAGTCTTTATAATATTAACCATAAACGCGGGTGACACCGCTGGCACAGCTAGTACAAAATAAATATTCTAACGCCAGGTTCGGAACGTTGATTCTACCGAGAAGAACCGGCGAGAAACTCGGTAGTTACTTACTCTTTTAAATCGCCATGTATACAATAACAATGCTACTTAATATCTATTTCTACAAATTTATATGATTCAAATACAATTAATGTAATACATTACAATAGTAGAGTAGACCATGCAAGAATTAGAGCGCAGACTGTAGATTCCTGTCATTTAAAAATCTTCAATTCTATACTTGCCCTTTTTAATGAGAAATGTGTTTATATGTGATTTAAAGTTATGAACGGGCATTTGAATTACTTTATCTGGTAACTTATTAAATAACTTAATGCTAAGCCCCACAGTAGAATTACTGCTTTTATAAAGTCTAAGATGTGGATGAAGTCTAAGATGTGCTCATTACCTACCTTTTTACTATCAATGTTTCTGTAGTTTTAAATAAATGAGTTTATAAATGAGTTTAAACTAATTTATTTAAAACTATTTAATAACTAACTAACTAAACTTCACGCCACTAATAATTCAATAGAAACTCGGGACATATGTGTTCCATATGTCCCGCGTTATGAAACCTCAGTAAAAGAGCTAAGTTTCATAACGCGGTAACTTTGTGCAAAGCTAATCTCCGAAAATGCTGAACAGATTTTGACGAAGCTTTCACTAGTAGCATGTCTGGTCAGTCACATACATTTTAGATTTCGTATAGACTTGACACAGACAGATGTCGCTACAGGCATCATTTAGAATTTTAGACTGAATAAAAACGTTATTTTTGAACTTTAAAAAAATGTTTTTTTTTCATAAAATAAGTTATTTACGTCATTTCTTAGATAATTTATTAAATTTAGGTGAAAAACATGTTTATAAAATATTTTCTTCAGAAACAAACCAAAATAATCTTTGTTTTAAAACCATGAATTTTACACAGATGGTGTATTATGTGGTTGTAGCCCCATCTTGTATTATTCCTGACAAACAGACTAAACTTCAACACCACTGTCGCTGTTCTTGCGCGAGTTATAGCAGTAACTTTTCAAGTATGGGCAGTGACCCTCTGTTGTACGTAGTATATTATTACTCTGTGCTAGTAGGTAGCTGGTGTTATGAAGAGTATTTTAAGCCCGTTTTATTTATTTTTATACTAAATAGGGTTCTCGTAAATTAGTTATTATATAAATCCACGCGTATAAATAGCTAGTACTTAACAAATCAATACGGCTTACATCTATTTCTAGGTCAAGACACTGCCATTGAAAGTCAAACTAGGGTTGACCAAATCAAAGAGGACCTGATTGACAACGACTCTGATTATAAAGCCAAGACTGAGAAGGAGCACATAAATGAATCTTTGGCTGATGAAAATCAAAACTTACGTAGTAAAAACCACGCCATTATAATAGTCGTTGCGGATGATATGCAAGAGGACCAGAAGAAAAAGAGGCGCGCTAAGGAAGCTGTTGAGCCGTTCGGAACCGGGTAGAGCATCGTCATCTCTAACCGACCGCTTTATGTAATCTCTAACTACCAAACAGGTAGTGTTTATCTATTAAGTATCCAGAGACAGGCTTTCCAGAATGTGAGGGCACGGGATGCGCAATTCTGTCCCCGCTGCGCGTCACTAGATATGATTACCTAACTCGGCATGAAACTGTGCGCTAACAGAGTCAGTCAACCCAGAATCAAATACCTGAATTAATATTAAAATCGAGTTGTCTCATAAGATAATATGCATTGTAAATAAATAAAAAAAAAACATAGCACTATTTTTTTTTTATATCCGACGACATCACATACATTGATCTGACTCCGTGGTAAGTGTCAGTGTAAGTGGTAAGCTTAAGCACTTGTGTTACGGATATCAGAATCAACAGTGGTATTACAAATATATACTTAAATATTGGACTATTTTTTACAACATACATACATAATGTCACGCCTTTTTCCCATGGGGGTAGGCAGAGATCACGTACTTCCATTTGCTACGATCCTGACATACACCTTTCGCTTCTACATTATGTATGTGTATGTATGTATTTTATTACAACACCACAATTCCAAAATTGTAACGTCTCTTCCGTTCCATCCGAAAACTAACGGATCTCAAAGGAATATATAGAAAGCAAAGTAAACACTTAGTAAAATATTTCTCTAAAGAAAGTCATGATCTTAAACATTAGTGTTAAGACAGACACGTCTGTCTTAATATCCCTTTGAGTTCTCTTTGTTTTCGGATGTAATCGAAAGCCGGACAATATCGTGATATAGGTACTCGGATAAATATGTAGGTACTCAAAATATGTTATTTATACAATGCGGTGCTGATTCCTTTAATAAGGAAGCGAGAGTTGGGGTATGGCAGGAAGAGCATGAAAGTAGAATAAACGAGGTCGAGATGCGTGCGCTGAAAAAAATTAAACAAAGAGAGTCGGTCTTTTGTTTAATTTTTCACAGCGTACGTGTCAAGGTAAGAAGATGCATACTCCGGTGGTTCGGACATAATGGATGACGAAAGAATGGCTAAACAGATATACAATGTAGAAGAAAGTGGAAGAATGTAGGAGCCGGCTCACCTACCACGACCAGGTTGTATAAAAAAATATGTACTTTTTTCCTACCATAGCCAATAAACTTTATTTGCGAAACTCAGTACTGAAACACATGAAGACGACTTAATGTTCTATTGGAACAATCTGCTATACAAATATGATTAATATCGATATTGTATTCATAAACCTCTATCTATCTCTTTTTAAAAAGTCTACAATTGATACTGCTCTTAAAAAAGAGAACAATATAATTGACTTAACTATTTTCGGTAACATCATCATGTGACGTCATAGAAATACCTAAGTGAAGCCGGCTTAATACCATTTTGGTTTCTCGCTTTAAGTTGTCAATGTCAGTAGAATTTGCAGTGTATTGCTCTGAGTACTGAAACATATGGAGACGACATAATGTTCTATACGAACAATCTGCTATACAAATATGATTAACATCGATATTGTATTCATAAACCTCTATCTATCTCTTTTTAATAAGTCTACAATACTGCACGTAAAAAGAGACAACAATATATTTGACTTAACTATTTTCGGTAACATCATCAAGTGACGTCATAGAAATCCTAAGTGAAGCTGGATTACCATTTTGGTTCCTCGCTTTAAGTTGTCAATGTCAGTGGAATTTGCAGTGTATTGTGCCAATATTGATAAAATTTGTGAATAATTTAATCTAACTTGTAAAATTCCAATTAAAATGTTACAAATTAGATTAAGTTATAATCACAAATTTATCAATATTTGAACAATAGGTACATTGCAAATTCAACTGATATTGACAACTGAAAGCGAAAAACCAAAATGGTAAGCCGGCTTCACTTAGGTATTTCTATGACGTCACTACATACCGAAAATAGTTAAGTCAAATATATTGTAGTCTCTTAATACATGCAGTATTGGAAACTTGTAAAAAAGAGATAGATAGAGGTTTTTGAATACAATATCAATATCAATCATATTTGTATAACAGATTGTCTTTTTTTACGTGCAGTATTGTAGATTTGTTAAAAGGAGATAGATAGAGGTTTATGAATACAATATCGATATTAATCATGTTTGTATAGCAGATTGTTCTTATAGAATATTATGTCGTCTCCATAGGTTTCAGTACTCACTCAGAGGGCATATAAGGCGTTCGTTTCTCTCTGCCGTGTCTCTGCCTACCTCGCTAGGGAAGTGGCGTGAAGGTTAATTATTTAGTTATTTTATAGTAAATTTACTCAATACATATCACAACTTTTAACTTATTAAATATACAACGAATAGAAAAAATTAAGTTAATAACATAAATAAGTACTTAAGTCTGTAAATGTATCAATTCTTTTGATGAACGTCACACTATGGTATGGCCGTAGTAATTTAGTTTCAGTTTCAGGTTTCAGTACTCGAAGGTAGTAATTTATGGTGATGTGTCAAGTCCTCTGAGTACGTCAAGTCTGTGGTAGTGATATCTGTTGTTATTATGAATATGTCACTGTCACATTGATTCACTGACATCACATCACTCACAGACGAGTAATGTAAAATTCACATTGATTGTTGTATTTGTTGTTCTCACAGACCAAGAGACCAGAAATTAATTTGCTCTCATTTGAGGTACATAAACGTGATAATTGCAAAAATTTATTGTGTTATGTATAGTTGAGTGACATGTATTGAGTCAATCTGTGATTGATTTTCATGGTATTGGACCCTTTTAAAATCCATTATTAAAGATAACCTTACATTGTGTTGCAAGTTTGCAAGTTGCTGGTAATAGGTACTTCATAAATCCTGTTAAAATGGAGGTAGAAAAGTGTAGCGTGCCGGGCTGTACTTTAAGTTTTTCTCATCTCTACTCGCTGCCCGTTACTTATCCGGCGTTGGCTTCTCTGTGGAAAATTGCATGCCCTTTCCTCTACTGCTTAGAATGGGATAATTTAAAAAATGTCCGTATATGCGACGGGCATTTCCGTCCCGATCAGAAAGACGTTCTGAACAGGGTAAAATTTGGCGCTGTTCCGGAGTTGTATTTGCCGCCAAAAACACTCTCCACGGGAAATGTTAGTCTTGCAACAACTTGTAGTTGGTCAAGGCGAGGTAAGTTATCAATATGTAGAATTTGCATTTGTGAATAAGTAGTGGCTAGTTTGTCTATACATAATTTCAAATACAACACCCAACTTTTGCTAATCTATTCAGGTCAAGATTTTCGTCCCGATTTGAAAGACGTGCTGAACAGGTTAAAATTAGTAGCCGTTCCGGAGTTTTATTTGCTGCCAAATGAACTCGCTCCGAAAAATGTTACTCCTGTAACAAATAGACGTCAACCAAGGCGACGTAGCCTACCCTCTAACCGACGTAAGTTATAAATGTGTATCAATTTGTATTTGTGAATGGTAGTGACAAGTGGCTAGTTCGTCGATAATACTACATAATTTCAAACACAATACCCCACTTTTGCTCATCTAATCAAGTCAAGATATTGATTGGAGGGTATCTGCAAGTATTATATTCGACTGGCCCATCGGTCGAGTGGTCAGGGACCCTGGCCACAAAACCAAGGGTTGCGGGTTAGAATTCCGCTAGGGGCAAATATTTTGTGTTGTGAACATGGACATTTGTACTCGAGTCATGGATGTTTATAATCGTATTGAAGTATGTCTATCCGTTCACCTAGTATCCATAGCACAAGCATAAGCTTAGTTTGGAACTAGGGAATTGGTGTGTCAGTCTGGAGAATTTATTTTATTTATTTTTGATCCAAGCAAAGGTTTCCAAACTTAAGTCTTATTTTCTTTTCTTGTTTTTATCATACTTCATTCCATAGCTCTTTGACAGATGGCTAGCTTTTCTCTAAGACATAGAGGCCAATGCCCAGCTATAATTAAGACGTGGCAGCATGCAAAGTCTTTATTTTTATTGCAATTGTTAAGTTTTTGGACTTCATTGTTTCCTTAAAAGACCAGTATATTTTTTCTGTCTGTATCTGTTATTTAACATTTTTCTTTTTTTTTCAGGTAAGAGGGTAGCCATAGGGCAAATTTCTATAATTAAGAAGTCCCGTAAACGGTGTGTGTTGTGTAAAAATAAAAAGATTGATTATAAAGCTTTCTGGGGATTCCCATTGGACATTGCCACGTAAGACATATAAATTCTATATTTTTTTTGTAACTCGGGGGAAACCTTTGATACTTAGGTACATATTATATTACTTTTAATAGCAGTCCTAAAATATGGCCTATGTTATTTTGCTAATAATGTTTCAAATCAGACCAGTAGTTTCAGAGCCTAATCAATGTAAAAAATCAAGTCTTGCTTCTTTATACTAACAGTATGATGTTCATAACACCTTCCCACCATTATGCCCCATTAGTAGACGATGATCCAGGATTCAGCAAATCTGGAAGTGATAGGTATATCTCAATATTTCAATCTTAGTTACCAATTCATACTTTTTCTATATTTACTTGGGGTTAAAAAAAATTATAGATTAAATATCATAAAAACGGTCCAGCAGTTGAGTTATAAATAGTGTACTTTGTTTATTATGTTTATTATGCATATAGACTTGATCGGCTACCATAGCTCAAGCACAAGGGTCCACTCCAGGGACTAAGTGCAGAAACCAACACATAGAACTTTAGAACTTTAGATGTATATAGACTTAGAATTTTTTTATTGCTACAGGTGCAGAAAATGGCTTATAAATGTTGGTATAAAAGATTTAGCCCAAATACCTATTAAAAAACTACATAAAAAAGTATTGTGTCAAGACCATTTTGAACCAGATTGCATCAGGCGGAGGTATTTGCTTAATGGAAAAGTACCAACGAAAAATTTAAAGCACCCGCCACTGGATGAAAGTGAACTTGGCCTGTATCATAAAGATAAGGATACAAGAGAGGAAGAAAATGGGACAGGTTAGTAGATGATATATTTTTAATAAAGATTGATTGCCACAAACGTGTGTATGCACTTTAAAGCAGCTGTATCATTTTATCTTAAATACATGTATACCTGGTACTTAAAAATATTGTGCCAACTGTGGTTCTTGCCTAGCATGTCGTAAAAGACGACTAATGGTATATCGGGTTTTGAGTATGTAATTGTGTAGGTGACAAGCTAGCCACTTGTCACTACTTTTTCACAATTTTCAATCTAACCCGGCCCACATTTGTTTTTGGCTGAATGTGGTTAAAGGGGCTTGCTGCCCCTTTGACTCTGCCTACCACTTCGGTGTTTATGGGCGCGATGCCATGTATGTATCTATGTATGTACATGCCTCCACACCTTCAATCCCCGAATCAGCGTAATCAACGGAAGGTATAGTTTAAAGGAGCAATAAGCTTTTTGGAAATAGATTCAGCTGAAAATAAATAGTTTTAGGTTAAATGGAAAATCGTAAAAAGTAGTAGCTTGTCACCTAACATACATACATAATCATAAATTCAAAACTCAATACATTTTTAGTCACCTCTTTAGATATGCTAGGCGAGGAATACGGTTGGTTGGTACTTTACAACATCAAGTATTAAGTGAAAGTGCCAAGTGAGCGTGGCAGTGAAGCCACAATACTGCGTTGTAACGCGAGACTACGCTTAGAATGCTTGTGCCTAAATTTACATCTTATTCTTGTTGCTGTAAGGGTTATAATTGCTCAAAAAAAAAACGACGCCATCTATTTTGACAAGACTAGTTTTTTCTGTTCTGTTGTTGGTACATTATTTTCGAATCACAGATCTACATTACCACTTATTGAGCATTTTTTTTTTGTTAATTGCGCTTGTATACTTTGTTACAGATCTTGGATCAATCCCGCAAGTACATGATAGAGCTAATGAAAATTATCTAGAACCTAAGTTGCAGGAAAAAGCTGTTCAACCACAAGAGAAAAAATATCTAAAACCTAAGTTGCAGGAATTTGACTTTATTAACAGCTTATTTTTAAGTTACGCAGGAATGTTCAGAAAATTTTGTCGCACATTACAAATTATGTTGAAATTAGATTTAGCTAGAATGTTTGCCCGCTATGAGATGAAAAATACCGCCTATCTTGCAAAATTAAAAAAAAATGATCCCAAAGAATATAGGCAACAAAGAAATTTAGCTAAAACCTCAACAGCCAAAATCCCATTTAAAATTGTTACTAAGAAATCTTCAGATGCTCATGCTCGTACACCTTCTCAATTAAAACAGCAAACTAAAGGAACAAATAAAGATTCATCAAATTGTTTGAATTTGCCCACTGAATCTGTATCCATACCTGCAGCTCAGGCCACAGAATCGTCTAGCTTTAACATATCTATGCCAAATCTGTCTGATATAAATGAGACAAATGCTATAGATCCAGCTACAGATCCAAATATTATGTTACCGTCACCCTTGCTTATCTCAAATGTATCTAAGCTTAATAAAGCTAATGCTAACGTCCCTATAATAGATTCGTCAAGAATTAAGATGATGACACCTGTTACTGTTCCAAATACGCCTAAAATAAGCCAGGTAAAAGCTATAGACCCGGTCATAGATTCTTCATTTTTAAAGAGTTGGACTCCCAAATATTCAAATCTGTCTCAGACGAAAACGGGAATTGCTATAAAACCGGCCAGAGATTCTTCGTTTATTAAATTACCGATACTTACACCTACACTCAATCTATTTGAGCCGACTAAAGCAAATGCTACGGCCTCAGCTATAGAACCCTCAAAAATTAAGGCATGGACATCTATACCTACTCCAAATAAAACTGAGCTGAATACGCCAAATGTAGTTCCGCATATAGATTCAAATGTTTCATTTTCATGTTCTAATAATGTTTTGACATTGACGCCTCTAACACCAAATCCGTCTGAGACAAATAAGACAAACACCCAAGCTGCAGTACCCGTTGGGTATCTGACACCCGTATGTATAGCAAATCCATTAGAAACAAAATCAAATTCATCAGTACCGCTTATATATTCCTCAAATAATAAGACGACACCCATACCTGTCTTTAATCTATCTGAGCTAATTAAGGCTCCAGTTAAATATTCCCCGAAAGTTAAAGTGTCACCAAAACATGCCCCTAATTCTTCAAATTTGAATATACATACACCTACACATGCCCCGTATCTATCTGAGCAGAATAAAAAATCTGTCGTGCAGTCTGAAGATTCGTCAAATCTTAAAGTCATGAAAATAGTGAAATCGGCAGAAACGGCCGAACCCGTGATTAAAATTTATAAACCTAAGCAGCCATTAGTTGTTGATGTTAAGAATGATGAATGTGATCAGCAATTGCGTCAGGTGACCAGGATTCACCTAAAGTAGCTACATTTAAATGATAAATTCTAAATGAACGCCCTGCATTAAATGTACAACGCGGTCACATTAACTTGACGCTTGGCGTTGATGACGTCATTTTGGCACAAAAAAACATCAACAACTAAACGCACCTACGACACAGAAGGAATTCCTAGAGTGCGCGCACGATGACTTTGCACTTAGGTGTGGCACTGATGCCAATTTAAAAAATGTTGCCAGCTAATAGAATCTTATCCCAGATGGTAATTTTTCAGTCCTTTTTAAAACAATTATACTATTTTATGATATGTCTGTAGTATCATGGTCACAATCTGTATACATCCCATTGATATCAAATCAGTCGAACTAAACTGATTCGATATCAATGATACATCCTCATTGGGCAATGAAATGAAAGCATGTCATTTAATACTCTTTATTAATAAACATTTATTATTCTTGTTAAAGAATGGCATACATAAAACAAAATATTAAAGGAACAATTAAAAAACGAACATTAACGTTTAACAGAAAATACTTAACAGACTAATGGTATCAGGCATTTAGCCCTAAAATAATGACAGTGTCTTAAAATCATGACAATAATATGCTGATATCTTAGTAGGTACTACAAATAAGGGTGGCTCTGCATTACACCTTAATCTATTCACCTCACCACAAAATTTTGGCATAATTATGATCTTGAATAGACTTATCTAATATATTGATAAAATCATCATTTCGTTCTTTCGGTTTCCGAAGATGACGGGTCAGAGTCTGTGTCACTATCACTTTGTACAAAAATCACAAATTTCTCCATTTCCATATCCACCAAAT
This sequence comes from Glyphodes perspectalis, assembly GCA_951394215.1. Classification (NCBI taxonomy): domain Eukaryota; kingdom Metazoa; phylum Arthropoda; class Insecta; order Lepidoptera; family Crambidae; genus Glyphodes; species Glyphodes perspectalis. Next base: position 2,934,743 of record OX596218.1, read on the forward strand.
GATCAGACTGATAATATTTGTCTTCAATTGTTTCTACGTGATTACACACATTCAGCCATTCAGCAGCTGATATTGTAGCAAACGCTTTTTCCGTCAACTTTCCTATTGCATTTGCACTTTGAGTCACATTTTTTTTGCTACTCTGCGTTTTACAGTGGCCGATATCTTTTCAATGGGATTTAAATGAATCCGTTTTCTCCTCCGGCATGCACGAGAATCCACCGTTGACCCGGGTAAAAAAAAATTTTCACGCTGCTATCGGTACTGTTTTGCCAGCATTTACTAACAGTGTAGTGAGAATGGATCCACGTTTCATCCAAGTACGTGACCAGTTTTTTTTACGCCCAGCTCACTGTTCTCTTTCATTCGGCGCAAGTAGCGTTCTCTCCATGCGGCGATATCGGGCTTTTGTATCAGCACCGTACGCGCTTTTTTGAATTTTTTGAATCTGTAGCCCAACTGTTTTATTAAAATATTTCTAAGGAAAGTTCTTCCACCTTGGAAATTTAGGTCTCTCTTAGCAGCTGCCAGGATTTTTTTAAGGGTGGGGACTTCCTTTTTTACTGTGTAAAAACTGTTTATCATATTGCGAATTGCGCAAATTTCAAAATTATCAACTACATTTTTTTTCTTTGATGGCTTTCGTTTTTTACCCGGTGTGGACAACTTTAATCCCATCATTGGATTGTTTCTAGTACTTGGACTGGGATAACTGTCAGTGCTTGGAACGGTGCTAGTACTTGGAGCCGTGGTAGTAGAGTAAGTTCTCTAAATATGGACTACCATAAGGGTTTCTTTCAATAAAACAGCAAAAATATGAGCTACGTCAGTCTTTATTACGTCAATCAATCAAGTAATTAGTATCTAACTGTAAGCTATAAATCAAATAACATAAAGTAACATTTTTTTAAAAACACATCACTTTTCCTAAAATGTGTCAAACATAACCGTCTTAAAATAGGTACTTTAATATGGATTACTAGGTTTTTATTACAGACCTAGGGTATTTACTAGGTACTTCTCCGTTAACGTCCTTATTTATTTATTTATTTATTATTTTGCGTTACTTTTCGTACTTATGTCAGGACTTTCGTCAGTATCATCGTTGACTGATTTATTACTATCTTTAGAGCTAGAGGCTGAATTAGATTGCTTACGTAGCGTTTTTCTTTTCTGATCTTTTTGTATTTTTCTTTGGCTTTTCTTGTGATTTTCTTTCCGGTATAGATTTATTTTTTGTTCCAACGCTTTTCTTTGGATTCTTCAACTCTATTGCTAAGTTTATTTTTTTTTCAATGATAATGCTTCTTCTTTTCTTTTAATTGATGTTTCCAAATCAACTTTATACGGTGAAGAAGTTAGCAACGATGAAGTAGTTGCTTTTCTTCCTCTATTATTCGATTTAATTTTAATACGAGTCTTGTTCCTTGTTAACTTGGCGAGGCCATATTCTAAAACAAATATGAATTGGGCTCATAAAATGGACTACATGATTATAATATAGACCACTGGTCCATTTTTCAAACCCCTGCCGGGGTCCATATTAGAAACTGATGCTACGTTAAGGTTATAATATTCTTAGGAAATATTTACGTTAGATACAGGTACGAGTTATAAGAATAATAACTGCAAACACAATAACGTTTTCAGAATATATATTATCACAGTACAATCAATATAAATATAGCTGCATTAATCTTACAAAACTTACCGAAAAATTACATCGAACCACGTTGAAAATGTAAAATTGCTGCTACCCGCACTACCACGCTTGGAGACTCGCTGTGAATCACTTGTGGGGTCACGCAAGGAAGGAGCATTGTTTGTTGCTATATTCACTCCGCTAGGCATTCTACAGTGTGAAATATTGCTATGGTCCATATTAGGTGACTAGTCCATATTTAGAGAACTTACTCTACTGTTACTCATAGTGCTCGTACTAATACTTGGGCGAAGAACGCGGCGGTGGTACACATGCCCTTTTCAGTGTTGCCGTTCTACAAAATTTCAAGTCTCTAGTAATCTGAAAAATTCCGCTAGATATAGCGAAAAATATTTTCTAAAAATCCGCTAGATGTCCCTAGACCTTACTGGGCACCCAAATCTACTTTTAACGAATAAAAAGGGCCCAATAAATAAACTCAAAATAAAAGATACATGTTTATTTAACAAATCCTGTAGTTAATAATACAAACTTTATAAAAACAATAAAAAAACTTGTAAAATGTCTATACGTTTTGCTGCTACCGGAAGAAAATGACAGCTGTTTATTTTGAGAAATTAATTCGCATTGTCTTGTATGTTTTTTCGTTTCCAAATGTTTTTAAGATCATTAAGTTTCGCATACATTTCAGAATGGCAATAAATGCAAAACGCTTTACTTAGATCACCTGGCACGGGTTTTAACCATTGCTTGAAGTCTTCATTACTTTCCCATTCCCTTCTATAATGCTGGGTGTAAGACTTTTTTTTCAACGGGACATCCATGCTTAAATACTGAGAAATCGGGTTTATTTCAGACACACACACACTTAAACCAATAATATTATTCAAACAAAAAGATTCGAAAGAGTGCAAATAAAATTATTTTATAATAATACCTATAACCTTTAAAGACGAATGGGTGGAGTGGAGATTGAACGGAATTTGTCTGAGTCCTCAGTTTGTCTATAGCAGGGGAATTACAGTTTAGTCTCAGTCTACGTCGGTGTTGCCAGCGATTGATACATTTAGGGTTGTTGTGGTGTAGTGATTGTTTTAAAAATATTTTTTTTTTATGCCTAAAAAAGTCACCCATCTTACGGTTTATAAGTCGCTAGAAGTCGCTAAATTATTTTATGTCGCTAACCTTTCTTTTTTCCCCGCTAACCACTCATGAAATCCGCTAGAACTAGCGACAAAGTCCCTAGAACGGCAACACTGGCCCTTTTGGCCTCTCTTTTTATCCGAGTAAGAGTATTTCTTGAAATCCCGGTTGCGGCACAGGTTCGTTTTTTAACCTGATCCACAGGTATGCAAAAACGTCCATTTTTCTTTCATTCTCGAAAAACTGTAGCACTTTTAACACGAGATTTCTCACTTTAATGTGTATAGTTTTCCCCATGTTTTTGGGTTTCAAACAACAGTCCAAACAATAAACAGTAATAAAAATAGTCTAAACTTAACAAAACAATAATCAAAACGTAACAATAATATCCAAAAATAATATAACAACAACAAAAATCTAGCCAAAATTATCGACGCGCGTATCAGTAACAAAGTTGCTGTCCATACTGACCCTTGCCGGGCGAGCTAAGGGAATGCGGGGGAAGCGGGCGGGGCCTCGCATTCCAGATATGCGTCAAGTTAATGTGATCGTGTTGTACCTACCTACATAAAAGTTGTCGCAGGAACTTTAAATTACTTACAAGAAATCTCTATTATGGTTTTCTAACCAGCGCAACTCAGTCAAATGGTAAAATAATAATCATTCGAAAAATAATACGCACTTTATTAAAAAAATCTTATTTCCCCTTCACACTAGATCGGGCTTAGAATCGGCAAAATTACTTTTTTACTGTTAATTAAAACGAAAATCAACAAAAAAAGTAGATGGAAAATACCAAAACCACTAATACATACATACGTATCCTCTAAATAAGGTGCAGAAATTTTTAAATAAGATTTTTAAAAAGTGCGACTTTTTTGACGCCGAGTGTATTTCCAAATCTAAATATTCAACTCCTGACATGGTTTCTTCTATTTCCTGAAGGTCCTGTAAAGGCTGTTGACGCGAAGTACTTGGCAAATCTGAATTCGAATATTCAACTTCGAAATCTGTTTCAGATTTACTGGAACTGTCTTCTCCAACATTAATAATTAACTCGTCTATGTTATTATACATAGTTTGCCCTCGTTCATAATATTCTTTTTCAATCTTTTTGACATGGTCACAACAAGCCTTCCAATCCGAAGCAGTTATAGAAGCAAAAGCTTCTTCGGTTAACTGCTTTATATCTCTTGCCCCTACATTCTGTGCTGCAACTCTTCTCTTTGTTAAGGACCATATCAACTCTATCGGATTAAGGTCACAGTGGTACGGCGGTAGCCTAACCACTGTGTGCCCATGCTATCCAAGTAATTCGTCTATTTCATATATTGGTTCTTGTTTTTATTTCTAACTCTAAAAGCAATGGTTTTCGGAGACTGATCAAAACTAATATTATTTTCAGTCAGCCATAACTTAATGTCAGCTACTTTGCTTGATGATGTTGGTGTTTTGTTTTTCACTACAGAGTGATAAGGTGCATTGTCCATTACTATTATGCAAGGGTGTTCCAAATTCTGAATCAGTGAGAAAGGGGCAGCAGTCCCCTTTAACCACATTCAGCCAAATAAAACTGGGCTGGGTTAGATGGAAAATTGTGTTAAAGTAGTGACAAGTGGCTAGCTTGTCGCCTACACAATCACAAACCCAAAACCCGATATACCATTAGTCGCCTTTTACGACATGCTAGGCAAGAAACACAGTTGGCAAATTCTTTTATAGTCCCAGACCAACTAGTTAGGCGCGATTGGTCCAATTCGCGAATTGGACCAATCGTCAAAAAATTACAAATTCGCGATTAGTCCAATTCGCGATTGGTCCAATTCGCTATTCGTCCAATTCGCGATTGGTCCAATTCGCAATTGGTTCAACAAAATAAAACAAAGGAGATCATTTATTTGTATGAATTTTAATTATTGTACATTAATAAATATTCATACAACAAAATCAACTAAGTAACTAAATAAAAAAAAACAACTTTTACTACTGTAGAAAATAACAAAGTCATATTTTTCAGTTTTACTTATTTCAATAATAATCATATTTGAAAATAGAGCGAAACATAAACATAAAAAAAAATCAAACATTAGTTTGTATGGATTATTGTAAATATCTTGAAGCTATTAACAACTATTTTCATATTTAACCAAAAAACTAAAAATTATTGGTACATTCATACAACAAATCAACTTTTATTCTATAATAATCAGATTTGGAAAGATATATGGATATAAAAAAATATAATCTTTTGTTCCACTATTTTTTAAATAACGACAATCGTAAGTATATAATTTTGTTAAAAAAATTTTTTGTTATCAATGTTCCATTTTCATATTGGTTTAGTAACTGTTCATATTTTTTGTCAAATAAAATGTCGCGTTCTCTCCTTTTACTGCTTGTATTTTTAAACAAACTTTGTGTTATGCTCTCTCTTCGCAGTTTATGAAGAAACAGAAATAAATTAGGTTTCTTAGAATGCGCCGATTTAACCGAGAATGCCAGCCCTCTAAAGCGTTAGTTGTTCTGTGGCGCTGATGCGCGCAACTTAGTATAGTAGGCGATAGTTGTGGGTACCATTCCTTTTCGAAGTACTTACGAAATTTGTTAATATTTTCGCTGTCTGGAGCACTCTCTAGTACACACCTCCACGCTTCTGAAATGTGACTAGCTGGAAATAATGGAATTATTGAGGCCTTTCGAGTTACATTACGACCCTCTTTACTTCTATTTAATTTGATCTTCTTTGAATACCTCCAAATAGCGTCATTGAAGTGATGGTAGCATCCACTTACTTTTGCTTGAAGGAACACTTCAGCAACGGCGTTCATTTGCGCTTTTTCGTAGTCGCATTTAAAAGTTTTGACATTGATGCTAATTTTTCCTTTAATAATGTGAAAACTCGCAGGTAAGTTTGTTCTCTTTTATTGGGTAACAGTAAATAAAAAACAGGTACAATGTTGGTCTTTGTTTTGGTGGAGTTCAAATCCAAATGAACGGTATAAAGTTGATAAAACGGTTTTGGTACTGACTTAAACGTACCATCCGCAAAATAACTATCATGATTTTTAGCAACATTTTTGCTTAGTCTAGTCCCAAATATAAAAAAAATTTCGTCGGCCTCACCACTATTTTCAATTAACAAAAAATTTTTTGTAAATGCTTCTGGTAATTTCAATTCTTTTGTGCTGTCATAATTTAATAAATCAGTTTTTAAATATTTCTTTCGACTTCTGTACAGTTTATCTTTTACCGACTTAAATTTGGGGACTTCTTTAAGATTTAGATGCTGAGTTTTCTCTTTGAAAATATTTTGCACCGGACCTAAATCATTGCATACAGCTTGTTTTAATGATGTAAATAATTTTACTTGTTCATTCGAAGTACGATCCGATGATTCACATGTGTGCGTTGCTTTAGATTTCCTCAAAATAGTTTTCCTTGTTACATCAATTGTAACAGAAGCACTACATAATGATCTTTTATGACATCTCCACAGCGAACTTCCATTTTTATTCTTTATATTCAGGTTGTATCGGTGTCCATTGTAAATCAATGTGTCGTTATCTCGCTCATTTTTTAAAAATTCAAATTGCTCACTTGTTTCCTCCATTTTAAATTTCCATTTGTATATCTCAAAGATAGTAATCACAATATTAAACCTATCATTAAAACACGTTGATTGATGGATAACGACTAAATTTTATTTTAAACATGACACTTGACATTAGTTTAGTTTACATGAAAACATCTACAGAGGTTACACTATTTTGATATCATAAATATAACACCCCCACTATATCAAAATAACAAATAAGATACATTCCTTTTACACTACATACACATGTATAAACCTGAAAATAATATATACTGTCATACATATAAGTATCGCACAGTTAACATAAACATAAAAATAACAAGCAAATCCAGCTGTCAAACATGCTGCGAAGGAAAACAATCAAGATTTTTATACATATTTATATTTCGCTCTATTTTCAAATGTGATTATTATTGAAATAAGTAAAACTGAAAAATATGACTGTTATTTTCTACAGTAGTATAGTAAAAGTTGTTTTTTTTATTTAGTTACTTAGTTGATTTTGTTGTATGAATATTTATTAATGTACAATAATTAAAATCCATACAAATAAATGGTCTCCTTTGTTTTATTTTGTTGAATCAATTGCGAATTGGACCAATCGCGAATTGGACCAATAGCGAATTGGACCAATAGCGAATTGGACCAATAGCGAATTGGACCAATCGCGAATTGGATCAATCGCGAATTGGACGAATAACGAATTGGACCAATCGCGAATTGGACTAATCGCGAATTTGTAATTTTTTGACGATTGGACCAATCGCGAATTGGACCAATCGCGCCTAACTGCAGACCAACACGGGGCAAAATTGTTTTTATTCATTTCTGAATGATAAGTCTTCTTGTTTGTGCCACTAAAAATAAGAAGTGTGTTATATAGGCACAAAGCCTTTTTCACTTCCTGCATTTACAAGAATCCATCTTTTTCCTTTAGATATGTCTTAAGTAACTGCCTCAGTGTCAATTGACTGCCAGCATTTTTTTTATTTATATGATAAGTGAATATAACTTTCATTCAGGCGTATATTATCTTTTTGCAGTTCATTTGGTAGGCTGCGATTATCAATTATTCCCTTTAAATATTTTTCCCTTTTCAGGGCAATATATGTTGTCTCCATCAAATCTCGTCTATTTGATGAACTCTAATTATATTTAGAAACAATTGATTTTAAAATTGTATGTAAGTGTTTCGACTCCCATTATAACCAATGGAACCTCTTTTTGTACACTATAAAAGCAAATGAACTTTTTGACGGATCGCACACTTATCAAAATCATCCAATTTAGTGATGTAACGGATATTCGCATTCGCATTCGCGAATATCCGCATATTTTTCAATATTCGCAATGGCATTCGCATTCGCAAAAATTATGCGAATATTTAGCGAATGTTTTTAATAATCAAAAAGGAAATTATTATGCGCATGCATATGAAATAATAATACAATAGATAACACTTAGATATTTTTATTAAATCATACTTCTACATTCTAAATTAAAGTTTCATTTATGAAAAAGAACTTCAGAGATCTGGACAAATCTAACATTAATCAGCCTTGTTACAACTATGGAAGGTTTGCATTCATTTAGTAGTATATAATTACTTTACTACCATTTTTAAATAACGTTTACAATTTCTATTTACTAAAAAACTGGACAATTACTTGAAACAAAATTATTAAACTTTAAATATCTAATGTATTAAGTATTTATAACCTTTGGCTTTAAATGTATATTTTTTCATTCCACTTTATATATCTGAGGAATTAAATATATTTATGAGGAATGAAAAAAAACAAAACAACGAATACTTAACTATTTTTAAATAAACTTTTTTCTAAAACAAAATTATAATTATATTTATTTTAGACTAAAGTAAACTTCTAATACATGTTATGTTAACATTTGGTTTAAATTGCAAGTTATTTGTCTATGTATAAAAATAATGATATTTATGTAAGTAAGAAGGTATACAAAATATAGTTTTTCTAATAACATGTTGACTATTTAATTATTAAATTTGTTGTAATTTTTAATTCTTAGTAATTAAATTGAAGCAATGGAATGTTAAATTTAAAAAAAAAAGCTTGGAGCCTCTTTCTCCGTGCAGCCTGTTACGGTGAGGTGTGTAAAGTAGTCCAGCTCCACTGAAAACCCTTTCACTGGGGACACTTGTGGGCGGAGTTACCAAATATTCCCTGGCTACTGGAGAAAGAATGCCATATTTGTTGCTATTAACTTTCCACCAAAGAAGTGGGTCTTCTTCATTTGCAATACGTTTATCCAAAACATATTCATTAATATTTTTTTTTATTAATACTTCTAATGGATTTGGAATATCATTATCTAGTTCTTCCTCGCTTTCACTTGAGTCCATCATAATTTTCATAGTTTCTTTTAATGTCACAGATTTTTCTGAAATACTAGTTGATCGATAAAGCGGGCTTTATGCAAGTTTTTAAAATTGTCACCAGAATCATATAAACATCTACTATTACAGATGGTAAGTTTCAAGATTGCTAAAAAAAAACTCATTTTAGATTGAAGATAAATTAAGTTTGACACTACGATTCTTGGCTAAGATTCTTACACAAGCTTGCAGCATCTTTTTAGAATTTCTAAGCAAAGTATAAGTATAATAAATCATTATTCCTGAAGTGTGTTTGACAATCATCAAGTGTTGAAAGGAAAAAGTACATATAAGTAATGTAGTCTTTAGTATGTTTTCTAATGATTATCACATAGCCTTTTTTATAACGAAGAAAAAGTATTTATTGTTTTAACAAATCACTGTAGCTGTCATTCGTATTTTCTTTAGAATAATTACTTTCGTGACTGTGAGGTCTGGAGGTGAGGGGGGCAATACCAAATACTGAACCAATAAATGACAATGCCAGAAGTTCCATAGTAATTTGACCCACCTCAAAAATCGTTATACACGAATGTAATAAAGTGTTTCGTATAGCTGTTTAACTACTTATGAAGGAATAAAAGTTGAAAATTCTCTAGATGTGGCGGTTTTTTTTATATTTCAACTAAAAGTATACACTTATCCTACGTTTACGAAGTTGCATATGTGCAGTTAATTAAGTTTGCTGTACAAAACAAATCAGGTGCTTTCGTGACGACCAGATTTTCACCGTCACGCAATGGTTTTCCTTGAACGTAAAGGATCCCGGGTTCGAATTCCGATGCGGGACAATTTAGGAAAAAGAAATCTTATCTTTAAATTGATTCGGGTTTGGGGAGGTGAGCTTCCCGGCTATAATGATGTGTCAAATATCTAGTAATGCAGATACTCAACAATCGGTATGTTGTCCAGTGCAATTATTATTATTTATTGGAAACATTAAACTACATTGATTTCTCTAGTACGTACCTTCTACTTTTTCAGACAGACTAAGCAGCTATTGCCAGTTCATTACATAGTGAAGGTTAAACCAATAGTAACAATGTTTACCTACCTACTGTTTGAAAAAGGAATATAGGAACAACAGGATTCAATAAAAGATAACTTTATGATGAATAGGTAGTTTATTTAATCATCAAGTATTATAAAGCATGAACACAAAACCGTATAAAGGGTCATTGCCTTCAATGTCATTATGTTTGTAAGGTCGTATCATGTCCAGGACAGATCGTCAACATCCCATACAAACATAAGTGTGGCCCAGTCCTCTTATAGCTTCCATGTTTCCTCTGCGACAGTGGTAGTTTAAACCGCAAAAAACATCTTGACATATCAGAGCTTCTGGTAGTAACTAAAATAAAACAGTTTGTAGATATTATTCTCGGGTTTATATCAATTGAGTTGATTGCTCTTTGATCTTTACACTTACACATCGATCATAGTAAAAAGAACATATGAAAACAAATACCAGTTGTAACGAAATCCAAGTTACCAGAAGAGTGTGTTGTAGCTGATAATGTGCACACTACATGTCTTTGCATCCTGTCGACGCATAATTGATAGTTTAGGCATCTCAACATGTTTCTGAATCACAAGCTTAAAAGGCGAGTTCGAGTCCGTATTCGAAAAGCAAAAGTCCTAACATTTTATTACACCCGATCTATAATAATACACTTCATTGCTGAAGCTTACACTACAGCTTAGAAAGAAAACACCACGTGAACAGTTCGATCGTTTTCGAAAATAACGCAATCCCATTAACCCCGTGCTCCGCCACAATTGACATTTGGCGTTTCGTTTCACAATTCGTTTGTTCCGTCAATATCCAGTTGGTTTAGTTAATTCCTGATTGCTTAAACATAAAACTAAACGTTTACATTATATTTATATGTTATATATTACATTATATTTATATTTGTTTAATATACATATATATCTCATACACAACGATTACATTAAACATATAACTAAACGCAAATGTCATTTAAATCGCCCGTCCATAGATTTAGGATGTACAAGATACACAATGACGGCTCGGAGACATGACCAAAATAAATTTAAACATGTGTTGGTTGACGTCTATGTGTGGGTTAAAAATAGTGTTGTCAAAGACGCACTTTTACATTATCGACTGATTCAGTTGTATACCTACTAATAGTATAGGTATTTAAAACACTTTTTTATACTTTTGATAAATTATTTATGGCATTGATGAAATCAGCAGTTGTTTATATTAGGTAAATCGGAATTAGTCGGTAAGAGATCGCATTCTAAGCAGTTCTATAAACAATGAGATGGTAAAATGTATTCCTCGTATATTCAGCGTGTAAAAAATGAAAAAAATAGAAACATGTTCTATGATTTATACCTATAAGACAAAAAGACATGACTTTTGCTTTGACTGATGGAATGAAATGAAACAAATAATATATTAGCAACTTTTAATTTGGTGACATTTAGTTATTTAAAAATAATATGTGGTGCAACAAATTTTTTGTTGCCGTCATTTGCCGTCAAATTGTTTGCTGCAGATAGTGGAGTTCTTAATGGGAGTACAATCTGGTCTGTCTATAGTCCGCATCCACTTTTTACACAATGCTGGGTTGTTTGGAAACCTAGAAAAATTATCAGTTACTTAACTAACAAATTTACGGAGATAATGAGTGTATGTGAATATTTAAATTATATTTCAACATAACTTGGCTAAATAACTTTGTATTCATGTCATGATGTCGCTAAAAGACGATTAAGATTTTATCGATACTCGTGACGTCACCGCTTTGTCAAGCACTAGCGTAACCAAACTATTTACTATTTTACACAATATTTTCCCAATTCTGTTTATAATCACGATGTATACGTAGAAATATCAATTATAATCAATATATTATTGTAAACATATTTTTCTAAACCGATTACTAGCAACAATTTGACAAAATATGGTTTGAAAAAATCTAATGATAAAATCGTATTTACCTGTGAAAAGTGTATTTATTTGGATTTATTCCGTCATGTAACCTCACAATCACGTACAGAACACGTCACCTTAATTGCACATTTAATATTCTCGATTATAATCCAAGGTTTAATACATAAATTGACGAATTTCACTGCGACGTAGAATAGACCGGGACGCTATGGCCTCTTACTCGCAAAAACATTGACATATAGGCACTTCTTTCACTGTCTCTTTTTCTCTCGGGCGGTTTATATTTCAGCAGGATTTCTCGCTCCCACGCTTTATGTATCTTTTGCGAAGTAAAAAAATTCTAAATCTATGCGCCCGTCGGATATTTCAAAATGACTTCCCTGCATAAGGAACACGATTTAATTCCTTTTTATATTTATTTCGTATCCGCTACTTTTTATAAATTCATAATTTCATTAAAACAAGATAAAAAATAATTGATATTTTTACATTAATTCTGTTTTTCTGTATATGCTGGGTCAGGATCTGGCATTGTCCTTTTATACTTAAGAAAAAAACGCGTCTTATTTGTGTCATTTTTGAACACATCTTCTTTACCCAAAATCCCATTTTCCCCTTATTTAAGTTCGTACACAAATAATAAAAAAAAAGTATACATGAATATTAATAATGATGATATCTCATAAAACCTGAAGTTTCAAGCTTTCACATGACATAATTTTTTTATTAAAATGTTGTCTACTTTTACTTTAAACAATGTTTGAATGCAGAGGTAGCGCTTGAGTCACTCTGTCTCACGGGCATCCAAAGCAAAGCTGGCTACCAAAGAGCTAATATCTAATGTCATTGAACAAATAGACCCACGGCTACGTTCGGCAGTGTTTCCAACAACCACCCCGTTTCAAGAACATAGGACTCCTCTGTGACAGTCCAGGTTAATGTTGTTAATAGAAACATTGCGCTGAGGAATGCGCGTCACCTCTCACGGGCTCCGACAATAGCGAGCTTGTGGACGCCATACGTCACGGGAACACTAACATACTCTATGAAAATCTAGGCTAATACTGTTAATATAAACATTGCATCTCAGGGGCTCAAACTTTAGCTGCATTCATTTCTTCGTGATAGCCGCCAGATTTTTTGCATTTGTAAGTGAGTAGATCATCTGATATAAATCCTTTTGCACTGCCCGCGTGGCAAATTATAAGCCATTTTCCCCCTTGCATATAGGTACAGCCGAAGTAGATGCTGCAGTGTCGTCAGTCCACGATTTCGATATAGTATATGATTACTATTAGCATTGAAGGAAAGAAGAAGAAAGAAAGAAAGAAAAATAATTTATTTAGTGACACAATTTTTTTTGTGTCATTGAACCAAGTTTCATCGGTAAAAACCACATTCGACCAGTCTTCGATTTGTTTGGCTTTCCATATGAAGTCACATCGAGCTAGCTTTATGTAGATTGTAGCTAGATTTGTTGAAATTAAATCCAATTTGTCTTAGCACTTTAGCTAGTGACGATTTTTGGAATCAGTAATAGCCGAGTCAGAGATATTTTTTTCATGTTCTGAACTTTCATGACCAAAAAATATAAGATAGTTCCTCTTCAAGGAAATGTAAAGAGCCTTTTCTGAAATTTTTTGTTGTAATTCCATTTTGATTGTGGTGAAAATTGGGTCACATGGTGAAGGCAAATCATGTTCCTGTTTGAAACATGTTTTAAATTTAACGAAAACTTATTTCTGTTCTTCTAATTTAACAACACTAAACTTTCCTCTAAACTACGGAGAACTAGGGTGGACGCCTGCTAACTTCACTTCATCAAAGTGATGCGTGACGTGACGCCTATTTATTCATATCGTCAGAGTATTATTGCCATTTACGGCAATGACTTTATATTGGCGTTTTTCATATTGGCTAAAGGGCTTTTCGCAGGTGGAGATGGTTTTTCAGGTAGACGTAGGCGCCAACCTTGTACCGTATGGAACGTTTCTGGGATTTGACATCTGGTTGTGATGGTACTGCTAGATTGTTTGACAGCTAAAAATGGTTTTTAAATTGCTTGTGTGTTTACCCTGTAAACAAGTAACAACGTTCGTACAATTATGTTAAATGTCCATGTACATGTTTTAAAAAATAAAAGTTTTCCTAAGTTTTAATATTTAGCACAGGTCAGTTTGATCTGGTTATTTCATATGATATGTCATGTACATAGCCAAATTAAACAGACCTGTTCTATATATTAAAAACTAGCTAGCCGCCACGGTTTCGCAGGGGTAGTCTACATATGACCTGACCTCGGCCATTTTCGTCGTAAATCCGCAGTACGACATCACCCATAGGCGTAGGTGCGCTGTAATAATTAATAGTATAAGTAATGAATTTTTTCCTCAAACTATATCGACTGGTCGGTCTGAAACACAAACTTTTGCAAACCATCAAACAACGTAAAGTTGCGTATCTGGGCTATGTGCTAAGACACGACAGATACATAAATATGCAGAGTCAGCTTGCTTGCTCTATATACAGGAAGACTTTTTAATCATTATCCAAATTTTGATGTGATAATCTATTGCGAATCACTATATACGTATTTTTTTCTTTTAGTATCACTCAGTACTAAAATATTGAGATATAGCATTACAAAGTTGTCTAAAAAAAGACGACGTAAAGGGTCACCGCGCGCTGCATGCGCTGCCCCAGCGCCGGGCGCGTCCCCTCCCCGCGCCGCCCGCCCTGCACCATTTCATTGATAACATCACAAACTATACTGTAAAGATAACATCCTTCAGTTGCAAATTTTCCCTTCATACTTTCACGGGCTTAGGCTTTTCTCAAGCTTTTATAAAAAAGTCCCAAACTACGCTTTTTTGGCTGGCGCCATATTTTTTGAAGTTTTAATCACTAAGTATCTCTGTAAAAACGTCAACCAAATAAATAATTTAAGTCCACTATACTATATATACTAAAGTTCACAATATTTTACACTTTACAGGCTCAATAACAACAAAAACTTATCAATTCATTCTTATTAAATTCAATGTCACACGTAAAAAGTATAAGGATAGGAATATGGCCGATTGACCCCGCGACTATGCGCTTCATCCTAAAACATAGAAAATAATACTGCTACTACCAGTGCTCGAGTACACACAAAATTAGTGTAATATCAAGAGTAAATAAGTAACCAGTACCATAAAATGGCATACACTCACTCAATACTATTGAAAATAATGGACATTCAATATTTTATAATAATATCAAATTATAAGGCATATTAAAGTGGACAAAGTATGTAATTGAATGCATATTCTACAAATGCCACTTCAGATAACGCAATGGTGCTAAATAACAGGTCATTCAATGTATTAAATATTTTTATTTCTTGTTTGATCACTCTTGCCATCTTGCCATCATGCTCTTGAGGCTTCGGAATACATAGGCCACTAGACGTCTGCAAAATTGGGTAAGGAGGTATAACGAAGCGTTCCGAAAGAATAGATCCAAGAGAACTCCGCACATATCCACAGCAAACGTGATCATCACACTTCACCACCTGGTAATGATATGAAGATATTTTAATTGTATTGTCGAAAAGATAAGAAAAATAAATGATAAAATAATAATAAGTGAGATTTTACTAATGTACCTGAAGCAAATACTGACTCTCTCGTACATGCTCACTATACCACTGCGGAGAAGGCAGGTCTGGAATTAAGCTTTCAGCACTGTCATCGGGTTCAACATACTCTGCTACAACGTCATGGCCGTCGATAACCATATTATTCCACACTTCTGCGAGAACTTTTCCAGCCTTCTGAAGGTTCATTTTCAAGATCATGATCTTTTGTTCTCCCTTGTTCATCCAAATGAGTTCTATAAGAATCATGCGGAAGTATGAGTCCAGATAATTCCCGGCTTGAAAAACATTTGGGTTCAATGGGTAAATTCCTGTTGCTTTAAATCCATATTCTGCTTTAGTTATGTTCGCAACTTGTAGGTATGCTTTATTGAAAAAACCTGCAATATCATACGCGTTTATTTTGGACATTAAATGTGCCTTCATGTACGTTCATGTGCCTGTTGCATTCGTGCCTATAAGCCGCTTTGAGCGGCCCATACGACAATCTATGGTATACAATAATCTATTTGGGATTGGCGTAGATTTGAAGGAGACGAGGCAGAGATGAACATTATTTGCTATTATTATTTCAGGTAGAGAAATAGGAGGACTATAACACTTATTTGATTCAGGAGTCGACGAACGTACTGATTAGGTGTTTTTTTCTTTATGAAATAGTTGCAGTGGTGGTGTAACTTCCTGTACAAACCTCGGATGACTGGTCTGCAAACGTGAATCAGTTGTTGGCGTTGTTAGTAGTGGTATCTTTGTCGTAAGCGCTCTCTTCCTCAATTGATATTAGGGTACCATCAGGTTGAATATCAAAATCATAAACTACCTCTAAAATAATGTCTGAGTCGAAGTTATTAGAAAAGGTACATACATACATACATAACATCACGCCCATGATCCCCAAAGGGGTAGGCAGAGTCAAATGGGCAGCATGCCCCTTCAACCACGTTCAGCCGAAAATAGAGCTGGGCTGGGTTAGATGGAAAATTGTGAAACAGCAGTGACAAGCGGCTAACCTGTCGCCTACATAATCACACACCCAAAATCCGATATACCATTAGTCGCTTTTTACGACATGCTAGGCAAGAACCACAGTTGGCACATTCTTTTTAAGTCCCAGACCAACATGGGACAGTAGGCTGGGTTGGATGAAAAGCTGTGAAAAAGGAGTGACAAGTGGCTTGCTCGTCGCCTACTCGGTCACATACCCAAACGCCCGTAAACCATTAGTCGCCTTTTACGACATGCTAGGCAAGAATCACAGTTGGCACATTCTTTTTAAGTCCCAGACCAACATGGGACAAAAGGATCAGAAAAGGTGGTCTCGCCAATTTCTAATTAAACACATTTTTTTATTTTCAAGGCTTACTGATAAATTCTTCCAAAGTAGGTTAATAGTTGGAGCAGATGATACAAAGTTTAGCGGATCTGGGTATTTTTTGAGGATTTCCATTCTTGTTTCCTTGTTAATGCTATTTTTCATAATATTACCCCACCTCAGTGCTAGCTGATGATGCAATGGGTCTCCAGAGGTAGTGATATCGGCACCCTCTGGTCCTAATGCTTGCAGAATATCTTCTGGGATCTCGTCTTGATCTGAAATTTGTATGTGTAATGTAAGTAAGTTTATAAGTTTTAGTAGTTAATTTATCGTCTATCTTCTAAGCGATAGCTCAAGAAAATATTGTTGAGTCTGTCTATCCTCTAAGTCAGTAGTTCCCAAACTTATTTTTCTCGTGGACCACTTTCAAAATGTTACTAGTTTCGATGGACCCCCTGCTGCTACATTTCTACCACATTCTTAAAGTCGCCAAAAAATGAAAAAGTGTCGCTTCTGAGTTCTGTCCCTATATTCCGACAGGTAAAATAAAAACGAAAAATGGTACATTTTATAACACTTTATTTATTAAAAGAATAGAATTGCAAGAAAAAATTAAAAAGGTAAGTCACAATTTTAATTAATGGGAAGGATGTATTTGGTGGAGTGTCAGCAAACGATCAATGTTTGGCTTTATTTTTGTGAGCAATAACCGCAAATCCCCCCGCTCTGTGATGTTTAATTTGCTCCTTTTTTTTTGTTAAGAGATTTGTAACGGCACTAAAACTCCTTTCTACAAGGTATGACGAGGGAAAAGCTATTAAAAATTTCCTTGCGATTTCCCACAGTCCAGGATATTTTTCGGGTATTTCTGCTTGCAGCCAAAATGTTTGGTAGCCTTTTCTAAATTTCACCTTCAGCTCCTCATTGGTGCTTAGCTCGAGCAGCTCCTCTTGTAATACAACATTGGCCACTTCCGTTTCATCAAATGGATTTATGATCCATGGTGGTATATCCATTGTCAGCATATCTTCAAACCTGGTTTTGAAGTCAACATGCAGGGCACTTAAATGTTGACTGTAGGTATGGATATCCTCATCAATACATTCTACCTGTGACAAGTTTGGAAATTGAGAGAATTCGCGCCGACTAATGTTTTGCTTCATTAATTTCAATTTCCCAAGAAAAGCCGAAATTATCCCCTTTGTTTTTATTAAATTCAGGCTGTCCCCTTGTAACTGCAAGTTAATATCATTAAATTTTTTAAACAAATCTGTCAAATACACAATGTCTGTTTTGAATTTGATCAAGTTTTCTTTTAAATCTGGATCTCTGCTTTCTAGGAACTCTAATACGGAATCGAAAACAGAGTAAAATCTCGTTAAGCATGCGCCTTTCGACAACCAGCGTACTTCAGTATGTAAGAGCAGTCGTTGGAAGTCTTCATCATTTTCGTCGCACAATTGAGCAAATAAACGCGTATTCAATGCATTGCTTCTGATTTTGTTGACAGCTTTTATTACAAAATGAAGAGATTGGTTCAACCTGTCACTTAAATGTTTTGCCACAAGATGTTGGCGGTGGATTACGCAATGAATAGCTGTAAGCCCTGGTATAATTCTTTTGAGATGAGTTATAAACCCACGATATCGCCCGACCATTGCAGGAGCTCCGTCTGTTGCCACTGAAATAATGTTTGTAAATGGAATCGATTTTTCCGTAAAAAAATTGCTCAGTACATTAAATATTGATTCGCCTTTAGTGTCAGTCTCCAAAGTTCTGGCAAATAGCAATTCTTCGTGAATTTCTTCCTCCATAATATATCGGACATATGTCAATAATAATGCTTCATTACCGGGTAACGTTGACTCGTCCAGTTGTATAGAAAAATGAGTTTTTTGCAGATGATTGCACAAAAAACATTCGATATCAGAGCTCATTTCATCAATGCGTCTTTGTACAGTATTGTTACTTAATGGAATTCTTTTTAGTACGTCAAATGGAGATTTGTGCAAAACAGTTTTTAAGACTTCTTCAACAGCGGGTAAAATTAATTGTTCTCCAATAGTGTGCGGTTTTCCACATTTTGATATAAGTAATGAGATATTGTAAGATGCCCGCAAGCCATCATCGTTACTTTGAGATGTTGAAGCGAACATACTGTGCATGGTGGGTCTCTTTTCATATTTTTCCTTCAATGTTTGAAAATATTTTAAATCTTTACCTATTTTATCAGTATGACACCTTTTTAGATGATCTTCGAGCTTTGATGGTTTCATAGAGTCATTGCTCAAAACTTTGTTGCATAATAGACACATGGGCAATTGTTTGCCTGCCTCTGATGGAACAAAATCATATTTCAAATAATCGACACTATATTGTCGACATTTTTTCTTTGCTGTAGCCATGTTTCGTGTCAGTTAACTTACCTGAAAAAAAAAATGTTTTTGTAACCAAGTTTTTTTCTGAATATAGGTATCACACCGCAGCCTTTGTCAGCACGCGGGAATAGAATTACGGCTTGTGAAGGGACCAACTAATAAACCGCTAAGACAAATACAGACGTATCAATTTTAAAGTAGGTACTTTAAAATTGATACGTCTGTATTTGTTAAAAATTAGTGGTAAATTAGGTAATTTACCACTAATTTTTAATACTACAAATAAAAAACTCAGTATCGAATGCTGATCAAATTTGTGTAGGAAAAAATAAACGTCGAAATCCCAAAATTGTCCATAAAAACCATAACTAACATCAAATCAATGAGTTCACGCTTAATTGCTCTGCAATATTGCTTATTCGGCCTTTTTAGAGAGGCAGTGCTTCTCTCGTGAAAAAACAATTGAATAAAACGTGCTGTGTTTGTCTTCAAATCGAAAGAGGACAATTAAAATATCCGTAAGTTACTAAGTCACCTATCTATACAAGCAGTTGTGATCAACTGACTAGTACACGTAAACAAAATACTTAATTACTATAACAAAAAAAAAGGTAAGTACTTACTTTTCTTCGGCACTAGCAATCACTGATATAAATTTTCTCACACCTTTTTTTCGAAATTCCGGAAACAAATGAATGAGTTTGCCTTTGGCATCAAGTATTTATAGTGGTGATCAAATTCATGTCTGAACAAGTTTAAGCATTGTCGGGCGGACAGCGCTTTGCAAGTCTGTACACGAAATTGTACGTAATATCATACGCAAGTTTAGACAAGTAACAGTCGCTTGCCTTATTAAAATATTATCTGCTTAGTTAGGTACTTAAAATAATGTAGGTAGGCCCTTATAAAAACTATGCTTGCTCTTTACTATTGACGGCCACTTTGGTTCAGTGGTAGTGGACGCTGCCTCTGAACCAAGAGGTCGCGGGTTCGAATCCCGCGGGGTACAAACATTTGTGTGCATGAACATGTTTGTTTGTATCTGTCCAGGTGTTTTCTATATACAGGGTGTATCGTAAATCGTTTAAAACCTCTTGGCCACGTGGTCTATAGGTCACCCTGAACAATGTTTGTTCTACGACTTATCCAATACAGACATTAAATATTTCGACTTCCCATACAAACCTCGATCAGCTGTTTGGTCATTTTGTATGGGAAGTCGAAAAATTTAATGTCTAGATTGGATAAGTCGTAGAACAAACATTGTTCAGGGTGACCTATAGACCACGTGGCCGAGAGGTTTTAAACGATTTACGATACACCCTGTATAATAAGTATGTATTTACAAAAAAAAAAGTATTTAAGTATGTTTATCGGTTGTCTAGTACCCATAGTACAGAAGCTCTGCTTAGTTTGGGACTAGTGGCTATGTGTGAATAATGTCCAAGAAAAGCAGATAAATTTTCGTGGACCCCCATTAGCATCTTATGGACCCCCATTTTTGTTCACGCCTACGTAGACCCCCAGCAAGTCTCCCGTGGACCCCTGGGGGTCCACCTGGACCACTTTGGGAATCACTGCTCTAAGTGATAGCTCTTACATTAAATATTAAGTTTGTCTATCCTCCCTCTCAGTGATAGCTCTTAAAATGATGAGCATTTAGTAGATTGTCTATTTTTGATAGAGAACTGACGACAATGTCTACCCTCAGAGTGGTAGCTCTACAGTCGAATATGTATGGCAATAGTTGTTTTACACACTTGACATTATTGATACGGTGTCCTCCTTGGGTGTGAGGCACCCTGCAGTTAGGATTTCTCCTGCAGGAGGACTCTCTGTCGGCGTATTACTTCGTTCCTCCTCCTCTTCATCCTTCTTGCGTCTTTTTTGCCACTTATCCAGCTTTTTCTTAATTCTTTTGGCTCTTCTGCGCTATTCTTCCGTTTACCCATTTCTTCTTTATTGAATTAACACTAACTAACAGTCACTTCTTCTCGTGAAACACAAACTTCGTAACGGTCGCTGATACAAGACAAGAATGAACTGGTTTTTTCCGGTCGAAAAGATTTTTTTTTAATTTGTCAGTTATATATCGCGACAATCACCGGAAGAACCTTTTTTTTTTATAGTAAAAATAATTTACGACTACGAAACGAAACGAAACGAATCGTAGGTATAAAACCTAACCTCAATATCCGAATGATATTATATGAATTTTCACTGATCACCTGTAGTTTCTATTATCTTTGCAGTAAAAACTAGTACGTTTTAAAGTAACTTACCCTTATTCCATAACAAATGTGTTATCTGATACCTCTCACCGTGCTTTGTTTATGTACATGATGTGCCTTTTTTTTACTTTCACACATGGATCAGGTACTTACGTGACTAATCGTACGATGCATTTTCTTCACTATATCACACATTATTTCACAGATTTAGATGATTTAGCACAAAGATAATCAAAATATTTAGGAAAACACTTGTGACAGCTTCGATGCACAAAAGCGTATATGATGTTGACATGTACGTTCAGGAACAGGAGATGTTTTTGTTTTTTTAAATTGGCAGCTTTAAAAATTGTGATGGCTTTGGAGCGCAGGGCGTAGACACTGTTAAACCGTCTCGGACAAAGAGTAAGTATAATCATTTATTTTAAATCCACTAAGACCATACTTCTTAAGTGATTATACTGAAATGTATAAACAAATAAACATGACTAAGTATTTCTCTTATTACGGACTCTAGCACCGTATAAGGAGCAATCTATTTTCGAAGCCTAATACGGATCTATTTTGTTTTTTAATTTAAAGATATAAAAACTCTCATAAATAGAATAAAACAAATCTATGGAAACTACATATAATGGCATAAAAAACTAAGTATTACATATTTACGAAGTTAAACGTCACATAAATATTTAAAATCTTAGATATTAAATACGACTACACTTACCTGAGACTCTCCGTGTTTGTATGAAAAACCCGGCCGCGTCGCCGTCTCGGCACTGACTGGTGAATTTTAGGGGTTATTCCCGTTCGTCCCACCAGTAGGACGAACGGGAATTCTATAAATTAATTATATTTTATTCCCGTTCGACCCACCCTCAAGTTCGGTGGGACGAACGGGAAGGATATTTTATACGATTACTGTTGGTCCCACTAATAAAACAATTTGTTTTTAGGTGCAATCGTTAATGTTGTTATCATTTGAAACTAAAATTAAAGTCTAGTGATAAGTAAAATAAAAAACATCAAATAAATCATTTTTCAATTTTAATACTGATAAATCACGTATATATATAACAGATTAAAAATAAATAAAAATAAAAAATATCTTGCATAGATAGATCGTTTTAATGGGATTGTAACAATTTTAAAGTAGGAAATGTTTATAAATAACTATTATGGCTAAAATCGCAGATCAATTACTCTTATTTAACATAGTAGAACAATTATTAGATTACTATTTATAGAACATAGCAACAACTATTATCTATAACTTAAGTATGTAAAGCTGGTTAAAATATTTATTTATATAATACAAATCTTACTTACTAAATAAAAAAATATATTAAACTATATCAATCACAGGTTATTTCTATTAATTATCACATCATGAATCACAGAATCATATTTTTTGGCATATCGGGCAGATGATCAGATATTATTGTGTAGTTCACCTGGCGGTAAGTGATTACCGTGGCCCATGCTATAATTTAATCTTACACTAGTTATATAATTATAAATGTCAGTTTTTCATTTTTTCAAGGAAATGTTCCACTGTTATTTCGGAATTGATTAGTTGCATCTGACTGTGTATTATAAATTCGTCAGTAAACTTAGAAAGCCGTTAACGCACTTTTTTTTCTTGACTAGCTTTTATGTTATATAAATTAGCGTCTTGATGTAAAATATTGAGGAGTTTCAAAATATTTGGATTTTTTTTGCCTACCGCATTATTTAATTTATTATGCCACCCTTCCACAAAGTTATTAGTGCGGTAGCGTTTCCCAAAACTACACCAAACTTTAATAAAATCATCACGAAGCCACTGGGATAACATATATTTCCGAAACTTCTCGCTTTGTACATCATCTGGACTTTCGCTGGCTATATAAAACCAACCTTCAAAACTTCGATCTTCAGGTAACAATGCAAGGACAGAACTTAAAGCTACTTGGCGTCGCAAAATTCTATCTTTAGTAAGATTCAGTTCACGGCCCTTCCTCCATATAGCATTATTAAAATGATAATAACAACCGTGCATTAAGATGTCCGGAAAGACTGCACGAATTCCACACATAGCAGCTTCTTCAAAATCACACGTAAACGAATTCGGATTAAAGTCTTTAATTTGTGCTTTTATTAAGCTAAAAAGTATTTCATATGTTTTTTTATTTCTGTTTGACATTAAAACGTAAAGTAGAGGCATGATTCGAGTAACTTCAGTGTCACTTCCATAATCACCGTGAATTGTATACAGTTGTTGGAATTCAGAAGGGCAGCTCTTAAATGTCCCATCACCAAATAGTGATTTTAAAAGTGTCAGTTTCTTCCTTGATTCTTCCGAACAAAAAATTATTATCCGGGTGTTTTCATGACAATAATCAGCTAATATAAATGATTGAAACTTACTCGGTACTTCAACTGATGTAACGTTTTTAAAAACTAATTTACTAACTTTATTACTAGCATTTCTGTATCGATATAAAGAGCTCTTCTTACTTTCAAATTTTGGTACATCATTTGACAAAACTACTTTATCCAGCCCTTTGTCTTTTATATCTGATAATGTTTTATTAAAAGAACTGGGTATTGAAGGAACATCGTCTGAAATAATAGTTTTCTTGAGTTCGTCGATATGGCATTCTATTTCATTTTTAGCGAAGTTTGGTTCGCACACATGTGATGTTTCCTTTATAATTTGTTCATCCTGGAAATAACCAGTAAACTGTTAATATTAAACAAATTCAAAATGATGTTTGTGTGACGATGACAAAATAGCGAGGACCGGAGATAGTGAAATTTATTTATATCAGGGATTGTGTCATTTTTATTTATGAGAGAGTCAAAGGTGTCTTTAAATTCCATCCACTTAATGTAATTTCCGTCAAAGCTTGGCAAATGGATTGTGGGTAACTTAATGTTGCAATTGAAATTGTACCCACCCGCTGCAGAGAAAGAGGCTGAACATGTTTCAGGAGAAATTTCTGATGTAAATTGATCAAGCAGGCTTTGAGCCATAGATATGTGAGTGCTAAAGTTGTTTTCAATGAATTCATGGTCCTTTAATGTTTCCTCAATATCTGGGGTCTCCATTTCTATTTTAATTTTTAAATCATCAAACTTATTTAACAACCCACGAAATCTAGACAGCTTTAATTCAAGTTCACCGAGAGCTTATTTAGTTAGAGACTTTTTCTCTATCTGTTTCACATTTTCTAAGTATTTAGCAAAGATACTTACTCTGGCCTTAATAGAACCACGTTGTTTTATTAACGATTTTAATTCTGCCATAATGACAACAATTTAGCAAGTATTTAATTATTTTTCAAAGTACGCAGAAGCGAAGGGACTTTTGTGTAAGTACACACAACACAATAGAGAATAATTTTCACAGTTTCCACTGAACAGACCGCACAAAAGTAAATAAAAGCTCCAACCTTAGCACGTCAAAATGACGTTGATTCGGCAATCAGTTATCCGCGTGCAACTCGGGTCGTGCGAGGTCACGCGCAGGTCCCATCGCGATAGGTAGAAGTTCCGTACCAACCGCGTTTCGACGAGAATTGAGAAGCAGAAATTACCGCAAACCTGGAATTTAGTTTAGATGCTAAGCAGGGTGCAAAGACAGAGTGAAAATAGGTATACGGACGTTATTTACGCACGCCAATAACCCTTTAATTTTTTGTTAAAATAATATTAGTTAGGATTTGCAATAGCAAAAAAATAGCTGGTACTCGTATTTTAAGAGATAATTAGTAGGTACTTTGTGCGTATTAGTTAGTAATTTTAGAGAACAATTCAAGGAATTTTATTAGTTTTAGACAGTTTCATTTATAACTGTAATAAGATATGTTTTAGTAATTTTAAGTAAGCAGAGGTTATTTTCCACGAGTAGGTAATTAGCTTCGAAGTGAAATGTAGGTTGCTTCAAGTTAGTTTAAGAGAGTACCTAAGTAACCTAGGGTTTAAGCCGCGTCAAGCTTCGCCCGATGCCAATCCATGCGCATTCAAAAATGGCGTAGGGGTCACCAAAATGTTCGTGTCGTCTCGTCGGTCAAGGAAGAATGGCGGCCGGATGCTCCCACCTCGCCGCCCACGCAGCTGTCAATCTTAGCTAAGTGTTGCCAGTGGCAACACGTACATATACATGGAAAATACCCCAGCCGATAGAACAGACATGTTTATGCACATACATTTTTAACCCGGCCTGAATGAGGTGTGAAATTGTTAATAACACCGGGTTAATATAATACTATGCGGGATTTGAACCCGTCTTGGCTTAGTAGCAGTACTCACTACCACCACAGCTCACCAAACAGTTGTTTGAATAATTAATAATAATTAAATGTAGAAAATAATATTATTGGGGTGATATAATGCTATCACAACAGTCTAAGTATTAAAAAACTTACATGTATAGTGATTGAGCCAGTGCTTATTTTTTCTTCTCAAGTAGCATTCCCATATAATAGCTCCACTTTTATACACCTTTTATTTGTAAATTGATGTCCTGCGCGCAATAGTACTGTTCCACCTTTCCTTTCAACATACTTTAAGGAACTACTGCTACAGGATTATTGTGCTGGTACCGGTTGCGACATTTATAATTCTAAAAAAATATTTCTTAGTAAGATATAAGATATAAAGCACTATTACAAAGAAGCATATCACAATACATATAAAAGTTCACATCACTTCTCAATTTGGTAGTAAAGATACCGAAACACCAATCACTTTTATTTCTCCATTCATTAATATTATTGTCCCATGTTGGTCTGGGACTTAAAAAGAATATGCCAACTGTGGTTCTTGCCTAGCATGTCGTAAAAGGCGACTAATGGTATATCGGGTTTTGGGTGTGTGATTGTGTAGGCGACAGGTTAGCCGCTTGTCACTGCTTTTTCACAATTTTCCATCTGACCCAGCCCGGCTTTGTTTTTGGCTGAATGTGGTTGAAGGGGCTTGCTGCCCCTTCGACTCTGCCTACCCCTTCGGGGATCATGGGCGTGATGTTATGTATGAGTTATGTATGTATTAATATTATATTTACTTATTTAGATCTTCAAAAATTTTTTTTCAATAATAACAATTTAATTTTACTTACATTGTTATAACACGACACCAGTACTTTTCCGATGGTTAAATGGCACTAAACGACCAGGGTAAAAAAGTAACGAGCGAGCATCAGGGATAAACCAATAGGATACTTGCAATGTAAACAATGTTATCGGTGCTATTGTCATGCAGCGGCCCGCTGGGAATATTCATAATAACTATTTTCTGTCTCTTTTCCTCTACTTCAAAAGAACGTGTAAGAAAGGCGTACCTTTGTTTAAATCCTGTTTCGCAATTTTCGACTTTAACACCACGGAGTAAATTGTTTTCCATTTAATTTAATTATTTTATTAGGTGTGCAAGCCAGAGTTACAGCAAATCAGTATCAATATTCGTGATCGATAACAAAACGTAGGATGTAACTCCAAATGTAAGTGTACGTAACATAATTGTCGGTTTCTGTTGAACGCTAACAGCGCGGTCAATCAATGCGTTATACTCACGGCACATTCGAAAGATTGGGTTATGGAATGGATTTGTTGATTGAACGGCACGGCACATTCGAAAGATTGGGTTATATGTTGGTTGTATATGTTTACTGCACGGCCCTACCCCTCTGTTTTCGATAGCTTATTTTCCTCTACCTGAAGGTTGTCTGGAAGAGATGGCTTCTAGCGATAAGACCGCCTAAATTGTATTGTATTTGTTGGTATCCTTATTTTTGTATCTGTTTTTCGTGCAATAAAGAATATATCTATCTAGGGTGAACGTACCATTCCCAAACCAGTTAAGAGGAAAAAAATACTTAAAATTACTGTGAAAAATAGGACATTTAGATTGAGGAGGCAATTTATTTATTTCTTTGTTCATAATATATTGCCGAATATGTAGTTAAAACTAGATTACTCATAGACACATCACTTTAAAAATAAAAAAAATATGAGCGTCAAAAAGTGGAATGTGCCTATGTTTAACCAGTGGAGGCTAATGATTGACCAATTTGGTTCCAGTAATTGACCAACATTTTAAAATATATGAAAAAGCATTAATTTAGGTATTATTTAAAATAAAAGATAAAATTTAAATCAATTAGGCATTTATTAATAATAAATACTCTTAATGAGATCTATAGGTATTTATTTTAATCACAGATAATGATATTTTGGGCGATTATCTTTTTTGAGAATTTTTTGTACTGCCTCAATTAGTTGTTCCTTCTTAAGGGGAATACCTTTCTTTGCCTTGGCATTTATCCATCTCGTGAGAAGGGATTCCTCGTCGCGTGTCAATATGGTAGGTGGGCCAATTTTTCTCCCAATTGGATGTCTCATTTTCATTTTATTTATTAGAGTTGCATGAGGTATGTTGTATTTTCGGGCAGTTTCGCGTATTTTGCCACCTGCATGAATTTCTTCAAGTGCCTTGTATACATCGTCTTGACTATATTTAAAGAAAATTTTCTTTGGCGGCATTTTGAATCTGAAAAGACGATAATATTATATGCTAACATATTTTTTATTTAACTGGTCAACTTTAAGAACTCTATTGTAATCCAATGTCAAACCACCCTGGTCAACTATCAGAACATCTTAATGTACCAGTAACAAACCACTGGTCAACTAATGGATGTTTAAATAAAACTGATCATTATCTATGAATATCAGCGGGTTTGTGAAAATATTGCATAAAATGTAATTTTATACATAGTTATTTGAATTTCAATAATAGTCCAATAGTTGACCGACCGGTCAACGTTTGGTACTCCATACTGCAGATGTTCCAGTAGTTAACCATTTCAAATATAACATTATGCAAACGCATTTTACATGAAATAAGTGCACAATTGCATAATAGGCTAATTAATCTAATAAAAAAATAATAAAATATTCACTTCAAATGTACTTAAATCAATGATAATTATGGATTTAAACTTACCTCTCATCACGCACTCCTTGCTGCAATGGCGGCCAGACGGCAAATGAACGAGACACATGTTTTTGAAATAAATGTCACAGAGCTATATGTCTGTCTCTTTTCATAGAGGGTGTTCCATTGGACTCGTAAAACCGGTCTATACCAAATTCATGCGCAAAACGGAACGAGATTTGGCGGCAATTCTTAAAATTTTGGTTTTTCTACAAAACTGGTCAACTACTGGTGACTGGTTTGGGACTGGTACATCCACCCTATCTATCTATAAATATATACTGTAACGAGAAATAAATATAAAAATAAAAATAGGACCGTAATTAGAGTCGATTTTGACTAGGTCTGTAATAGAGTACTTTACCTTAATTGTTTTCTGTTATGCGTGCCACAGACATCAAATTTATAGACAGGTCAGGGACATATAGGGCTTTCTTTAATGTTATATTTTCTGATTGTATTTTTGAAACAAAAATACAAAAATTTGTAATGTGATCTTTTTTAATTGTCAGGGAAATTTTGATTCAGGCTGCTCATGTGAGATATACACCAACTGTCAAGGCACCACAAGTTCGAATTAGAAGGGTTTGTGTTTAGACAGACATTAAAATTCTTTTCTTTTTCTGTTGTTTTATTTTTATCTTTATTTTTCTTAGACCAGCACTTTTTAGCAGCATGACCCTTCTTCTTATTTTTCTTTGAGAAGCATGCTTATTTTCGTGGTTATAATTTTTGATGACCCATTTCTACGAGCTTCACTTTCTTAATTTTTTTTTTTTTTTAATTCGTGTGAAGGCAATTTGACCCTTGAGACGATAGCAAAACGAACATTTTCATTTTGCAGGAAGATTGTAGAAGAGCATAATACTGAGTAATTCCTTATTTATGGTGACGTCCATATTTTGTCCACCTTGTCAAACATGGCGTCAAGGTGTTTACGAAAATTTTCATTATCTTGAATTTTCTTAAGAATCAATTCCTTTAATAATCCTTTCCTTGGCTTTTGTAAATATTTTTCAGCGTGTCCCATATTTCTTTGGCACTTACACATTTTTTTACCTGGCGTAATTCCGATGGCGATATTAACAATAGCAGTTCCGAAGAAAAATATCAAAAATCCGAAGTATTTGTAACGTTAATGGTAACCACATTTTCCAAAAAAAGTCATGCTTTACAATGGACTTGCCCACCTAAATAATAATAAATCATAATATTTCTTATAAACACAATGCCAAAATACTGCCGTAATATCAAACAATCAGACCAAAGCTGCGTACCATGGCTATTCTAGCATTACGAAAGTAATAGGTCCACACACAAAACGCCACACCTAAACCTCAAGATTAGTTAGGCTAAAACCTAAATAGTCACTTACATCATTTTGGTTGGCCTCGTCCTCTCCGTTTCCTTTTGGTTCATTTGACTGAAAGGAGACGATTTTTGTTAATATTATTCATTGACTATACCTTTTTTTACAAATTAATTAGTTTTAGTCGGAATAGTTAGCTCAGCTAAAACAAATAATTACGTTTTGCCGAATTTGAGGCTCAGGAAATAGGCATCGACGGGCCAAGTGCATCTCGTCAATGATTTCGACGCCCTCGCCACCTTGTAAAGGTACATCGGCTGGGGGCCGCCATGGCTGTAAATAACAAACAAATAATAACGAATAAATGTTAAAAACATAATTTTACCCGTTCATTCGATCAGCTGACCCTTTTTGTATGACAAAGGAAATATTTTTAGTAGATACTTACACGAAGCCTCCCGGAGCCTGTTCTTGCCATCACTTCCTCAGGGCCAACGGTTAAGCTGCCCTGGGCGTCCTCAGGACCTCTAAGGCTCTTATCAGTTGGCTGTTATCTTCCATCTTAAAACCTAGTTAAAAAAATTAATGAATTAGTTATTCTATTTATTTGCATCTATGCACTTCTTAAAAAATAAAAAGTAAACAAAAATATACACCGTGACCTTTTAAACACCCGAGATAATTTACTTAGCATATTTTTAGACATCGATAAACATCATATTTCGCGAAAAAACTTGCTTATTTATTTTTTTGTTTAAATTTTAAATGTAGCTAATTAACATATATGTTTACCTACTCGCGAATTTTAATTTTGACTTACAGTTATAAACTTGTATACGACCGCCGGTACGCGAACAACGAAAAATACTGAACAAATTGATTAAATGTTAGCAACCAGTGTTGCCACGTTGTATTAGTGGATGTCTCTAGACTGCCATTCGAAAGTCCCTAAATATAGGTAAATTTAGTAAATCAATAAATATCCGACTACATCACATACATTGATCTGACTCCGAGGTAAGTAGCTTACGCACTTGTGTTACGGAAATCAAAATCAACAGTGGTATTACAAATATATACTTAAATATTAGATATTAACACCCAGAATATTGGATAGTAACATAAAAAGTTTGCGACGTAGACGACTGTTGCAATTCCGTGTTTGTTTGGCCTCTGAATGAATATTTCCCGTCTTTACGGATCCCTATCATACCTATCAACTACCGGATG
Source organism: Glyphodes perspectalis (assembly GCA_951394215.1). Taxonomy (NCBI): domain Eukaryota; kingdom Metazoa; phylum Arthropoda; class Insecta; order Lepidoptera; family Crambidae; genus Glyphodes; species Glyphodes perspectalis. The sequence continues at coordinate 2,965,567 of OX596218.1, forward strand.
AAGTAGTAGACCAATCTACTACTTCATCCGGTAGTTGATAGGTAAAACAATTAGTCTTACGAATTTTTAACTGGTTTCGCAAAAACATAATGCTATTAAACGATGACACCGTTATTCTATTCCTCAGTTTCGATTTGACATTATTCATCATGCTGAAAATTCTTTCTACTTCAGCGTTCGAATGGGGCAACGATAACACTGAAAATGCTAAATTAGACAGTTCTTCAAATCGAATAGCTCCAGAGGCATCTTTATATTTTTTAACTCCTGCCCAAAATTTGATCACGTCATTCGTATTGTCCCACTTGACAAAATTAATACTGTGACATTGTTGAACAATTTTATCGACCTGGTTACTTTCGTATCCCAATTCTAGCCAATTGAGACACAGAAATGTTATTGTCTTTGCCTTGGCACAACGTACTTTCCACACTTTAAAGAGTCCTTTTTTCTAACGTTGTATAGTTTAATGGAAGCCTTGCTTGCAACTCCTTAGCTAATTTAACGTTGAAATCTATGCAACGTTTTTTTACAGAATTTATTGTGGTTGGGGGTAATGACATCCGACTTAATTGGGATTCAAAAAGGTATCCGAGATATGGACAAGGGTTCAAATGGCGTTCAAAATTGATAGTAAGATAGTCCTTATCGGTAACGGCTGCATTTGGCAATATTATTCTATAACAAATGGATTTAAAAAGTGCCATCAATTCTTTAAGTAACAGGGGGTTTTATCTTTCGCTTTCGATTTTTTTTACGCCAGTTTGTACTTCATTCAGTATAAAATTTATTTATTTCATCAGAATACATTGCACTCAGTAAGTCGGATCGATGACTTTTTGATAGCTTTTACATCTGTAGTGGTTGTAAAAAAAACCAATCTGTTTATTTTTCGATAGAAATTTGCACTCTTTTATGTGTTTTTTCAGCGTGTTTTTTTTAAGTCATTAATTTTTGCGTACATTTCAGTACTACATATTGTACAAAATGCCTTAGTATCGTCAGTCATCACTGGTTTTAGCCATTTAAATTCGCCTTCCCATTCCTTTCTGTATTTTTGACTAGGTTTTTTCTTCAGCGGTACATCAATTTTATATATTCTTGATTAGTTATGAAGTCAGTAACAGTTAGTTACTACTACTTGTTTACCTGTTTAGATTGTGACGTAAGGGTTGGGGGTTCGATCCCCGCACGATCACAAAATATTTGTTGATAAAATAGGTATTTGTGCTTGTGTTGTGGTTTGGATTTAGCTATAAAATAAGCTATTTCAGCTGTTTTATACAAGTAAATGATATCACGTATTCTCTTTTCTTACGCATATAGTATTATTATTTAAAAATAGATATTCCATAATCATTACGAATTTCGAATTACTTTTATATCAACGTAGGACTGTATGATTTGCGTATTTTATTGTGAATAACATCGAATTTAAATACAGATCTTTACTTTACTACCGTCGGCGTAATGGACCAAAAAAACAATACTGTAGAACGGTGACGCAGACACCGTGTACGCATACACTCCGGCCGCCATATTGCCTTATGAATGTGTGCGTGCGATTTGGATCATGTTGCAAAAAAAACACTTTTTACACGTAATTTAGCTTTTTGTGTATTGATCGTTATCACTGAATGCACTAAAGAAATCATAATGTAAATTTGATAAAAGTATCATGCAGAATATATGAAGAATTTTCAGAATATTTTAAAGTTTACAACCGTAACCAAAGTCAGTATTATTACGCATGCACTTTATCAGTGATAATTCGAAATCAGTAAAGTCTTTCGTTTCGATTATATTTCTAAATACACTAAGACACTTTCTAAATACAATAAAAACACTTTATTACTTACCTTTATAAAAATTTCTTCAATAAACACACTTTTACAGAACAAGATTTTTTTACTTGCGAGCTCCCCGATGGTCGAATTTAAAATCGTCGTACTAACGGTTGTTTGGTCATAAGAACGACTTCACCTCAATGAGTAAACGCGTTATTTATTTGGATATAAAATTCAAAAGACTTTGAACTGAATTGCATTATATTTATTCCCAAAATTGCAAAATACTGAATGCGGGTGACGAGCGAGCAGATCTGCACTTCCGCAAACGGGCTATACTCACGAAGGCGTGCAGGCCTGCACTTAAGCGGTTCAAAGGTTAAGTTTCTCTTGATGAGAGAGTTTATAGGGTCAATAGGCTACGGGAGTGCGGTCTGTAAGGTTTATACCATCTTACCTGTAGTAACGGTAGTATTTGCTGTCCCAGAGATCAAGAATTTTCAATAATCACTAATCACTTTTAAAAGGTAATCACCTTCTTCGCCCTGAAGTGGGGTATTAATTAAGGGAAACTCATCAACCTCTACAGCATCTACATGACCAATATGTCGAAACGAACGAGTCAAATACTGTTTATCTTTCTCACGTATGTAAGTAACACCATCGCGATTGAGGACGTCAGTGCCTATCAAAATCGGACAACATAAAGACGATCCCGGTACTACTATCAAGTCTGCTTCAATAGATATTTCGTTAAATTCAAGTGTCAAAGTAACCAACGAATCTGCCTTAATTACGCTACCACTTATCCCCTTCAAAACACAAGTCGTTGGTTTTCTATTACACGTGAAATGCTCTAAAACGTCCTCAGATATCAAGAAAATATTTGAGGCACCACAGTCAATTAAAACATCGACAGGAATACCTTGAATAACCGCCGTAATAATATCGCTATTCTTAGGAGTATTAATCGAAGGTTCAGTACATAAATTCGCATTACGTTAGTTCCGGGGCTGGGATCGAGCTAGTACTAGCCGCTAAGTAGCGTTTCTTATTCGTACCAACATTCGGTCGACTATCTAGTTTGGTGCGAACAGTCTTGGCATAAATAGAGAGAAAAGAAACAAAATTCTCAGTAGTAAGATTAGCGTTTGCTGCTGCCGCCCGGACTTGAGGGTCAGTAATCACCCGAATAATTATTAAAACCATTAACTCTGCGCTAAGACCTTTGACTATGCGTATCCGTAAAAGGGTGCGCCGCGCATACTCTGCATACGATGAATATTTGTCTAAGGTTGTGTGCATGGCCTCATAAAGAATGTTGCATAGTCCAGTTTTCGTGGAAACCACTGTGGGTTTGAATTTTCGCACAAAGCTTGACCACGTACGATTGTTAGTAACCCACTCGTTCGCCATGTACGCGCGTCGCCCCTAAGATAGCTAGATATGCATGATAGGCACTCTGCATCTTGCCAGTTATAGGCTAACCTAGCTCGGCTTACCTCTTCACACTATGATTCAATATCATGAGCAGCAGGATCAAAATTTGAAACAAAATAACTCTGTGATCGTGAAGATGAACCTTAACATCTAATAGCCTCAGCCAGCATACGCGTTGACTTAGAGACCAGTGTCTCTTGAGTAGTGTTGCAACAAATATGGGAGGTCTGAGCCGTTGAGATATCCGTCGTGTCTACAGTTGGGGTATCGACTACGTGCGACTCGTTATTTGATTGGACGCTATGGTTATCATTTGGATATGATATTAAAAGAGCGTTACTATGAGAACCTGATTCGTTGATTTGAGAAAATGAACTAGCTGTATGGTTGCTCTCAAGGTTATTTAGGCGAAATAAAATGGACTCGAGGGTCTGCTACATTCGTGAGTCATCATTCTGAGGTGCCCGTAACACTGGTGGCGTACGCGTTCGGTCACGTGACCTACAAGCGTAATCTTGTCTGCGACAAACGTGTACTGCTATGATGGTGCGACCTATCACATGACCTACTACTCGATGGTCGCGCAAAGTTCCGCCTGCGAGATGTACTACGTGACCTACGGACAGCCTTATCGTGCGACCTAATCGATAATCCGTGTTTACGCGACCTATCACTCGACTTACGCATATGGTCGCGCTCGCGCGATTCTCCCAGCGACCTACGTGAACGTTCGCGTTTACGCTTCCTACTACGCGACCTACGAGTGCAGTCGCCTCGGTGCATCCTCTCACTTGGTGTCCGATCGATCTCGGACAACAACTAAAAGAATTTATCAAACGATAACGTTATTTACTTAGTGAAATTGGTGCCTCGCTTCTCAGACTATATAAAACTGCATACTAATAATGGGCATGCTTAAATTATCCCACTTCTTAAATTAGCTCGAAATTAAAGTAGGTATTAAATAAAAAAAAACAAAATTACAGCATACAGGATTTTATTACAACAACTCTAATGAAACATTTAAATCTTTAATTAATTTTACTTACTATTAAAGTCATTTGCTTGCTGGCGCTCGGACCGCGCGGATCGCTCTCGGTGTGTTCCTCGGAATTGTAGTGAATCTTATATAATTATTTATGTAAATCCGGTTGGCTATTTAGTGGTTGTAATAAATAACATGATTATTGGTGTTTCGTTTTTAGGGCCTAACTTTATTGCAACTACTAAATGGCTAGCGGTATGCGCCGTCCTTTTATAGGCGATGGTGGGGTAGTGCCGCTATTAAATCAAGTCTAGTATAATAATACAATAACAGCTTATTTAGCTCCCTCTTCCGGACCGGGCAGCAAAGATAAGAATTTCACTACAAAACCGAACTCCTAGAGATTGATCAACAGACCAGACAATAAAATGCATGTCGACAAAGTTTGGATACGACTACGACCAATACTGTAATACTTGAAATATGAACATAAAATAGGGATATATTAAAAATAACATAATGACAAAATAATTACATATGTATTTCAATAAATATTTGTTATTATTTGCTGGGTGCGAAGTACTAGGTGGGGATAACATAATCTATCGCAGCGCTCATGGTGGTCAAAAGTAGAAATAATGTAAGCTCTGTCATCAGATGTATCTGTCAATGGCAAAGCGATTCTACATAATACATTTTAATATCATTAATTAATCGCATTAGTCCGCTAACAAAAATGAGTCACAGTAGTTGTTGTGTTGTAAACTGCAAGAATACTGGCAGAAATAGTAAATGCAAGTTTTACCGATTCCCAAGAGCTACTTGGAATCTTGAACAATGCAAGAAATGGATAGCTGCCGTCAAGAGAATTGAGTAAGTAACATCATAACCACATTTAAATCCTGTATTTGATATTAATCAAAGATTCCATTTTACCTATTTAAATTCAACTTTGTTTCAATGCTGATGGATTGCCATGATACCCAAGACCAAATGATTTAATATGCAGTGCTCATTTTATTGGTGGCCAGAAATCAGACGAGTCAGCCATTCCCAGTTATATACCGACGATATTTCCTTCAATCTATCGTTCAAAAATACCAAATGAATCTGCAGCTATGTCCCGGCACAAACATTTAATGAAAAAGAGAAAGAAGAATGAATTATTTAACACCATACCAACTAACCAAAAATTTATTAATTCATCTGAAACATTTCATCAAGTAGACATGACTTTAAAATGTGATCAGGAATGTCAAGTTGATATATTTTCGAAATATAACAATGCAGGAAATACATTTACATGTAATAGATATATTTACAACCAAGTATGTGATGCTGAAATACAAACAGAAATAGACAACTCTACTATTTATATAAAAAATTACAAATTGAAGGACAACAAATGTAATACCCCTCAAAAAACATATATAGATATGGCAACTTCACCCGAAAAAATAGATTTTACTGGGTTTTCATCGATCCGTAATGATGAGCAACTTATGGATCTCGCAGGTGTGACATTCAACAACTTTCGATTAGTATTAAAAACATAACAATCAGTCACAAATACAGTATTTCCAAAGAAGATAGACTCTTTATTATTTTAATAAAAGTTAAAACTGGCATGATATTTTCGGCTCTAAGCGTCTTGTTTGGTGTTCACAGAACAACAATCTTAAGGATTTTCTATACAACTTTAGAAAATGTAGCTAAATCAACAGCTAATTTTGTTTTTTGGCCTAATAAAGATACTGTTCAAGCCACAATGCCAGACTGTTTCCGTCCAAAATACAGTAATACAAGAGTGATAATAGATTGCACTGAGTTTAAGATAGAAGTTCCGGCTTCAGAGGATAATCGTGTATATTGTTATTCACATTACAAGAAGGGATTTACTGCTAAGTTGCTCATAGGTATTACTCCTGGAGGCTTCATTTCTTTTAAGTCTAAAGTGGCTGGTGGAAGAAAAAGTGATTCGCAAATGACGATAGAATCCGGATTAATACATCATTTGGATGATGGCGACATTGTTTTAGCCGATAAAGGTTTTCCAGAAATAAAAACAGTTATAGATAGAAGTGGAAAAGAGGTGAAGATTGTTATGCCTCCCTTTCTCAAAAATAAGAGGGAATTTTCTACAGAAGAGACTCAAGAAACATAATATTGCCAGTGTAAGAATTCATGTCGAAAGGATAATGCAAAGATTAAGAGTTTACGAAATTTTTAACAAAATTCCTGAAAATTTATTTGACTGTTTATTAATTTTTTCCAACAAAATAATGTTCCGTTTATTCATATTATTATACATAACAATCCAAAAATAATTAAATGATACTTATTTTTACTTTCAGTCAAACTTAAATCACAACAATAAATAAATCATAAATACATAATATATATGTTTTTATATTGGTCATTAATAATAAAATAACTTGTATGACTTATTTACTTTTTTTATCGAACCTACATCACATTAATTTTATATTTTTTCCAGTAAAATTACGTTTTGGTTGTTCAGTTTTATTATTATTACTATCATTTTCACAAGTACTTTCTAAATATAATGATTTTAAATAATGTTCAAAGTAAAATCTTTCACTAATCAAAATTACATGTTTAATGAATGAATGCTTCATCACGGTGTACCCGCACTGTGCAGCTACCATGTTTTACAGGCGAGTACACAAAAAGATCACAAACGGTAATTCCAGTTACATACATCTGTACGTGAATTTAAGTATAATACGGTTTTTGTGTTTTTAACTCTAATCTATCGTTTACAAACTCTAAATACTTGATATTGCAAATCTTTTCATTATAATTTATCACAGGCAGATTGTTTTGAACTTGATATCGGACATTTGATTTCAACTAGTCTTGATAAGATACAATCATTTTCAATGACAACCCCGTCAATGCTGGCACAAAGCCAAGATTGATATTTGCTTATGATTAAACCAACGTTTTTAACCTTACAAGAATGTAATTTTTCATATTCATGCAAAGCGTGCTGTTCATTTCTTAAACCATATTTTGTTGCCTCACATTCAATTTTTCGTGGGTGTAAAAAGCTTGAAACTAGACTTTCAGTGGTTTTAGTTTTTTGCACTTTAATATTGTGAACGTTTGTGCTCACTGATATTCTTAAACGCCGGTTAGCATACCTTCTACCTACTCTTCGATTGCTGAATTGTTTTACAACATCCATTAATTAAGGTTTCTTCATTTATCTGAATGTTTTTCTCATAGAACTGTTGTAATTGTTCTTCCAGTTTGTATTCAGCCTGATATACTTCAAATTCATCTTTGAAAATTTAAAAAACTGATTACGGATGCCTCGCAGTCTTCACTCACCAAATTTGATTCTGTATGTTTTATTATTGTCTCTACTACATCCTTTATTATAAATGTATCCTCCGTTTGAGATAAGGCTTCCATCACAGATCTTAAAGCTGAGTGTTCTGCTAAGTCTGACAGATCTATTGTCATTGGCTCATAGAATATGTTTTGTTTTGTTGGAAACATTTCATCCAAATATCTCCCTTTGAAATATTTTTCTTTGGCAAATTGGCGTGCACTTGGCTTACCCCATTGTTGTTCGTGACATGTTTTTGACAGGCTCTCTTCATGGTTTATAAAGTGGATCAAAGCAGCGATATGCTTGCATACCACTTTGATTATAAACACAATTACATTTCACACTTGTGACTACTCGTGCTGTATTCACCTGCAATCAAATTAATATTTGAATATTACGTCTATCAAAACTCGATCAAACTAAGTATTAAGTTCAAACGGAAATAATTACTTACGTTTAAAACCGTTTTGTAAGGTGGCAAAGAAATAGATGTTTGCCTTATGATGAGAGCGTGAATTATAGAACTCTGCCCTTGTTCTTAATTCTTCTACATCTCGGACATGTCCAGCCAATACCAACAACTTTCCTTTAAATACGGTTTGTGGTTAGAATTTGATATTGTGAGTAACATCACAAACCCGGTCTTCAAAACAATACTCATTTCGATCTGAAAACGATATTTAATTTATTACTAGCGATACAGGAATATTTAAATATATTTTCTGTTATATAATGAAACCATTAAAGTAGTTTTTTCTTTTTGTTTTACTGTAAAACTACAACTATAAATGAGGAGTGTCTATTCAAAAGGGGATATTTACATTTTTATTATTTATTAAACTGAGTATGCAGTCTTGTTCTTAGTGCTGAATACTTACTTTCGTCACTTGAATCTAAACGGGATATTCTCCCAAGTAAAGCAGCTTCAAATATGAGTGTTCATTTCAGAACAGGATATTTACACTTACAAAATTAAAAAAATAATAGTTATTTTTCATTTCATAACAAGAGAGGATATTTACGATACAAATATTTACACTATACCAATTAGCCGTTTCAAAACGGGATATTTACTTTTACATAGTGTTTTATTTCCTTTAACTTTATGCTTTAGGATTTATTTTTAGACATTTTACTCTGTAGAACGGAACGCAAAATTTGTATGTTTTGAACGCATCGGTATTTTTTTACTGTGGCAAGTTTCAAGGGTATTTTGACGTCTGTCAATCAAACTATTTTCGCTCCGCGCCAAAGTGTCATTTTTGGTTGTAAGGTTATCTATTGAGATACATAAGATACTTTCAACTGTATTTTACCAAATTATGGATGAGAAATTAGTAGAAGACTTAAATAGTGGCGGAAGAGAAGATAGAATCTATGAAAACTACAGATTTCAAACAGGTTCAGAAAAACCTGTGTCATTACTCAAAAAGGGCAAGCGATCTCCTTTGTCTTTACATGATTTAGATGTAGTACAACGTCCACTGAAAGAATGCAAGAAGAAAGATATTTCAAATTTGCTCAAGAAACAGTTTGGCGAAGAGTGGTACAGTTTAGATGAACTGAAGTGGTATAAAAAATTATTAATTGATGATCCAAACTGCAGCCCTGAAGACCAACAGAATACCGAAATGGAATCTATGTTGTGTGATTGTCTGACACCTGATATTGGACAAATCAGGATTTGAATGTCTAATAATTAAAAAAATATAATTCTGTTTAGTAGCGTCTTTAATTTTGGTCATTATTATTATTAAAAAAAAAGAATAATCTGTGTTTTATTATCATTTAAAATCTTGAGATGTACAATACAAAAGAGGATATTTACAAAATAGTACACAACTAAAGGGGATATTTACAGTAAGTACAGAACAAAGGGGGATATTATAAAAGATCCGTGTCAAAAGAGGATATTATGATTTTTCTGAACTTTGTAACTTTAAATTAACAAGTCATATTTTTTGGCAAAAAGTGTAGTTAGAACACTGTAATGAAATAGTTTCATAACAGAAATAATGCTTTTCGGTAGGTCTGTAAATATTTCCCATATAAGTTTTTCCCATTTTGTGAAAAATAAGATAGAATGTAGGTATCCCCTTTTGAAAAGACACTCCTCAAATGAAGTAAACAAACCCTGACACAATCAAAATTAAACACACTTTTTGGACTTACCTCATTTGATTTGAATGACCAAAATGATTTCAAAACCTTTTTTCCACCCAAATCTTGGTATCACAACAATTTATTAGTCGAAAATATTTGTAATTTTTTCATTTCGATATTTTTTCACAAATATACGACCTAAATGTCAATGTGACAGAGCCCACAAAGTTGTGGACGCTAGTTGGCGCTGTTATCGTGCACAGAGCCAATACGAAAAGATACAAAAAAATAATTTATCTAAGCCAACGAACGAGCAGCACGTCCATTCCGTACGAGATCGAGTCGCAAAAAGAGACCCGTCAATGCCGAGCGACGGTATTTATAGACGGAAGGTGGTCGAAGCTGACGTTCATCAGTGACGTCACCACTGATGAACGTCAGCTTCGACCATCATCTTCAATGCGGCCTCTCCTGACATCCTGACGTCCTCGTCAGGTCTCGTTGGTGAACTGGGTGGGCTGTCAGGTGACAGTCCGTGGAATCTTCAGGCACCAGTTCTTCAATGGTTGGTAATGATGCACCGGCTCGATCTTGCAAGTTGGTGTCTTCCAACTCCAGATCCTCGTCAGTTTGTCGTGGTGGACCAGCTTGATTTGCCAAACTTCCCTCTAATACCTCGTCAGGATCCGAGTTTTCTGTAAATCAACAGAATGTCTTATTATGCACACGAAAGTATAGCGTTTAACACTATAAGCTTTATGAAATAAACTATTAGCAGATATGCATCAAACTACATCGCTTTTGTTCAATGTATTTAAGGACGGAGTATCATCAACGGAGGTCAGGAGGTAGAACAATATGTTAAACATCTAAACTCAATTCACCCCAGACAAAAGTTTACTTACGAGTTAGAGAGCAACAAGTCCTTGGCTTTCCTAGATGTGCTGGTTGAGGTCAGGACAGAAGGCAAGTTGTCGCATACGGTGTATAAAGCCTACACACACGGACAGGACACGCGTCCTCCCATCACCACCCTAGGCATCTTCAATCCGTGGTTACGTCACTATCAAACAGAGCTCATAATCTTTGTGACCCTGAACTTCTTCAGATGTTCAGGAGGTACTTAAACGTAATGGATATAGGATGCCGAAACAACGGAGTACGCAACACAGGCGAGAAAAATGTCCTGAGGTAAGCCGCCAGGCTGCGTATTTACCTTATGTAAAGGGCATAACGGACAAAATTGGAACAGTACTTAAAAAACTCTCCATCAAGACTGTATATACGCCGTTATGTAAAATAGCCAAGCTATTGCGTTCACCGAAGGACATTATACTATCCAAACACCGGGGGTGTATAAAATTGATTGCAGCTGCGGTAGTTATAATATTGGCCAGACAAAGGGATCTATTGCTGAGAGAGTCAAAGAACATATTGCTGCAGTCAAATATCGACAAACGAGCAAATGCGCGGTTGCTGAACATTTGCTCGACATGGGTGTTAACCACTGGATGAAGCTGCACGATCCAAAAATCCTCTCCACCGATCGTCACTACCACACCAGGATGGTACGTGAAGCGATTGAAATTAAATACATAAAAATGTCAATCGGGAGGATGGATTCAAACTATCGTCAGCATAGAATCCAGTAATAAATACATACAAACCGCGCGAATTGCCGTTCAAAACAAACCCGGATACTGTGAGTGTAGTGTGTCGGAGTGATTTCACTGACTGTGTTTTTACTGTGGACTCAATAAAAGACAATTCGAGGGTAGAAGAAGAATTAACTCGCCCAAACAAAAGGAAAACGTCGCGCACCCCCAGTCCGCTTGTGACCACGGTCGTTGCAACACGGCCGAAACGTCAAGCTGTAAGTACTCATGTACTACATAATGCATATCGCGTTTAGTCCCGTCAGTATTATTTCCAGTAATAATGCAACGCGAAAGTTTAAAAGCGGATCCTTAATGCCACAGATAACAATAGCCGTTATAAGTTCGTCCGACAGACCCCCAACCATTCGCAAACGCAATAAAGATCGCCGCGCGTACTCCGCGTATGTAGGATAGTTATCAGAATCGCTACACATCACCTCGAGTAAAATGTTGGCTATATCTACCTTCTTGACACACAACGATCTAAAACCCTTTTTAAAATTGCTCCAAGAGCCGTTATTCGAAACCCACTCGTTAAGCCAAGACCTAGCATCGCCTTAAGGCAGTTCCCCACACGCGATAAACACTCACTGTCCAACCACTTATTCAAAATCTGATCTTTGTCTACCTCCTCAAACCACTGATTAATATCGTGATAATCCGGATCAAAATTTGAAATATAAAAGCTTTGAGAATTAAAGGTCCGTAACGATTCAATTGCTTTAACGATTCTCTCGGTACCCTGCAACGTAGAAGTTGCGATATTCGACACGCTCGGCGTTTCTACCTGCCGCGAGCTACCCTCTAGCGCATTTAACCTCGAAACTATTGTCTCTAATGACTGACAATACGCGCGTTCGCAATCGATAGGCCCCTAGACCTCGAACGCCCCCCTAACGACGATGACTACCGCGGGACGTGGTGCGTGACCGTCTACTACGAGAACGCTCGGTGCGTTTACGTTTAGTCTGTGACCGTGAACGACTTTCCCGACCCATAACGTTAGAAGCTTAAAACACAATAACCGAAACGAACACGAAATCACGTTAACACGAACAAAATAAGAATTCAATTTCACTGGATTAATAAAACACGCTAACACGAACAATTAGGCGCGAGAAACTTTATCCCACTTCTGATATTAGAAATTAGAAGTGAAAATATATAAAAAAAAAGATAAGTAACGAACTAGACATGTGTTCAAAATACAAAGACACTTTGCATTTTGAACACATGACAGATGTTAACTTCCGACAATTATTATATTTCAATTTATTTCTCTTAGGGCAATATTCTCTTTCATGTCCTATATTTCAATACATCTTTCTTTTCGGGCAACTTGCAGCTCTTTCCGAGTCTATTTCGATGCACTGTACCTAAGCAGTAGATTCCTTCTCCCCAAAGATAATAGAGTAGAGAAACATTTGTGTAAAAGTTATCAAAGTACACGATGTGATTTACTTTTCGAGGAACAGGTCGCAACGAAACGGATGACTGTATTGGACACGACACCTAAATAGGGTTATTTTGAACAATATTTGATGAACCTGAATAAATTTGAAAGCTGTACGCTTATCCCATCAAGCAACATAGGACAAACAATTTAAAACCCCACTTATGGGGTTTGTTTAGTAAGTATTGCTTCATGAAGTGTGAAATCTTGGTTGCCCACATTTGTTCGTCAACAGATAGTCTATGATCGAAAGGAACACTCATAAATCGTGAATTTAGATAATAGATTACTGGTCTGATTTTCTGAATTTTTTCAAAGCGGTTTACAGTTTACAGTCATTACATCTGCGATAGGTGCAAATCTAATTTTTGCTGACCAATATGATCGCACACTTGGGAAATGGTAGACAGAAGAATAAATAAATATGCCTAAAAATTTACGAAGTTCCAAGACGGTAACAGTATCGGTGAAATTAGAATTTTTCTGTATTGCATACTTGTTGGATTCATTTACTATTTTTTGAGCAAATCCTCTTCAAAGAAATTAGAAAAAAAATTATACAGGGTGGTAAGCTCCATAATATTCTGTGGGTAGTCTACATTTCGTTTGAATGCTAAAGCTTCTTCAGCAAGGTTTAAATTTTTCCGTTTCCAAACAAGGTTTCGCGCTATATTTCCAGTGACACTTACTGAAGAAGTCGAAGGGAGCGGTGGAGGTGTCAACCTCCTCATTTGAAACTAAAGGGGGATCACTATCATTTTCAACTTCAAATATTATTGCCGGATCATCATCTACATCTTCAGGATTTTCTGAACTGTCTTCTAAATCAGCTAAAATGTCATTACGATTAGCATAATATCCAATTTCGTCTTCATCTTCCTCTAAATTATCATCAGACAAATCTCCACTTTCCAGTTGCTGCAAGTATGTCTCAATATCATGTTCTGCTAATCGCTTAGCCATTATCTGTGAATAAAAGCATCAAGCCGTTGAAACAATCACCCAAAACCAAGAATATGCGATATTTTATGCAGTTAGAAGCAAAAAACCAACTATTACGATATTCAAATAAGTAAGAAACTTTGGTTTTTTTTTGGCGCGCAATGCATAAAGTATCAATTTTGATACCTCACAAATAGTAAATTGAAGTATGAAAGCCCAAAAAGAAGAATACGCATACTACCCACTATGAATGGCATACTTACGATGACCAGAAGAATTTTAGTTGAACGAAAAGTCTCCAAAACCTTTGATCACAACAAAAACAAAATTACGCAGATGCTCCAAAAAAACGAAAGTAACTTTTGACAATGACAGGAATCCATAGACAAAAAAAAGAAAACGAGTTATTACTTTATTTCGTAAGTCCCAATGTTTTTTAGGATTCCACAAGCAACCTTTATAGTTGTACCTCATGTCCATCAGTCCGTCAGTCCGTCAGTCCTTCAGTCCGTCAGTCCGTCAGTCCGCCTGTTCGTCTGTCCGCCTGTCCGCCTGTCCGTCCGTCTGTCTGTCCGTCTATCCGTCTGTCTGTCTGTCCGTCTGTACGTCTGTCCGTCTGTCCGCCCTGAAAATCTTAGTACTAGGAAGCTGTAATTTGAAATGGACATAATATTATGTACATATTTATTTATATTGATTGTATATCAAAATATGAAATAGACCTTACCTTTATAATCTGTATGCTCCTTAATAATCTGTGTAATGTGTCTAGGTCTAGTCTATAGAATAAATTCAGTCGTTGATCAAACTCAATAACGTGCAGTTTTATTTATAGGTTATGGGCCCAGATTATGCCTGTTAGACTGATTAGTTGTGAAAGTAATTACATAAGATAATTGCAGTCCGATATAGGATCGAGTTTCAGAAATTAGTGTGGCAAGTTTCTTTTGTGCACATACTGATCTGTTGTTGAGTTGAGTTGCCGGTTCAAAAATTCAAAAAAGGCGTCGAACTATATAGTAAGTGTGCCCAAGTTGCGTGGTAGAGAAAACTACGACGAGTGGGTGTTTGCGGCAGAAAATTTTCTGATACTCGAAGACATGATAAAGTGTATCAAGCCAGAAAGGGATGAAGACGGTGCTGAAACTGCAGTGTCGGCCGCAGATGACGCCAAGACCAAGGCGAAACTAGTACTTACAATAGACTCAGCATTATATGTCCACATCAAAACCGTAAGGATTACAAAAGAGCTATGGTTAAAACTCAAATCGCTTTTTGACGATTCCGGTTTTACTAGAAGGATAAGTTTTTTACGACATTTGATATCCATTCGATTGGAAAGTTGCAATTCCATGACCGCGTATGTTACTTAGATAATTGAAACGAGTCAAAAGCTTGAGTGGAAGTTTTAATAGAAAAGATTGGTATATTGATTCCGGTGCTAGTGTTCACTTAACTGCTAATCCGGATTGGATCACAAATAGACATCGTGAAGTTCGACAAGAAATTATGGTAGCAAATCAGGAAACTGTTCGAGTAACGTGCGCCGGCGATGTGAAGATTGCAACCTCAGTCAAAGGCAAGGAAGTCAATATAAACATTGAAGATGTGTTTTGTGTTCCAAACTTAACAACAAATCACATTTCTGTAAGCAAGTTAATTCAGAAAGGCAACAAAGTGATTTTCACAGAAGATGGTTGTCAAATCTACAATAAATGTAGATAATTAGTTGCTCCTGCTACTTTGACCAATGGTGTTTATAAATTAAATGCAAGACAGATTTATTGCAGCAGTGACTACGGGTATCACATGGCATCGCAGATTGGGTCACGTGAACAGTGATTGCTTATTTAAAACTAAGAATGCAGTAGAAGGAATGGATTTTGATGATTAAGTCAATGTAAGTAAATCATCCTGCAGGACTTGTTGCGAAGGAAAGCAATGTCGGCTACCTTTTGCAAGTAGTGGTAAAAGAAGTACTGAATTGTTACAAATTGTTCACAGTGATCTGTGTGGACCAATGGAGCAGCATTCACTAGGAGGATCATCCTACTTTCTATTATTTGTAGACGACTTCAGGCAGATGACATTTATCTATTTCTTAAAGAATAAGAATGAGGCATTGAAATACTCCCTCTATATCATGGTGTAGACTGTAAGCAACATACCGCTTCATCTACCACTAAATTCATACGATTAGTTTCTTGACATTATACTGCACTGTTTACCGTAGTCTACAAACAGAAGTAACGAACAGGTACTAAAAATATTCCATAGATGGCGTTACTTGCTACAAATATCAGTTTTTTTCACAGAGCGGTTGTGATTTGAACAAGTTCGCGTGTACTCCGAATTGAAAATTATTTAAAAATAGTTTTTTTCGTGATTCAAGTCTTAATTTTCAATAACATGGACAGGTAAGTGTTTAAATATTTGATATTTGACGTTATCAATGACAATTATTATCATTAATCTGCTCTTTTTTAAAAAAATTTGTTTGTTGACCGTAAGCTACATTGACGTATAAGGGTATAATTTTCTATTAGTTTCTGTGTGTATTGATGAGTGTTATTTCATGTTCCAGGGCAGCTCGTAAGCGTCCTCTTCAAGTCCTTTTGGATCAGGATATTACTTCGGTGCTGCACGATGGTGATGATAGTGAGGACGGTTTGGATTATGATGATGACAGCCTAGCAGACCCAGATTTTTCTCCTGAATTAGAAACTTTTGAACACAACACTTCGACCTTAGATATCGACGTGGATTCTATTATAGAAACCTTAGAAAATAGCCATGAGAGCCAAGGTGATGAGGTTCCATCATTACCAAGGACTGAAACTAAATCAAACGTTGCCGTTCCTCAACCTTCATCAGCTCAAAGCAATCAATCAAAACAAACTACATCGAAACCTACCAAACTGAATTTACGCTGGTAGAAAAAGAGCCTACAGTTAAATTCCGAGCAGCTTAGGTCCAAGGGTAACAAGATCTTGGGCGCTGAACTTCTAGAGCTAGAGACTCCTATCCAGTTTTTCTTTTACCTCTTTCCACAAGAACTTATCACGATGATTTCAGAAGAGACCAATCTTTATCAAGTTCAGAATGATCCTAATAGCACTTCTCGTGTGACAGAAATGGATATCAGGCAATTTATGGGTATTGTATATCTAATGTCTCTTATTCGTTTACCTAGAGTTACGAACCACTGGACTCCGATACTTGGTACCCCAATAATACAGGATACTATGTCATTGAATAAATTAATTTGAGAAAATTCGCCAAACTTTACATTTCAACGACAATAGTAAAAATGTCCCTAGGAACGATCCTGAACATAATAGAATTTTCAAAATTAGACCAGTGGTTGAGTCTTTCAATGCAGCTTACAAGAAGGTCCCTTTGGAAGGACACCTCTGTGTTGACGAGCAAATGTGTTCCACTAAAGCACGGAACGTGTTGAAGCGATACAACCCTCAAAAGCCACACAAATGGGGTTACAAAATCTATGTTATGAGGCGTTTCTGGTTATGCCTATAAAACAGAAATTGAAACTGGCAAGGAAAACGTTACGCTTCCAGGTGAGCCAGATTTGGGTGCAGCATCAAACGTCGTCATGAGGTTAGCCCGCATGATTCCAACGAATCAAAATTACCAGTTGTATTTTGATAATTATTTTACTTCTCTTCGTCTGTTGGAATATTTGGCCAAAGAAGGCATTCACGGTCTTGGTACGATTAGAAGAAATAGAATCGCAGACTGTAAGTTGCTATCAGAAAAGGTGATATTGAAAAAACCCAGAGGTTATTCAGAAGAATATGTAGCGGACGTCAACGGCACCGATATATCCAATGTGGCATGGAAAGACAATAAAATTGTCACTCTGGTTTCTACTTTCGCTGGAATACAGCCTGAAACTGATGTTCGTAGATGGGAAAAACAGAACTCCAGATACGTGAGCATAAAACGACCAAATGTTGTAGGAGAGTATAATCGCCACATGGGTGGTGTTGACCTGATCGACAGCATCATGGGCATATACAAGATACAGTTGCGTAGCAAACGATGGCAAATACGTCTATTCTATCATTACTTGGACCTGACAATGGCCAACTCATGGTTACTATATAAAAGAGTCTGTAAAGACAAAGGCCTCTCATGCCGTTTATCTTCAGCAGATTTTCGTCTTGATGTTGCAGTGACTCTTTGCAAATTGGGTATAAAGCCTAGTATATCTAGTCGCCGTTCGCTGGAGAACGAGATACAAGAAAAAAAACGCAAAGGACCTGCACAGCATGCACCTCCTACGGCAGTACGGCAAGACCAGATTGGGCACTGGCCCCAATGGTCAGACAAAAAAATTAGGTGCAAGTTCCCTAAGTGCACTGGATTTACTCACAATACGTGCGAAAAATGCGGGGTTGCTCTGTGCTATACCAAAACCAAGAACTGCTTCAGGAACTACTACCTCTCATAACTTCCTCTTATATATAGTAGTTTTTAAGCTTATGTCTCAGTGTTGCCCCCAGGCAACACTCCCTGTTTTTCTATTTTATTTTGAAAATAATTGAATAAACGAAAAACTACGAAACACGTACATTTTTATTATCTTTAAATTACCCGTAAACAAATAAATATTAAAAATCCATGTTCTTGAGTTATAGAGGGTAGAATTTGTGGCATTAGCTGAAAATCAAACTAATAGAAAAGTGAAAGTCTTCAGAAGTGATTATGGAAGAGAATTTTGCAATTCAGACTTTGATAATTACCTAAAGAAATTAGGAATAATACATCAAACAACAAACCCGTACACACCCCAACAAAATGGGTTGTGTGAGAGAATGAATAGGACAATTATTGAGAAGGCAAAATGTATGCTGTATGATGCAGAGTAAAATAAGAAGTTTTGGGCTGAGGCATGCAACACAGCGGTATATTTACACAATCGTACTGTATCCTCAGTTCTGAATGGCAAAACACCACACGAGCTGTGGACGAGAGTGAAGCCAGACTTAAGTAATTTGAGAATCTTTGGATCTCCTGTTATGGTCCATATCAATAAAGAAAAAAGATCTAAATGGGATAAAAAGTCAGTTGAGTGCATACTTCTTGGATTTCCCGATAACATCAAAGGATACAGAGTATATGATCCAATAAAAAGACAAATATTTACAAGCAGAGACGTGATCATTATGGAAAAGCAATCAGCAATGGTGGACATTGTAACTACGGAGAGGGAAAAAGAATGTGTAACTGAAGAGAATGTGTCAGAAAATAAGACATCACAGGATTCAATGGGGGACACCACTGATTCAACATTGATGGAAGACTCATTACTTCATCAGATTCTGACTATATACCAACTGATTATGAAGATTGTGTGGAGGTTCCAGATACAGGTAGACCTGTCAGGCAAAGACGTGCACCAAACAAATATGGTTTTGGTGGTATTTGTTACACAGAAGATAAGTTATGCAGTGTAACTGATCTTACATATAAACAAGCATTGGAAGGGCCTGAGAGAAATCACTGGTTGCAGGCAATACAGGAGGAGTTCAGAAACATTGATGAAAATGATGCTTGGGAGATAGTGGAGTTCCCTAATAACTCTACTATAGTTCAGTGTAAATGGGTACTTAAGAAAAAGATTGAGTGTGATGATAAAGTGCGTTTCCGTGCTAGGTTAGTGGCCAAGGGTTTCACTCAACAGCCTGGTATAGACTACAATGAGACTAGACATTTGGTATGTCAGTTTGTTATGATAGACAGAAAAGATCTTTAACTTTAGATCAAAGTCATTATATTGATCAATTGTTAATTAAATTAAATTTAATTAATTGTAAATCAGTGGATACACCGATGGAAGCTAAGCTAAAATTATCTTAAGACGAAAATTGTGATAAAAATTTGCCTTATCAACAATTAATTGGCTGTTTAATGTATCTAGCAATACTTACTCGCCCAGACATTTCATTTACAGTTGGGTACTTAAGTCAGTTCAATAACGGTTATAATAAAGAGCACTGGACTCACGCTAAGCGTATATTAAAGTATCTCAAAGGAACTAAATATTATTGTATTAAATATTGTGGGACAGATAACAATGTTAATAAAGATAATGGGTTATGTAGATGCAAATTGGGGCAATGATACATTGGATAGGAAATCCTACACAGGATTTTGTTTTAGCCTTTCGGGTGGTTTGATATCTCGGGGAAGTAAAAAGCAAAAGAATATTGCATTATCAAGCACTGAGGCTGAATATGTAGGGATATCGGAATGTTGCAGGGAGGCTACTTATCTAAGAAATTTAAATAAATAAATGACTGGTGATTTACAGTGTATTGTAATCTATAATGATAATCAGACTGCACACAAGTTATTGTATAGTCCTGTCTTTCACAATAGATCTAAACATATTGATATAAAATATCATTACAGTCGAGAATGTATTAACCTTTGGAACGCCAACCGCGCTCACAGATTAGTACCCCTAGTCTGCCACGCCATGACGCTAGCTAGCGCGTTGTTGCGGAGTTTCAAATAATGACGAAATTAAGCATATAATTATTTGGTACTTGACAATCTAACGATTGATATCGAAAGCCAATTATATTTCGAAGTTTATGAAGTATATTTTATATGTGAAACACTAATTGCCTATATGTTACAGGTCATTAAACATAGCATTCAAGCAAAATCTTTCTACTATGTGAAAAAACGCATGAGAAATACAAAAAATGCACTGAATCTATATTTTTTTTACTGAATTCTATAAATAGATATATCAACAATCCCCTGATATGAAACAACTCAATTCTACATTGATATTTGTCTAAAAAAACTAGTTTGAAAGTTCACCTACAAATACGTATTATCACCATGTTACACTGAACTTTTATTTATTTCTATTAGACAATTAGCAAATCGCAGACGTTGGGAAATAGTTATTTATGTAAATTGTTTATCCATCTTCATATGGAATATCAAAAATAGTTCATATATAGCAGAGAAACATGTTATTTTGGCAAAAATATTGAAAATAACCTAAATTTACGTGCCTAACTTACACTCCATTTTTGACAGTATAACATTGTTTATAGTTCCCAACACTCCATGAAAATAATAGTAGAAAGAATGGGTTTTCAGATGGTATATCATACTTCAAGGCACACATAAAATATTTACGAAAACCATTTATAAAGTTGACTCTCAAATTATGTTTAGTCTGCGATTTTATGCATGTGTGTGTGAATATGTGATTCTCCCTATTTGCCCCGTCACAGATCTGTATCGCGCAACTAACGCTCAGTTGCCCCGTCACAGATCTGTGCATGCATACAGGATGTTCAATTTCGAGTGAAAATAAAGTAGTCGGGATCATGTTTTATTTTATTTTGAATAGAAAAACAAAGGTTTTGAAAATAAAAAAATATTTTTTATGTACAAAGCTAAAGATAATATAATATAAATAACTAATAATAAAGTGTATGCTCAACACAATATTTATTTGTTTATAATTAGGTAAGAACGTGCAAAGTACTAATAAGTTGTATCAGTGTAGGTATATAATCAAACCAATCAGATTTTTTTTCCTAATCATCCGTTTTGATTGAATTAACTAAACATTTTAAATCAACCACATCAAGGATTTACAAACACATAAATGAAAAAGTGTATGCACCTAAACAGGAAATGTTATGGAAATTGCAAAATATTCACATAATATGTTCATCAATAGGGCTTCTAATCAAATATATTAAAAAAACACACTTACACTTGTGTGTGTTTTTCAACGGATTTCTCCGAAACTAGTCGTCGGATCTTGACGGTATGGTGTCAAAAAGAAAGCGTGTCGAAATATGAAGTTTAAGTGACTGAAATCCGTACTAATATTATAAATGCGAAAGTAACTCTATCTACTAAAACATACAGATGTTTTAACGCTTAAACCACTGGATCGATTTAAATAAAATTTTCCTTCATGAGCAGTTTACCAGATTCTTAATTAACCAGCATAGTAATGGACTTATTATAACAAAAACAGATCTCGCAAAATATATTATGTCCTATGTTATGTTTTCCAGATTATGAAAGTCCTTCCAACATGGGCCAACACAAAGAAAAACTTTACATGCACTACACATAATGTTAGAAACTTTTCTATTTTTTCTCTAATCTCACTATGCTCGGGATGGTGGTCTAGACTTTTGTCTAGCCGAGCACAAGGGTTGCCAAGTCTTTGTTGTAATATTGGGACATCAGTCCCATATTGCTAACAAAGCTGTTCAGCTAAAGTATACCGAAACTGCCTGTGCGAAAGTTTTTTGTTTTGGCCCATGTTGGAAGTATAAACAACATAGGCATTTAAAATGGTAATGTTTAATAACCTACGGAAAACCTTACCATTTTATTCCTCTTTTCCTTTCTAAAAGATAAGCTGAAAGTTTCTGATCCTTCAGGTCAACCCCACCCATAAATAAATTTATTATATTCCTGAACCACTAAAGGTTTAAGACATGCCTGGCCCGCTCTCCGTCCTTCAACAACATCAGGTTCAGCAGGTTCCAGCGGCGGTGAGCCGTCGCCGGGACCCGCCGCGTACAGTCGTTAACGACATGTTGTACCTGACCAGTGAGGGAGTCGATCGCGGTGTCGGAGATAGAAACGATCTGATCGGGGATTTGGTCTAAAAGCGGAGAGGATACAGATTTAAGGCTTTCGCCCAGTCTGCCCCTGTCCACCTTTGGACGGGTGAGGGGGGGCTGAAGGCCCCCCGCTGGAGAACCTACTCCTGTCCTGGGGACCAGGTCCAGAATGACTGGCCTGTGATCTGAGTTTAGTTCATGGAATACTTCTATAGAACTCAAACGTAAGTTTACGTTCTTTAGAAGCGCTATATCTAGTACGTCCGGTCTATGTTCTACATTTGCCGGGAAATGAGTGGGGGACATGGGGGCCACTATGTCGAAGTGTAGAGCCTCGCAAAAGGACTCTAGAATTTTGCCGCGTGGGTTGGTCGTGTGACTGCACCAGTCGGTGTTTTTGGCGTTTAGGTCACCTGCCACTAGGACAGAGGTGCCCAAGCCGAGTAATAATTCTATGTCACCGCGAATGAGTGAGCGTGGGTGCTCACTTTCGCGGTTCAACGGGGCGAGATATGCCGAAGCTATTATTATTGGCAGATGGCCTGACATGCCTACTCGACAGACCGAGGCCTCAATGTGTGTGAGGCTAGGTGTATCCATAGGCGTATAGTATAGGGACCTTTTATAGTAAATGAGGGTGCCTCCTAGGCGAGAGGATATCCTATCGTTACGGACAACGCTGTAGTTAGCGATGTTGGGGTTCCGCATGGCGGGTTTTAGGAAGGTTTCCTGAACCAGTAGGATGTCTAACTAATGTTCAGTTAGGAAAGTGGCTACTTCGGACCGCTGGGTGCCTAAGCCCGTTGGCGTTGAAGTAGCCCACTTTGAGGGAGATCGGTTTGTCTCGGATCGGAGAACGGCGGCCGAGAAGCGCGAGATCAGTGCGAAATCGCTCTCCAGGGACGCTTGGGTAGGCGGGGGTGGTGACGCGGGGTTGCGTCGCGGGGGGCTGGGGGTGACCGCTGCTTGCGGTTGGGGGGAGGCCTGAGGGGCCTTGAGAGGGGTGCCTTTGGGCTTGGGCACCGAGTTGGCCTTCTTGGTCCACGGGACCGGCCACTGCGGGGCAAGGGTTGTGGCGGCGGGCGCCGGTGCGCTAACCGTCGGCTTCGGGAGAGGCGGGAATTTCGCCTGAGGGGCGGGATGGGGGGGACGAGAGGTCGGGGCCTTTGGCCCGCCCGCTGCCCTCGGGGACGACGCCCTGCGGCCCTTTGGGGCCTTCGGGCACCCGCGATAGTTCGCGGGATGCCCGGTCTCCCCGCAGAGTACTGTTATATCCTGGACATGTTAGTAGGAACGCCACCCTAGCGGCTGCTGAGCCAGGTCAGCAGTCCTTAGCTAAACGAAAGCCATACTTTAAGAGTCAGTCTGTATTAATCATCTTTCGTGAGCGGTTGCCCCGGGATCCCTTTAAACTATTTTTATAATCTATTTGAAATTAAAGTGTTTTAATTAATTCCTTTTTTTTTAAAAACACGATCGTGAACTTCCGTATAACAATTGGTGGCAGCGGTGGGATCCGTAAATCCCCAGTAGCCTAAAGCCCAATCTAAACCCTGAAATTGTTTTAAATAAACAAAATTTATCCTACTTACCGTAAACATCCTGGACAATACTCATCTATCCGTGAAGTGAACACCATCAAGATCGCGTGTCCATGCTGAAATATCCTGAAAGACTTACCCATCCGTGACGTAGACAGTTCCGAGTTCCTGTGCACTTATTGTGATTACCTGGAGTACGCTCACCCATCCGAGGCGCAGTTGCTGTGAAGACCCCACGTAGTAGCCGTCTTATCCTGAAGAACACCAGCCCATCTGTGGCTGATCTCCTGTCGTCGAATCCTGGAAAGAAGAAACCTAGAAAAATCAAGTAGTAAGGAGAAACTTACCCAGTCATCCAGAGCAGCCGCAATCCGCATCCAGACCGCCGTCTACCCGTTCATCTCCAACTACAAGAAGGCTGAAAGAAAAGTCCTACGAATATCCGAAGAATAGCTGAAATCATAGTGTCAATACAAACCGAACACCTGAACGCACCTTATCGCTGCAGTGGAACGCGATGCATCCCGCCGTCGCGCTTATCGCCGTCGCCCACGCAGTATTCCAGTAAGTCTTTGGTCATTGTTTGTACCCGAGATTTTAGAGTTCAGTAGTCTCTCTTAAAGAACGTTATTATTTTTTATTTGTGTCTCGAATTATTTAGAGTTTAATATTTTTTTTGTTTTGGCATTATCGTTAAGTCCTATAAGTAATGAGCAATAACGAGGAAAAAGTAATTCTTGATAAGAAATTAATCCTAGATATTCCAACATTTTCGGGAGCTGTGGCAGGACCTAAAAGCCCTACTATATCTCCCAAACCAGCTAAATCACCAAAGGTCAACATGCCTGATTTGGAGTTAAATATTTTACTTAAATTTATAAAACCGTATGACGGTTCAAGAGAAACTTTAAACTCTTTTTTAGTAAATTGCAATAATGCCTTTGAATTAGCCACAGAGACACAGAAGCTTATCCTCTTTAAATATATTCTAAGTCAACTCCAAGGGAAGGCCGAAATCGCTTGTTCTATCAAGGAGTTTTCAAATTGGGAACAGTTGAAGGAGTTACTGAAAACACAATTCAGTGAACGGAAACATTATGCTCACCTGCTGATGGATCTGCAGGAAAGCAAACAGGGTCCAGGTGAGAACGTCAACCAATTTGCGCTTCGAGTAGAGACTTGTTTGTCACAACTATTAACAGAGGTATCATTGTCAACAACAAAACTAAAAGAAATTCCGGGCAGAACCGCGGGTGTGAACGACCTCGCGTTACATAATTTTCTTATGGGTTTACATCCGCGAATTTCAAACATTGTTAGATGTAGGGCACCTGCGACCTTAAACGAAGCGATAAGCCTCGCTGTTTCAGAAGAAAGAATACAGCAAAGCTTATACAAGCGCCCAGTATCAGAGCAGAAATCCAACAATAATAATAATACCAAAGCCAAGTTCGGATTTCCGTCTAGGCCAAATTTTAACCCAACACCAACGCAGAGACCCGCACGTCCTGCGTCTGGTGGGCTTTTCTGTAGGTATTGTAAAGCCTCTGGCCATGATATTGGAGATTGCGAAAAACGTTAATTCAATAATAACCGCTTTAAGGTCAACCAAAATCCTTCGACAAGCCAGGGTTTTTATAAACCACCCCCGCGAGTTAATTATGTAGAACCTAATGATGATGATAGTCAAAATGAGGTCCAGGATGAACCTTTAAACGAATAGTGGGCTCCCGACGGTGTCACGTGAGTCCCAATAACCGACCTTCTCCGACATACTACCAAAATGGCACCCGTTTACACGATATCTCTATACAATCACAGGCCCACCGACAGGGTATAAAGCCCCAAACCGAAGCCCATGTCTCTATTCAATCTCAGGCCCACCGACAGGGTATAAAGCCCCAAACCGAAGGCCATGTCTCTATCCAATCTCAGGCCCACCGACAGGGTATAAAACCCTAAACCGAAGGCCATATCTCTACATTAAATCTTAAATCCAAGAGTCACACGGGTAATCAGCCCCAAATAAGAACTCAACCTTCTAAACCAAGCTCTAAAACAAAAG
Organism: Glyphodes perspectalis; assembly: GCA_951394215.1. Lineage (NCBI taxonomy): Eukaryota > Metazoa > Arthropoda > Insecta > Lepidoptera > Crambidae > Glyphodes > Glyphodes perspectalis. The sequence continues at coordinate 2,991,547 of OX596218.1, forward strand.
ATGTAGAAATATACGAAGTCAATTTAGACACATCAAAGAGATTGTTACCGCACGTCCTTCTTAATTCATCGGTATCTGATATCCCATTATCTTTACTAGTCGACTCGGGATCGGCTATATGTTTACTAAAACAATCTAGTATTCATAAAAATCAAAAACTTATTAGCGAACCAATCAAGCTTAAAGGTATAGATCCTGGAAATGAACCAACCCCCACAGCGGGTCACTTTAACCTCAAATTGAAATTAACAAAAAACAATTCCGCATCATTTAAGTTTCATGTTGTAAAGAATATCAACCTACCCTATGATGGTATCATAGGAACGGATTTCCTAACAGCTTTTGGCTGTAAAATCGACTATACTCACGATACCCTAAAATTAGGGAAACACGATATTAAATTGCACTTTTTCGACCCATTCTATATTATTCCGCCTCGCACTGAAACTGTGATCGAATGTTCGGTACGAAAAACTGATCTGAAGGAAGGTATCATTATGGATCAGCATCTCTCCGACAACTTACTAATTTCTAACTGTATCGCAAAGATCAAAGATAATAATCGAATAAACTTAACCATTGTAAATACATCGGAATCCCCGATCAATATTAATTCTTGCCTAGACCTCACAGTAGAACCTTTACATCCTGCAATCCAACTTAACCATGATCACATAACAAATGCGTTTGACCGAACCACTGAGGTTATCAACTCACTGAGGACAGAACACTTAAACCAAGAAGAGTCTAACGTTTTCCTTGAACTCTGTTCTCAATACTCAGACATATTCTACCTACCGGATGACCAATTAACGTATACCTCTGCTATACAGCACCAAATTAAAACAAACAGCGACACTCCTATTCACACTAAATCATACCGTTTTCCTGAGTGCCACAAAAAGGAGGTTGAAACCCAGATCAACAAAATGCTCGATCAGGGCATTATAGAACATTCTTCTTCTCCTTGGAGTTCTCCTATTTGGGTAGTCCCAAAAAAACTAGTTTCCCAAGGTCAACGCAAATGGCGTATTGTAATCGACTACCGCAAATTAAACGATATAACAATCGGAGACTCGTACCCCATTCCACAAATATCGGAAATACTTGATCAACTCGGGAATAGTAAATATTTTTCAACGCTAGATCTTACTTCCGGTTTCCATCAATTATTGATATCTCCCGAGGACGCTCCCAAAACCGCTTTCAGTATTCCCCAGGGACATTTCCAATTTACTCGTATGCCATTCGGGCTCAAAAACGCTCCATCAACCTTCCAAAAACTAATGAATAGTTGTCTCTCAGGCCTACAAGGCACGCGGTGTTTCGTCTATCTAGACGACATCGTCATATATTCTCCTGATTTAAAATCTCAAATTGATAACCTTAAGGCAGTATTTGAAAGAATTCGAGGCTTTAACCTAAAATTACAGCCCGATAAGTGCGAATTCTTACGAAAAGAAGTCGCCTATTTGGGACATATAATCGGCGAAGATGGTGTAAAGCCTAATCCCGAAAAAACAAAGGCTGTAACCGATTTTCCGACGCCAGAATCTCCCAGAGATATTAAATCCTTCCTTGGTTTAGCCTCATACTATCGTAGATTCATCCCAGATTTTGCTAAATTAGCTAAACCTTTAACGTCCCTTTTGAAAAAGAATACTCCTTTTATATGGAAAAATGAACAACAGTTAGCATTCGGTATAGGACTCTCTAAGAGTCTTTTAGATGCGGACAGTAACGATTTACCTTCTATTGATCTTCTAGAGGATGAGGACTTGTCCCCAACTGCTTACAGTCCGCCTAAAGAATCTCCAAATCCTGCTCCACCTGAAAACAATCCAAAGAACTTACCTATTCAGCAACCTTCGTCATCCCCGAGCACTTCAGCTCCTACAAACTCTTTCCTTCTATCCGGTGATTACTCCACGTTAATAAAAGTTATGACAAATAAAAATATTACCTTCAATACGCATATAGTTGAACATAACGAAAGCCTCACTAAAGGCTCGTCCAAAGTAGTTATAGTCCCGACATCAATCGATCTTGACGAATCTAATCCTTACATCTCAGAAGTATTGGATAACTCGGAAAACCTTCCAGATATCCTTAACACCGAAAGAGAATTATTTTCCTATACAAAAATTGAGTTAAAAACCAAAGTATACTACTTCGTATACACAAGGGTAAATCATTTTGATGTGGCATCATACCCTGATATTTTTAAAACTATTAAATGCATTCGAGACCAATTAATTAATATTGAAGATATTCCTGAGATAAGCATTCCAGATTTCCGAAATGCTTTCGAAGCACATTCATTTATCAAAATTTACAATATTCTACTTTACCTATTTCACAACACTCACATCGTAGTGAATATTTATCACAACGATATTACCTACCCTTCGCGCAGCGAAGTTAGAAAAATTCTATTCGATAATCACGACATTCCAATAGCTGGACACTTAGGATCCAATCGTATGTACAACAGAATTAAACAAAAGTACTATTGGAAAGGGATGCGCGGTGATATGGAGTCCTACGTAAAACAATGTAAATCCTGTCAAGAAAATAAAGCATTTAGAAAGGTCAACCGCGCTCCTATGCAAATAACTAGTAGTTCAACTGAACCATGTCAACGTATATCCCTTGACATTGTTGGGCCGCTCCCGGAAGCAGGGCCGGCCAAATTAAGATTCATCTTAACAATCCAAGACGATCTTACAAAGTTCTCTTCTGCATACCCAATTCGAAGTACTACGGCTGAAGAAACTAGCGAATGTTTAATTCATTACATATCCATCTTCGGCATTCCAAAAACAATTCTTACAGATCAGGGAACTAATTTTACTTCGGATTTATTCAAAAAAACTTGCCAATTTTTAAAAATTAAAAACCTATGGTCCTCTCCGTATCACCCGCAGATACAGGGTGCCCTCGAGCGAAGTCATTCGACACTTAAAGAATATCTAAAATCCTACGTCAATGACGAACAATCAAACTGGCCTCGTTATGTATATACGGCAATGCTTGCCTATAATACATCTGTACATTCCACAACTCATTTTACACCGTATGAATTAATGTTCGGATGTAAACCGTTTATTCCGAATTCAATTTACGACGAATTCCCAGGAGCCACATATCCGGACTAAGTCCGTATGCTTCAAAACCGCTTGAAATATTCCCGTGAAAAGGCCTTGGATTTCATTAGGAAATCCAAGGAATCATCCAAGTCATACTATGACACACGTACTCGCCCTACGAAGTATAGGGTTGGAGAATACGTATATCTCAAAAACCACTTGAGATTACGTAAGGCCCTATCCCCTCTCTGGAAGGGTCCTTACAAAATAATAAAGTTAAATGGTAACAACACACTTACGTTGCTAATTAATCGACGTCACGTCACACATCACTTCGATCAAGTGAAACTAGCTGACGTCGGGGGTAACCTGTAAAATAAAAAAAATAAATTAGTATTTAGTCAATAGAATAGTAAATATATTAAACATAATCTTTAAGTTAATAATAATTATTAAATTGGTACTTACCTTTATTTAGACTTAATTGTGACTATCAATTTTCAGTACCGTTGGGGGTCAATCTCACCAAGATTTCATCCAGCCGATTACCGCAAGTCCGGGTCTTTATTTTGACTACCTAGGTAAACTGAAAACTAACAATGTCCAATTGAAAATCCTGGCGCCTGTCGACATTTCGCATTTCGGTCCACACATAGAAAATATCGAAGCCGCCTTAGATATGACAAGTTATCTGTGTAGAGAAACACCCATAGTAAATATAATATCCGAATGTCACAGTAGAATACAACCTCTTACGATACGATATCAAGACATGAGCAAGGAATTTGTATCAATCTCACATCTGATAGACAATAGGTTTAGACGCAATGCTTGGATAGGGGGCATAGGCACAGTCTTAAAGCAAATATTTGGTACCCTAGATGAGAATGACGGCATTAAATATAATGATGCCATAAAATCTCTCCATAATAATCAAAAACAACTTACCTCATTAATGAAGGAAACATACTGGTTACAACTTCTATGATAACTTCTTATAATAAAACTCTTAATAAAATCAAGGAAAATGAAATTAACCTAAACGAAGCTATCGACAACTTGTCACTTCGTGTTATGAATATAACTGAAATAACTAATGGTCTACAAGTCAGTAACGATGTCGATCAACTTTTAAGCTCATTGGAATCATCAATACTGACCTTGTCATTTCAATTAGAGGATTTGATCAATGCTATTCTATTTAGCAGCCAAAATATCTTGCACCCCGCTATAATAACCCCAAGTCAGTTGCATACCGAACTTGCTAATAACTATCGTCATTTGCCAAGCGACCTCGAGTTGCCTGTGACCCTAGACATTAGCTCTATTCATCTTATTTTAAGTATATCTACTTTAGTGTGTTATTTTATAGATAATAAGATAATATTTGTTTTACAAGTGCCACTAGTAAACACTAAAGATTACATGTTATATCACAACATAGCTCTTCCTACACCGCATGATAGTAAGGAACCAAAATCATTTAGTCTAATAGTCCCGAGTAATAAGTACATAGCAATGACCAAAGACAAATTACATTATTGTGTTTTTAATAGTTTGGATACATGTAAAATTGTGAATACAGGGACTTACATTTGTGACGTTGAAAATATATACGCGACTGACGCTAAACCGATCTGCGAAAGCGAATTATTAGCGAAAGTAATAAGTGTAAAACCATTACAATGTGAAACAAAAAGTGTGTATGGAATTTTAGATATCTGGAAACCATTAGTAAATAACAAATGGATTTTTGTCCAATCAGAACCTAATAAAATTTCAATAGATTGTTTAAATTCTAACTTGTACGAAACAAACATTTTAGGAACGGGCATAGTCACAGTCCCCGATGATTGTATTGGCTATTGTAAAAGTACTACATTGTTACCAAAATACAATAATTTAAATATTACATCACCCATTAATAACTTTCCGGATTTTAACTTAGTGGACGACACTTGTTGTACAAATAAGTTTAACATTGTGAAGAATTATGTGTCTCCGGTCCATCTACGAAATATAGACCTCGATGATTTTAATTCACAAAACAACATTTTAATGAAATCTTTAAACGATTTAGATAAATTAGAAATTATCGAAACCCCGCATATAGTGAAGTATGGGACACATTATTCTATTCTTATAATTTTAGTTTCTATTATATTCAATATATACATAATGTATGTTATTTTTGAGAAATATTGTAAATCCAGGAGCAACCAACTATTTAAATTCAACTTTAAGGTAAACAGACCATCATCACATTCTTTAGAACAGACAGTTAGACAGGATCCTGAAATAGTGATGGAACCTATTACCCCTTCAGAACCCTCAGAACTAAGATCTAAAGGAGACTTAGAAGTTAACCCCAAGTCTCCTCTTAAAGGGGGAGGTGTTATATCCTGGACATGTTAGTAGGAACGCCACCCTAGCGGCTGCTGAGCCAGGTCAGCAGTCCTTAGCTAAACGAAAGCCATACTTTAAGAGTCAGTCTGTATTAATCATCTTTCGTGAGCGGTTGCCCCGGGATCCCTTTAAACTATTTTTGTAATCTATTTGAAATTAAAGTGTTTTAATTCATTCCTTTTTTTTTTAAAACACGATCGTGAACTTCCGTATAACAGTACGCAGCTCGGCGGCTCCGCGCACTGCGCCCGGTCCTTGGGCCTCGAGCATTCGGTTGTGCCGTGATTACAGAGGCACTTAACGCACCTCGGCTTGGCGAAACATTTACGGGCGGAGTGCCCGTACAGTTGGTAGCGGTGACACTGCCCAGGGGGACCACGTTTGTGGGGGGCCTCCACGATGATACCAGATAGCTGGCACACCGACTTGGCCTGAAATATTGTCTTTCCTGAGTCGGACCGTTCGAGGACGGCCAGCACCATATCATATGGCGCACCCCTCTTGCCTTAGTGCATGCGATGCACCTCGAGGGCGGGGAAGTTTTGGGCCTTAAGGTCGGCCAGAATGTCCGAGCTTGAAAGCTCCTTGGGTACTCCGCGTATAATTACGCGGAGTTCGCGCTCCTCGGGCAATGCCTAGGTGTGAAAGCCTACATGCATGCCCTTGAGCATGGATGTCATTCGGTGATGGTCGCCGGATGACTGTACCTGGACCCGGGGTGAAGCGCTTTTGACCCGACCGTTTCTTTTTATTATTCTCCACAAGGGTGAATTCGTCGGAAGACGATTCCCCGGTGGAGAGGTCAGATGACGATTCGTACTGGGCCTCCATTTCGGAGGTCTCAGCAGACTCGGGGGAGTCTGGCGAGATAAGCTCGAGGGAGGCTGGCTTGGGAGGACGGGCTGGGCACGTCTCCTTTTGCCTGTGGCTCTGAGGGAGCCTGGTAGTCAATTTCCTGAAGTTCGGGGACAGCTGAGGCGATCGCCTCGAATAGGGCCTTGTTGGTTGCGAGAGCTCTGAGGAGCTTTCGCAACAAGAGGTCGGCACGCTCCATGGCGGCCGACCCAGATGCTACCTTTGCGAACGAGATCCGGTCCGTCCGGTTTCGTTGGCACCGTTAGGTATCCACCGGACGACCACGAAACTGTGGCTTTCAAAAAGCCGGAGAGTGACTTACCTTGAGAAAGGCTAATCACGTGTAGTTAAGAAACTTGATAGCCGTAGTTTGGTTCTGAAAGGAACAAACTACGACGTTCTGTAACGGTCACGGCCGACCGTTGAAGATCGCGCGATGTCGCGAACGCAGTGAGCAGCGGGACGCTGCTTTGCGTAAGAGCGAGGTGCGCGATATAGAGCGAACATCCGTACGGAACGGTAGCTCGAACGCGACTTGTCGACTGCCCGCTTCGTCGCTGCGCTGTCCTTTTATACCCGTTGCAAAACAAGTCGAGTAGAGCGGAGCGGTGGGGAGCGCTCGGTGGCGTGATCGGTGCACGTGGTGTATTGCTACACCAGTGTACAATGACGTCGCTATCATGCCGACATATACAATTCCTTCTAAAAACTCTAAAGTACTAATTTCTTCCTTCGCCTGTAAATGTTGTCGCAGTTTTCGGTCATGTTTTTTCTTTTTACTATAAGAAGGTTTTTCTATTTGAGCCGTGATTTGGGCGATTTAATTTTCTATATTCCTCTGTTCTTTCATTATTTCTTTGATGGTTTTAAAAAAAAAAAATTTTTGCCTATTCAACAGGGTGTTTTGAAGACTTCATGTCTTTCCACCGGTTTAAGCTAATAAAGCGGTGTCTACATTTTGTAGACAATTTATCTTCTACAAATATCCCCAACAAATTGGGCAAAATTCTGCCTGTCATTGAGCATCTTAATAACAAGTTTAGCTCTTTATACTTGCCCGACCAGAACATCGCCATTGACGAGTCGCTGATGCTGTGGAAAGGCAGACAGACTGTCCTTTGCGCAGCTCATCAACACGAAGGCTGCTCGGGTAGGTATAAAGAGCTACGAGCTCTGTGAATCAAAAACGGGATATTTGTGGAAAATGAAATTTATAATTACACAGGCAAAAAATCAATTAAATTTATTTTTACACAGGCAAAGGGCAAAACACACCGGAACTTCCAGAGGCCGAACCTGAGGCTACCGAGCCCGACAGTGCCACGTCCAAGATTTCGATCTTGTGCGTCCATTGTTGAACCGTGGCCACACATTAGTCATGGATAACTTTTATAATAGCCAGGCTGGTTTTATAATAGGCTTTTGTCCAGGGCTCTTAAAGCGCGGAAAACTGATACCATGGGTACATTAAGACTCAACCGCGAGTTTGTGTCCGACCATCTTAAAACGAAGGCTAAATCGAATATGAGCCATGGCTAAATCGCTTTTAGTCAAACCAATGACTTAACTATAGTTGTCTGGAGGGATGCAAATATTGTATCCCTCATATCGAGCTACCATCCGGTAGGAGTCGGCGGAAAAGAAAAATACGGACGTTACCGGTACAAGCCACAAGTGGTCTTAGACTACAATCCTTCCATGGGGGGGATAGACCGCAAGGACCGGCTTTTGCAGGTCTTTCCCGTGGAAAGAGTCCGAAACATGGTTTGGTACAAAAAACTTTTCCGCCGACTCTTAAACGTGTCGATATTAAATGCCCATATTATATTTAATACCAGTGGGACTAAAATTTCATCGCGGAAGTATCGGAGCCTCCTTGCGGATGAAATTTTAAGGCGTCTCTGTCCTCTTGCTCCAACAACTGCAGCAGTACCAGCTACTGCCTTTCACTTCCCTGCTAAAAATAGCAAATTACGCGCCCGCTGCAAAATTTGCAGCTCTCGAACAGTCTGGAAGTGCGAAAGCTGTAATATAAACATGTGCCTTCCAGACTGTTTTAAGGTTTCACCTTACTAACCAAATGTAATTTTTTAAATTGAAAATCTACATTTCGTTGGTTTGTGGTGGCGTTGTGTGGCGGGTCGTTACATTCCCTCTAATATGGTCGAGTGAATCGATGTCTGACACATACGTCAAGCTTGTGAACAGGTGCCGCCTTTGGGGACTGGCCTACTGTGTTCTCAGTCTTGTATTACATTGGTTTATGATGAATAACTTAGTACTCAATCCGAAGAAAACAAAGTGTGTAAAGTTTTCTATGCCCAATGTAAAACAGGTCAATACCTGTATCAGAATGAATAATGAACCTGTGAAAATCATTAATTCTACAGTATTTCTCGAAGTCACTCTTGGCTCAAAATTACAATGGGGTCACATTATCACCCTGGCGGGAAGATTTAGTTCAACTGCATATGAAAGCTGCAGTTAGAAAAATAAGAAATTTAACAGATATAAAAACGGCAAGACTAGTTTATTTTAGCTATTTCCACAGCATAATATCATATGGCCTATTGTCGTGGGGATTAGCGGCTGATATACATACTATTTTTGTATTACAAAAGAGGGCTATTATATAAGGGATTCCGAACCGGTGGTAGCTTCACATTATGTTAAGTTTGACTATTCAAAACTGTTTTTTAAAAAAACAACTTCTTTGCCATCGACCCGCATCTCAATATACACCCAATTGTCCCAACATGTGTTTAAAGACCGAAGCCGAATCTCAATCGGTAGTACCGGTTAATGCTGTCAGTGTGTACCCGGCCTTACGGCCTTTGTTTTGCTTACTCTTACAAATTGTTACTCTCCGATGTCAAATAGCTATTGTTTACGATTGGTACGCGCTAGAGACGTGATATTTATACATATTGTACAGAAAGACCCAATATTTTAGATCCTGTTAATATTTTTGTGGTGCGTGTAAGAATAAAACTGTAATAAATTATTCAAGTGGCGAGAAAAAATCCGCCTACTGTAAAATTTTGTTGTAACTTTGTGACGATGTAAATAAATATTTTTTTACATTAACACATTTCTTTATTATTTTTATCGTACAACACCTGAACCAATTGACCTATTGAATTAATAAAATAAGTATATCGATCTAAGGGGCCGTTCAAGTATTACGTAAGCATTATGGGGGAGGGGGGGGGTCTTTGTTTTGCTTATTTTGGATGACATGGGGGGTAGGGGAGTCTAGATGATGATTACGTCATCGGTAGTTATTTACTTTCTTACACAAATGGCAACCCTCACATTGTCTATGCTTGAAAACGAAACGCATTTTTAAAAATTCCCGCAAATAATGCATGCGTTTAGGCACTCGCTTTAGAACCGATAAGGGCATTGATTTTCAAACTAGGGGGCGCGCCCTACTAGGGAGGCGCGAAGACATGTACAGGGGGGCGCGGGCGCGGGCGGCGGCGGTTATCACTCCGGTCGCCCGCGCATACCTACTGCACGCACATCACTCCCCGCGTCGCACGCGCCAAGCGAACACGTGAACTTTTGTTGCAAAAACAAACAAGCGACCTGCTATTATTGTGTATTAGAGTAGTGACAGTGAACGTTATTTCTGTTGTTTCGCCATGAGTTCGGCGAAAAAACGCAAATATAATGATAATTATATTAAATACGGTTTTGTTTCTATAAATAAAAGTGGTATCGACCAGCCGCAGTGTGTCATTTGTTATGAAGTATTGAGCAATGATGCCATGAGACCATCCCGTCTGGAACGACATTTGTCAACAAAACACAGTGCTTTAAAAGACAAGCCGAAGGAGTTCTTTGCTTCAAAATCTGCAAGTTTAAAGCGCATGAAATTGGATAGTACTGGATCCTTCGCTCAGTCATCTGAGAAAGTGCTCGAAGCTTCATATGAATTGTCACTACTCATTGCAAAAGCCAAAAAAAGCCATACTATCGGTGGAATTCTCGTCAAACCCTGCTTATTGAAAGCAGCTGATATCGTTCTTGGACCAGAAAGTAAACAAAAATTTTCACAAATACCTCTTTCTGATAACAGTGTGAAACGTCGCATTGATGATATGGCTGAAGATATAAAAAATCAGGTAGTGGAAGCCGTGAGAGAATCAAGTTTTTTTGCAATACAGTTGGATGAGAGTACGGATGTTGCGCAATGTTGTCAACTGCTAGTTTTTGTTCGATACATACAAAACGAAACAATCAAAGATGAGTTGCTGTTTTCAACAGAGTTAACGACAACTTCGAAAGCAATTGATATAATGACGGCAGTCTCTGAATTCTTTGATAAACATGAACTGTCATGGAAAAAGTTGATAGGTGTATGCACAGATGGCGCTCCGGCAATGCTTGGATCTCGTTCAGGATTCATACAGTTGGTCAAAGAAAAAAATCCCAACGTAATTACAATTCACTGTTTTATACACCGTCAAGCCTTGGCAGCTAAAACACTTCAAATGAACTCTATGAAGTCTTAAAATTATGCATTAAAATTGTAAATTATGTTAAAAAAAGAGCATTAAACACGCGGCTTTATACGGCTCTCTGTGAAGATTTGGGCACAGAACACAAGACATTGTTATTTCATACAGAAGTGCGCTGGCTCTTAAAAGGAAATATGTTGTCAAGATTATTTGAACTGCGAGATGAATTAATTAAATTTTTAAAAATTCAAAAACAAAGTGAATTGTTTTTGGAATTTAAGAAACCATGGGTCCAAGTAATATTTGTTTATCTATCAGATATTTTCGATTCATTGAACCCTTTGAATTTGAAATTACAAGGCGGAGATTCGAACATAATTTATCATCGGGATGCTATCACGGCATATACTGAGAAGTTGCAACTGTGGAAGCGCAAAATTTTGGCGTCCAACTATTCCTGCTTTCCTAAACTATTTGCGATCACAGAAGAAGCGTTCTTTAAGGAGATTTTGAACGAAATTGATACCAAGAATAAAATATCAAACCATTTGCAGCACCTCACTGACGAATTTAAGCGCTACTTTCCCGACTCGTGCAATAATATTATTTATCGATTAGCGACCGACCCTTTTCACGTCGACATAGACTTGCTGCCAGATACTATCTAAAAAAAAGTTCTAAAGTTCTGTGTGTTGGTTTCCGCACTTAGTCCTCAGGGGGACCATTGTGCGTGAGCCATGGCGGCCGATCACTCCAGCCAGCCCACCTCCCTCCAGAAACAGATTGCCAGATACTATACAAGAGCAAACATTGGAATTAAAAAAAATGATTCTGCTGCCCAATATGATTTTGAGAAGATGGAGAAGGCACAATTCTGGGTTAAATATCTCAAAGTTTATCCCAGCACAGCACTAAAAATTGTTTTTACCTTTTTCAAGCACTTATTTGTACGAAAAAGCGTTTTCAGCAGTTGTAGCAATAAAAACAAAGTACAGAAGCAAACTAAATATTGCTAGTGATCTACGTTGTGCACTTTCTTCTATTTCACCCAGAATTGGAAACATTGTCAAAAATATGCAAGCTCATCCGTCACATTGACTCTTCATATGTACAAGTGTTTACAAATGTGTAAAAAAAAAAAAACAGTATTTTTATAGTAAAACACCTAAAAATATATTTTTGAACTTTATTACTCTTATTTTATTTTACAATTGCTCGACGAGCCCATTTGCTGCTACTTGATGGGACCAAGGGGGGGCGTGGGCATATTCATTTTAAGCAGTAGGGAGGCGCGTTTGGGAACCCCTGGATTAGGGGAATTACCGCGCGCTATTCACTTGTCTAAATTTTCTCTCACATTGTCTATGCTTGAAAACGGAACGCATTTTTAAAAAATTCCCGCAAATAATGCATACGTTTAGGCACTCGTTTTAGAACCGATTAGGGAAATTACCGCGCGCTATTCACTTGTCTAAATTTTCTACGTTAGTGTATTGTTTTGTTTGGATACTATAGCGAGTAGACGTATTGTAAGCATAGCAAAGCAAGTTAACATTTGTGTTACCGTTGATTCCATTAGGCAAAGTTTAACGTTCAAATAAGATGTCGTTTCAAATAGACAAATCCAAGTTATACCAAAAATTGTTTCAGTTTTAAAAAAAAAAAATTTATTAATTACAAGAAATTATAAATTACAAGCAAAGTCCGACAAGGAACTAGATATAATTGTATCTAAGAGAATTGAAGAAGAATTGCAAGCGGCGACTAAGAATAAATCCAATCTACTACATTTTTTTTTTTTTTTTTTTTTCCAAGGTGAGTTACGAAATCATTTTTAGGTAGCTATAAGTACTAGAAATATTAGAAATCGCCAAATAGTTTCTCTTTACATTGTATAACAATAATTTAGACGTTTTATGATTAGAAAAATATTATGGCCTATCGCACAGTATAGAGGTAATATTCTTTATATAGATTTATTTCTTAAGATTGACATCGTCAATTGGCCACAAAATATGTTGGGATCATCAAACGCGAGTGCACTAACGACGGACCAACTTGTTCACGTAAAAATATTTGTCAGCCTCGTCCGGTAAAAAATATTTATAGTATTAATATCGACGCTACACTCGTGCAACACTTCGTCTCCCCATTAGGCCTGTAAGTGCGAAAGAGAGATATATAATCGTTGTCGTAGTCCCACATTTTATTGCCCCGCGGGCAGCGAGTGTTTGACACTAGTATAAACACGCCAACATCACGTATAATTACGTTACGTAGTACCTTCCTAATAATAAGATCTTACTGTAGGTAAAGTCTGAAAATGTGGGTTACCTATGTTGCCAGTCCAAAGCCTGGAAAAGTGTGATGGAAACATTTAAATCACTGTTCTCTGTAATAATAATAATGTCAGCGCGGCGCAGCGGCCCGGCGATATAACTACCGACTTCGCTTTCGATAGAGCGTCGTCCACAGACGCAATAAATGATCAAGAAGAAACAAATAATGATGAAGAAGTGCCAGTAAAACTAAAACACCACATGAAATCTTAAAAAAAAAAAAAAAAAATCTCATAATTAAGTCAATTGAATTAAAAATCATTTGGGTTGTCTGAGGTTTTGCGCATTTAACATTACACGTTGTATAGAGAGCTGCTTCTATTAATTATGCCCTCAAGTTATGTAAACATCTCCAGACTGAAAATATTTATCTAGGTCTTGGTGACGAAAAACAGCTTTCACTTCCTGAAGTTATAAATGATGCCATTTCTGTAAAAAAAACTGCGAGAAAATTGCAAACATTTCATTGTCAGGTCTGCAGTTGACATTAGAAAAAGATATAGTCTTGACGACCAGCTGCTAAATGCCGTTTCAATGTTTGACAACGAAAATTGCATATCTGTAAATGAAAAAAGACTTGAAGCCTTGTCTTGAAGACCAACAAACTATAGACGATGAATGGCGGCATTTACCAAATTATATCCAACAAAACAAGTGTGAGTTGAACTTGGACATTAACGATCCCCCAAATGTATTTTGGCATCGTGTATCGGAGATGAAAACCAAAGAAGAGTCGCCGCCATTCTTTAACTTGGCACATTTTATGTTAGGATTACTATTAGGGATGATCGATGAACATCGATGTTCGATGATCATCGATGTTGAAAGCAAAAACATCGATGTTCTAACATCGATGTTGCTATACGAAAAATATCGTAACATCGATGTTAACGCAATCAATCATCGATGATAACTCACGGCCTCACGCACAACACGACCAATGCAACTTACAAAACAAATTATGTCTCATATGAACGCATCCACAAATCAAGTTTATTAATTCTGAACGCGTATTCATTTCATTCGCGCTCTCTCACTCTCTCTCACAGTTTCATTCGTTTGTTGAAAAATTTGTGTAGTACGTGTGTCGGCTGTTTTAATTTACTCATTTGATAGTATTCTACTGTTGTGCATATAATATTACATGGAATAGAATAATATGTAAGTTTTTATTGATTGACTTCTAAATATTGAATTCATCTGTTTTCTTTCTGTGCATGCTAAACGAAATTGTTATTTTTAAGGTTATAAATGCTTTATATGAGACAAGGACAGCACAAAGCAATTATCGTTCTCTCTCGCGCAAAATTTTAATGTATCGGGCCATAGACAATTAATCTTTTTTTACGGCTGCGGTGTGGATGCTTGCTGTTTTGGTTGCATTGAAAATAGTATATTAAGGTGACAGAACATTTTATTTTGTGTACTTTTCAATGAATATTTTTTGCATGTTTTGGTTATCTCGAGTTCATGTCTGAATTTTATTTACACTTCATTGTATGTTTTCAGGGATACAGGAACAGAATTAAAAATGCCACCAAAAAGTCGCTTTTGGGAATATTTTGAAAGACTTGAAAATAATGAAGCCAGATGTCGGTCTTGCCACAAAATCATAAAAACTTGTGGCAACACTACAAATCTAAAGTTACACATTGGAAAAATGCATAGTTCATTATTAGGGAAAAAAAGCAACGAGGAGAATACAGTTCATATAACAGGCGCAAAGAAATCACGTAAGGAGACATTGGTAAAACCTTTAATGTCAACTGCTTCTACTTCTGCCGAGATAATTGCACCTGACTCTGCTTTATATGAAAACAGTTCAGTTGATTCTGATTGTAGTTTTAATACAAGTGACATAAGTGCATCGGCTATTCGCAAAAAAATATTCCAGCCGACACTAAATCAGAGTTTCAGGAGCATATCTGAATTTTCTGAAAATGGAACTAAAGGAATTCGCCTCACAAATGCTATCTTGTTTATGATTTGCAAAGATTCACAGCCGTTACAGATTGTTGAAAATGAAGGATTTCTAAACTTAATGAAAGCAGCTGCACCTCTGTATAAAGTCCCATCCAGGCATACTTTCAAGAGAATGCTAGAGAACCGATATGAAGTTACGCAGAATCTTTTTAAAAATAAAATTAAAGGCTTACGTAGTAATATAACCCTGACAACTGACATATGGACGGATACCATGCAGACTAGGAGTTTTCTTGGTGTCACTATACACTTTTATGACGAAGAACGCATGACCTCAGTGAATCTAGGAGTTTATGAGTTAGACGAATCACATACTGCTGAATACATTGGAAGAATGCTGTTGCAGACATGTCATGAATGGTGTATAGATCCAGAAAAAGTATCCGCAGTGGTAACTGATAGAGGAGCAAATGTTGTTAAAGCTGTAGATATCTCATTTGGAAGAAAATACCATATTATTTGTTTTGCTCACCTACTTGATTTGGTAGCTCAAAAATCAATTGCAAAAACAAAGCAATTGCCAGAATTGATTGGATCTGTCAAAAGGATTGTTACCTGGTTCAAGCATAGTGTAGTAGCAAGTGATGAATTACGAAAGCATTCTGATCTAAAATTAATACAAGATGTCAGCACTCGCTGGAATTCCACCTTTTATATGTTGGAAAGATTTTTAAATCTGCGTCCTACAATTAATCAAATTGTTAATTGCCATACAAGTGCTCCTCCAATGATAACTGCAAAAGGTATTGAAGAGTTGACTGAAATTTTTGAAGTTTTACGCCCTATAGAAGTTGCTACTAAAGAAATATGTGGTGAAGACTACGTTACCAGCAGCAAAGTCATTCCCATAACACGAATGCTAAACTTAAAAATGAACAATATCAAAACAAACAGTTTTATGGGTCAGGAGCTTAAGCAGAACATATTGACTGAAATCAGTAAACGCTTGTTACCCTCGGAACATGTTCAAATACTTGCTGTATCTACATTGCTAGACCCAAGATTCAAAAATATTCACTTTCAAGATCCCATAGCATGTTCGAAAGCAATCAAATATGTCAAAGAATTACTAACTACTACTACGGAAACAGAAGTAATTGAAGAAGTTATTAGTCGTTCGCCAGATCCAACAGAAGAATTTAATTTGTGGAGCGAACATTATAAACTTGTAAATGACAAAAACTCTACGCCTTCCCCTAGTGATCAAGAAATGCCTTCCGAGTTGAGCTACTTTTTGAAAAATCCAGTGTCTGATCTTAAACAAGATCCTATCCAAGTTTGGAATAAAGTCATTGGTTCCACTTATCCGAAATTAAAAAACATAGCGGTGAAATATTTGAGTACTATCGCGACATCAACGCCATCTGAAAGACTGTTTTCTAAAGCTGGCTCTACTCTTTATCAACAAAGAAATAGATTAAAAAGTTCTTCTTTATCAAAATTACTTTTCCTTCAGTCAATTGATAAAAAATATTGAAATATGCAATAATTTAATCTTTTTCTTAATAAATTTCTAACTTTTACACTGTGTTTTATTTCTTTGTCAATTATTAATGCAAAAATCATCGATGATATCCAACATCGATGTTCGGTTTTCGATAAATATCGAACATCGATGTTGGGCATTCGATTATGATATCGATGTTTTTCGAATATCGATCATCCCTAATTACTATCCCTGCCACATTCAAACGCCGAATGTAAACGCATATTTAGTCATATTACTGACTTGAAGACGAAGAAAAGGAATCAGTTGTCCACAAATCTATTGCTGGGAACCTGTTCACGCAACAGGTTATTAAGAGACATGGCAAAAACTGTGTTGATTTCCATCCCACCTATGAGATGATAAAAAGTATGAATGTATGGATGTATAAAAAACAGATCGGTAGATCAGTACGTATACTAGTAACTTGATTTAAGTGACATAATTAATTGTTATGATAAATAAATAATAACTTAGTATAAGTATTGAGAATACAAATATATGTCGTCGCGCGTGTATACTGGCAACATTATCGTTGCTGATTTGACTGTTGTAGTACCGGATATTTAATTAGACAGTTGCTGATTTGACTACGTAGTACCGTATCTTTAATTTGATTAGTTGATTTAAAGTTTTAAAGTGACAGTTTCTGATTTGACTACGTAGTACCGTATCTTTAATTTCATTGGTTGATTTAAAGTTGTAAAGTGCAGTGAACGCAGTGTGGTGCCGCTAGTATCGTTTTGGCGCGATTACACGAGGACAGAGTCGATGAGCGGATTTTTCTAACGACCACCGTAGAGTACGGATCATCCAATCGAACCTGTCACGTTCACGGCACTCAGTCCTCCATTACTGTGTACTGTGACTATGGAATAACACGAATTTCATTGCAACCTGTGTTTTCCTTGCTTCGTCTATCATGGACGCCCTACCTCGAGATGACAGTAACGAGCCACCTGCCGCTTCACCTCAGCTTCCGCCGTCATATATATATAATTATTAATTTTAATATACTTTCTAACCTTTTTTTTACTGTTAAAATTATCTAAATTATTATTGCAACATGAAGTCAGATCAGCATTTAGAGTGGTAGTTGAGAATATATGTCCGGAGGGTGACCCGATCAATTCTTTATAGAGGCTTTGTGTGTGCTGTGTACAGTATCTTGGCACCGTATGTCCTCTTCATATTGTTGGATGGTCTTGTTTGCGTCCCTCAGATCTATCTCGAGCTCTTGGATTCTCCCCAGCGTTCTCTCATAGGCTTCACAGCATAGGTCAAAGTTTTTGACCAATTCAAGTAGTCGGTCACGTTTATCGAGGGTATCCTCTAGACGTGCATGCAGCTCCGCAAGTTCTGATTTGAACTGTGAGTTGTGGTTAATAATTTATAATAATTTTGAGAGATTTCTCTTCATTCTCATCTCGTTCACGTAGGAGTTGGCAGTTTTCCTTCCTTAACTCAGCAATTTCTTCTAGGGCTCGTTTAATTTTCTGTTCCATTTCTTGAGCGGTAGTCTTGTAAGTCTTGGAGTATGCCATGCTGTCACTCATGTCTGAAATCAGAGATCACCATCTTCCTAGCGTTATGTCCCGTGCTTAGACGGGGTCAGCTTAGACCATGATCCAGGATTTAGCGACTCTGGTAATTACATTGAAGCGACTGCCGATCTGACCTTCGTAACCCTAAGATAGGGGAACCAGACAATTTTTGGATCGAGGTTACAAATTCAAAGTTATTTGAATTTGCAGGTTTGATCACGATGTTTTCCCTTATGTCGAGCTAGTGGCATAAATATGTACATAGATTTGAAAAATCTAGACGTACATGCCCGCGTTTGAACCCGCACTCCTCGGTTAAGAGGCGCGTGTCCTTACCATTGAGCTACCACCGCTCCCGTCTGAAATTAGAGATAAAAGAGGAAAACAAATACCAAACAAGATGCGATTATACCGGAACAATTCACATCAAACTCTGTCAAACCAAATGATCTAGTACATACAAAACTCCTACAAAGAGAGCTGCTACTCCATCAAGTCCAAAACCAGGATGTTCAAAAATCTTGAAATGTTTTAAGACTCCTGGGGAAATAAAATCATTTCCGAAAGCTGGTTAATAAGAAGAGAAAAAAAGAACAAAAAGTTAAATAAACCAGTGGACAAAAAGGGAATAAGAGTTAAACGGAACTTTAAAGAGTTTACGCAGAAGGAAAAATCTTTATCGGAAGATGATGATGAATTGCCTTCATCACCAGATTCCGCTAATGATATATCTGAAGATGAAAATGATGAATAATATGATGCTTCATCTAATTGTGAATCTTAAGATGATCATGTAAATGACACGTCACCAGAAACTAACGATTGGGTTATTGTCAATTTAATGTCAATGAAAAATTTAGTACATCGTTATGTTGGACAGATGCAGTCATTTACAGATTCTGATTACATTATAAAATTTGCAAAAAAAAAAAAATTGACGACAATAAATTCACGTGGTCTATAAAAGACTATGTTGCTGAAGTGGCTAGATACCAAATAGTAAAAAAAAAAACCAGCTGAGTTCAAGTCTAACAGCAAACGAGTGATCTCATATAATTTTACTATATCTTTAAGAAAATTTAATATTCAACGCTTCTCTGTAGAAATGAATACACCACGAGCGAGTTTAAATTGAATACACGTTTATTATATGTAGCTGAAATGATGTGACTTGACTTGTACAAAGTTTTACAGGTTATGGGCCGTCCCTTATACCTAAAGAGCAGGAGTTAAATATTTATTGTAGCAAAGTCGAAGCAAGTAGTATTTCGTGATTTTTTCATCGTCCCGTGAAAAATGGCTACGTCGAACATGCAAATCGAAAAATTAGCGGGAAAATTATTCTACTTGGAAATTCGAAAGATTTATGGGAATGTGTTG
This sequence comes from Glyphodes perspectalis, assembly GCA_951394215.1. NCBI lineage: Eukaryota > Metazoa > Arthropoda > Insecta > Lepidoptera > Crambidae > Glyphodes > Glyphodes perspectalis. Next base: position 3,011,095 of record OX596218.1, read on the forward strand.
ACCCTGGTACCGATGTCGATTTCAAGAAGGACATAAAAGCTAAGTCGAATCTTATTTTGTTGGTGGAACCAATAAATTACGTCCATATTGAAAATGCAAAGTCATCTCGAGAAGTATGGATGAACCTACAAAATGCGTTCGAAGACTCCGGGCTGTTCAGAAAAGTTGGCTTACTTAAGGATTTAATCTGCGTCTCAGTTATCGAGCGATGTATTGCATCGCTCGATAACTGCTCCAGCGTTGAAGAATACGTGAACAAAATCATGACTACCGCGTATAAGTTACGAAACATCGGCTTCGAAGTTGGAGATGAATGGTTGGGAACACTCATGTTGGTGGGTTTAGCGGATAATTACAAACCTATGATCATGGGTCTGGAGAGTTCTGGCATGACGATTTCATCGGATTTCGTAAAGACAAAACTTTTACAACAAGTTCAAGTTTCAGAGTCTTCGGCTTTCTTCACTAAGCACAGAAATACCCAAAGTAATTCTAAACCAAAAGGAAAAGGCCCTCGCTGCTTCAATTGCAACAAATATGGACACTTCAAGAACCAATGTACATTGAAGAAATCAGTATCTAAGCATAATGGTTTTTCAGCAATTTTTTCAGCTTACAGCTCAGTGAATCAGGACGACTGGTATATTGACTCAGGTGCCACAATGCACATGACAAGGCGCTCAGACTGGATGTATGATTTGCAACTACCTCCGATTAATAAAATAATGGTGGCAAATAGTAATGCTGTCTTCGTGCAAAGTATGGGTAATGTAAATATTCAGACCAACTTTTGTAAAGATGAGCATCCAATCCAGGTGAGAAATGTTTTATATATTCCTGAACTTAGGGCAAACCTGTTATCGGTCAGTCAGTTAACAAAAAGTGGTTATAGAGTACAATTTACCGATAAAGACTGTAATATATATAATAGAAACAAAACTATAATAGCAACTGCCAAACTAACTGATAATATGTATAAATTGAGTACTGTATCTATGAAAGCATATACTGTTTCATGCAATAGTCAAGTCGCTTCATCTCAGCCACTTATATTAAACGTGTATTCAATTGAACTCGCTCGAGGTGTATTCATTTCTACATTATCTTTCAAAATCTACAATCTACAATGGAATATAAATAAATATCAGAGTACATCACATATATTGATCTGACAAAACAAGTGATCTGAATTTAATCCTCCTAGTTCACCAGAAACTTGGACCATCATGCGTCATGCATTCCTTACACGTGGAGTTAAGTTCAATGATGTCTCCAGATATATGATACGATATGATAATCCAGTTTTTAAATTTGAAATTGGCGATGATGAGCTTTATAGGATTTTAATTGAAAGCAACGATCGCATTTTCGATGAATGGACAAATGATGAGGGAAATGTTGACGCTGCTTTGCCAGACGCGAACGCACACATTCAAGAAGAAAGCTCGCAAGAGGACATCTCACCTGACGAATTAAGCAGTTGGTGTTCAGGCAATCCCGACTCTATGGTGGACCTTCCTTTAATAGGAATAGAATAGAATAGAATAGATAGACTTTATTCAACACACATTATACACAAGCTACAAGAAAAAATACGAGAACATATAAACTTAACAAATGTGTGCCAAAACGGCGCCCGCTCAGCTGTGTCGTGAGACTGCCTGTTATCAGGCAGACTACGACGCTGGTTTTCAGCGGGCACCTGTGTCTACTCCGCGCATCCGCCCCCAACCACGGTACCTATCAATCAAGACGTGGCACGCGACAGAAGGAGGCAGATGCGCAAAGCAGAGGTGCGGCTCTGGCGAGGAACATGAACAAGAGAAGAAGGATCGAAATAATAATAAATAACAAGCAGTAAAAGAAAAGAGATATAAGAACTAATAGTAAAAGACACATAATTTTCGACAAAAAAAATTAAAAATTAAAAAACACAAAGACACCAATATATCCATAATACAATTAATATCCATAAGTACACACACTATTTTATCCAATAAATATATATACAATTGTTTATTTTATTAATAAGAAATAACCAAAAAAAAATTATAATAATAATACTGCCACCACATCAAATGGCAGAAAAAACTCCAATTGACTATTTCTTTTTATTTTTGAATGGACAGATTATAGATTTGATTATTACCTGTACAAATAAGTACGGTAATAAACTCAAAGCGGCAGCAGTCGCTACACACTCACGCTTTACTAGGTGGACCGACATAACTATATCGGAATTTAAATTATTTTGCTTCTAATGGGGACTATAAAATTTTATAGAATGGCCGACTACAATCATTATTTATTTTGCCTAATTCGACGACAATTTATGTCCAGAGACAAATTTTATTTAATTTTGAGGGCTTTGAGTGTAGAGCAAAACGAACGAAATGAAAGCCTATTTAAAATAAAAGATTTAGTTGACCTTTTAAATGACTCTATCCACCTTTGAACCGCCGAAGTGCTGATCAGCACTCACACCTTTAACCGCCTATGAGCTGATCAGCTCTCTTGTTACCTGTGTTAATTTTTTTGCAATTTTCGGATTAAATACAATACAATACAGTCTAAATTCTTTTATTTCTTATACCCTGATAAACAAACTCTTTACTTACTGAATGAACCCCTTCGTAGACCAATGCAACCGTTACTAAGACGATTTGAAAGTCCACCAGCGGACAGTGTGGAAGTAATTTGGTAAAGCAGTGTAAAACGGCGTTTTTTTTACTAGAAAATATCTTTAATGGTAAGTTATTGTTATTTTTATGATGTTCTTTAGTGTATTTAGCCTTATTATCTAAACAAAAAACGGTGACGAACAATCCTGATTTCGAGTAATCGTTTGACAAATGGTCATAGAAGTTTTCGTAAAATGTTTATAAACGTATTCTGAAGGTTATTCATACATTCTGCTTATATATAAAATTTAGATTGTAATTTTATTAAGTTTATATAAAAAGTTATAAGTTATAAAAATCATAAACAATAAAGCAATCATTTGTAAAATGCGATGTTTTTCCGTTGCGGTCCAAATCACACGCACACACGCACAGTGCAATATGTAGTATGTATTACGCTTCGTACTGTTACGTCCTTAGGCTGTAAGGGCTAACGCTAACAGCCCTAGCTGATTTGCAGCATCAGCATCTGCCATTTTCCAAGTAAACGGCGCTCGCCTCACGAGCGCCAGTCTTTCCAACATTCAATCGCGACAGTTGCCAATCCTCTAATTCATAAAATCCGTGTTTCAATTAACGAACTCTAGATAAATACAAATTTCCTTTTATAAAATACAATCCAAAAGGCTCGTCCTAACATTTGGTGGCAGCGTAAAGGGATCAAAAGATCCCCGGTAAACGTCTCCGCGTCGCGCTTAGTTTCATAGTGCCGTGCTAAAACTTTAGAAAAGTTTTGTGCCATACTAGAATAATCCACTGTATCCGCTGTATCGAGACGACCTAACAAACCGGGTAGCCAGCCCCAAACTCATAGGTCATCCACTGCTGTCTCTGAATCCACTGTATCATCTGTATCGAGACGACCTAACAAACCGGGTAGCCAGCCCCAAACTCGTAGGTCATCCACTGCTGTCTCTGAATCCACTGTATCCTTTGTATCAAGAAGACCTAACAAACCGGGTAGCCAGTCCCAAACTCATAGGTCATCCACTGCTGTCTCTGAATCCACTGTATCATCTGTATCGAGACGACCTAACAAACCGGGTAGCCAGCCCCAAACTCGTAGGTCATCCACTGCTGTCTCTGAATCCACTGTATCCTTTGTATCAAGAAGACCTAACAAACCGGGTAGCCAGTCCCAAACTCATAGGTCATTCACTGCTGTCTCTGAATCCACTGTATCCTCTGTATCGAGACGACCTAACAAACCGGGTAGCCAGCCCCAAACTCATTGGTCATCCACTGCTGTCTCTGAATCCACTGTATCATCTGTATCGAGACGACCTAACAAACCGGGTAGCCAGCCCCAAACTCGTAGGTCATCCACTGCTGTCTCTGAATCCACTGTATCCTTTGTATCAAGAAGACCTAACAAACCGGGTAGCCAGCCCCAAACTCGTAGGTCATCCACTGCTGTCTCTGAATCCACTGTATCCTTTGTATCAAGAAGACCTAACAAACCGGGTAGCCAGTCCCAAACTCATAGGTCATTCACTGCTGTCTCTGAATCCACTGTATCCTCTGTATCGAGACGACCTAACAAACCGGGTAGCCAGCCCCAAACTCATAGGTCATCCACTGCTGTCTCTGAATCCACTGTATCCTCTGTATCGAGACGACCTAACAAACCGGATAGCCAGCCCCAAACTCGTAGGTCATCTACTGCTGTCTCTGAATCCACTGTATCCTCTGTATCGAGAAGACCTAACAAACCGGGTAGCCAGCCCCAAACTCATAGGTCATTCACTGCTGTGTCTGAATCCACTGTATCCTCTGTATCGAGACGACCTAACAAACCGGGTAGCCAGCCCCAAACTCATAGGTCATCCACTGCTGTCTCTGAATCCACTGTATCCTCTGTATCGAGACGACCTAACAAACCGGGTAGCCAGCCCCAAACTCATAGGTCATCCACTGCTGTCTCTGAATCCACTGTATCCTCTGTATCGAGACGACCTAACAAACCGGGTAGCCAGCCCCAAACTCATAAGTCATCCACCGCTGTCTCTGAATCCACTGTTTCCAATCCCGCGACTCCATCTACTAAATCCTCTGCAATACAAAAGACCCTTGTATTTACCAGATCCAAGGTCCCGGAGACCTTGAAGCTAAAGGGTTTCAGCTCAACTGACGAAACAGTCCCAACCCTAGGTTCAGTAGACCTTAGAATACACACCGACAACGACCAAAGCCACAATATAAAACACAAGTTTCATGTGGTTGGCGAAGTAGACCTACCTTATAACGGAATACTCGGTAATGATCTACTGAGCACATTCCAAGGTAGCATCGATTTTACGCAAAAAATCCTCAGATTAGGTAGGCAAAGAATCCAAATCTTCTTTTCCGAACCTTACTATGTCAATCCGGCTCGTTCTGAAAAAGTGATCGAATGCACTGTATCAAATCCCGACCTTAAAGAAGGACTCATCCTAGATCAGAGCCCATCCGAAAACCTCCTAATAGCTAATTGTCTCGTCCTTGTAAAACCCAACGACAGAGTAAAGATCACTGTAGCCAACACCTCTGAATTCACGGTGAACCTGAAAACAAACCTTAACCTAGTACTTACTCCTATTGATACCATTCGTTCAAAAGACCTTGAAGCCTCTGTCCCGATGAATTACGCCAATCATCATTCTAAAGATAGAAACTCTGTGGAAAGAACACAAAAAGTTTTGAACCTCTTGAGAATGGATCACCTTAATAACGAGGAGACTAACGCTCTCCTTCAACTCTGTTCGGACTACTCCGACATCTTTCATCTGCCAGATGAAAACCTTTTATATACCAACGCCATTAAACATGACATAAAAACTACCTCCGAAGTACCCATCCATACCAAGTCCTACAGATTTTCTGAAGTCCATAAGAAAGAAGTAGATAAACAAATAGTTCAAATGCTGGACCAAGGTATAATTGAACCTTCCATGTCACCCTGGTCCTCTCCTATATGGGTGGTACCCAAAAAACTCGACGGTCATTCAGTAGAGAAACCAGTGGTCATCGCGAAGTACAACAGGTACATGGGCAGTGTTGATCTGAAAGATCAAAAACTGTCCATGTACCTGTTGGAGAGAAAACGCGGTACTAAATGGTACATAAAAGTTTATAGGCTTACTTAACATAAGCGTTAAACGCTCATGTTATTTATTGCGCCAACATTAGAAATTGCCAAAAAAATTACCCACACAGAGTTCAGGTGTGCACTGGCTCAGGAGATCATAGAACTGCATGGTAGTCAGCCAGGCCACGCACGCGCCCTGCAACCATTCCACCTGTATCGCGCTTGGATCGAAGCTTGGGTCACTTCCCCGTCACCAACCTAAAAGACGGGGAAAGGACATCCACCAAGACGAACAAGCACAAAAGAGGGCGGTGCGAGCAGAGCAAAAACAATTTTACTAATATCATCTGCAGCCAGTGCGATGGGTACTTCTACGTCAACGAATGTTGGCGTGATTATCATACGTTAGTGATTTTTTTATTTATTTTTTTGTAAATTTAGTTTAAAACTATCGATAATATCGATAGTTTTTTTTTGCCAGGAACAATACTATCGATAGTATCGAAACTATCGATAGTTTATTCTTCGTGACCAACAATACTATCGATAGTATTGCTATTAAGCAATAGTATTGCCTGAATCTAAACTATCGATAGGCTATCGATACTATCGATATGACGTCAACTATCGATAGCCTATCGATAGGCTATCGAAAGCCGACTATCGATTGGCATCACCGATATTATTACGCTATAAAAATAGCGTAATTATGCAAGCATTAAAGGTCCGGGCTTGTCCCGTGATTGAGCCGAGAGACATAAAAATATTACGTAAAAAAAATAGCGTGATAAAAATAATAATATTATTACGCTATTTTTATTCGTATTCGTATTTTTCTTCATAATATGAAGCAAGATACGAATAAGAATTACACAAAAAAAGAACACTTATATATTGTCCTGATCAGCTATTAGGCAGTCAAACGATTTTTATAAGATTTGAGAATTGTCGTGCATCGATACTTGAATGAGAATGGAAAACCGGCTGTTTTTAATGGCAATATACCAGGAAAAAAAGCGTTTGGCCGCATAATGCCTATTTGCAAAATGGCCACCGGGTCTCGAAAGGACGACTTCGGAAAATGCCCACTTAGCTAAAGGACTACTTCGCGTAATGCCTAATTCGCTAAAATACCAATTTCAATTATGCAAATTGGTCTTTAGCTAAGTAGCCATTAGGCTACTTAGCCAAAGGACTAATTCATGAAAGGACTACTTCGCGAAAGGACTAATTCGCAAAATGGCCAATTGGTATTATTCATATTTTCTCAAAAAAGAACATTAACCAAAAACATTTATTCCTACATAAAATGTAACTAACAATCCGTTAATATGTATAACGCAAAGTAATCTATATTAATAATTTCGTCAAGGGGTACGGTAGACTAGATCGAAACCTTATATGAATAACAAAACATAAAAAAATATTGATTTTGAGTCGACAACATATATCCGCAAAATTCGGTTTGTCGAGTATTTTGTTAAATTTTAATGGTGCTGATAGACAAATTGCAGTCGCCATATTCATAAACGTCACTCACACCGGATGACATCTTGAGTACATACGTTCCGTTTCAGCTATTAACGTACTCTGGTTAAGTGTTTTTTCTTAAAACCTGAGATTGGCCAATTGCCATAACATTAAATAAATATAAATAAAATACTGTCCTTAAAAGGTTAAGGACAGTATTTATTTAACTTAACTTTTAAGGAAAAGTTTAAGTTGAAGTTCTTTTCGAATGTTATTTTACATATTTCAGTATCCATTTAGTTTTGTATAGTAAATATATATCATAATAACTAAATGGATATCATGCCGAAAATCGTAAGTATTTTATAAAATGAATGTCTTCCATCATTTTTTTGTTTGATGATACCTACATCTTTTGTTAACAGCCGAATCTTCTGGCATTTGGTAAACATTGCCACAATGTGGAAAATGGATGCAGCGACGAGCTCTTCGTAAAGATAGTGCGTAGTGATGGTGTTTTAGTAGGTAGATAGCTAGGTTAGTAGGTTGTGTTATTAAGTAAATTTTGTTCTAAGTTTTCTTTTTATGGTGTGAATTGTAAGAATTTCTGCATTCAAATAAAATATGCACTTATCTACTTCCAGCGGCATGCAATTTTCAAATGCAATTGTGCAGACGATATATAGAATGCGAAAACATTATACTCGATAAGCGGTTCAATATTTTTTCTCTTAGACCCGACAAAAATTATTATAGTTAGATAATTTAATGTGGGTAACGAAGGGTTGAAGCTAATCGAAGAGTCACTGGTGACTGATGATGTCTCTTTGGACAAAGGGGACAAAAGAACAAGTTGACGCAGCTCTAAGAATCACTGCTGACTGATGTTTCTTTAGAAGAAGAGGAGAAAGAGAACATAGTAAATGGTTGGCAGACTACTGAAGAAGCGTAAATATTCAAGCAGATTCAGTACAAAACATCAACTCCCTAGGACTATATACCAGTATCAGCACATTCAGTTAGTTTTTTTTTTTTTTTTTTTTTTTTTTTGGCTCTGCACGATTTGTGCATTGGCCACAGACAGTAGGTAGTGATTGGGAACAAAAGGTAAGGAAACGGTGGGAAGGAATAATTGAATTTAATACTAGGATCAGGTAAGTAGGTAAGTATATAATATGTGTTATAATTTTATATTGTTTAGAGTTATATAAGTAGATAGAATATCATATATATCAATATTATTAAAAGATAAAAGAATATTTATAGACGTCGGGAAAGGGATACGGAGTGATAGAAGAGATGCTAGGAAAGAGGATCGATTAAAAGCAGGGCAAGCAAAGAAAATGTGGTTTAAATCTCCCACAGCACCACATTCACATAAGTCATTATTTTTTATTTTAATTCTAGATAGGTGTGCAGGAGTGCATGTGTGTCCAAGTCTCATACGAACAATGCTAGAAGTTGACCTTTTATTCAATTTAATTTTAAAGAACCACGGCTTTCTCGGTAACGATGGTTGGATGTTTCTATAATGAGTACCCTTATTAAGGTTATTGCTAGACCAGTCTTCTTCCCAAGAGTTTCGAAGAAAAATCTTGGGGAGACAGACCAAATCGTGGGGAAATGTTTTATACGGAAACATGTCTCCGGAGTGTATTGCGTCTTTTGCTAATTCATCAGCTTTTACATTTCCTAATATATTATTATGGCCAGGAACCCATATAAAGTGAACAATCATACCTTTTAATAATATTTTGTGAAGTAAGTTTCTGCATTCTAAAATTACTACGTTATTCGAGTTACATACAAATGGGAGTTTATTTAATGCCTGTAAAGCGCTCTTTGAATCAGTGAACACAACCGTTTTTTTTAGGTTCATAATTAATACGTACTCCAAAGATTTTAAAAGGCCGAAGCATTCTCCCGTGTAAACAGATGTTTCTGGAGGAAGCTTGACTTTTTGAATTATCCTGTATTGCTGGTGGTATACACCTACACCAACGCGGCCCGAAAGGGAGTGTTTAGATGCGTCACTAAATATATAATGCCAATTGTTCCAATCTTTTTCAAGAATATTGCACAATGAGGCGTTGGCATTAACATCATTTTTTAAGTTATCTAGGAGATCAAGATATACAGTAGGAGAAAGGACTAAAGATTCAAAGTTATGGCAAAATATCGGTAGGTATTGGGATCTGTGGAAGGGGGCTTGGAGAGACGAGAACTTGCGAAAACTTACAATGAGGCACGGGGTTTTTTTATGGGTCCAATATGGAGATGTTTCAATGAAGTTCGAAAGTAATTTCAATCTTACTTCAAGGGGATGGTTTGTAAGTTGTAGGGCACGAAATAAAAACTTATCACATAGATATTGTCGTCGGAGAGACAGAGGGGGATCACAGCATTCAACCAGCAATGCATTAGTTGGACTAGATTTCATGGCGCCTGTCACTATTCGTAAGGCTTTCGACTGAACCTTATTAAGCAAACTCAACCCCATGATGCTGCAGGGTTCAAGTAAGAAAGTCCCGTAATCGAGAATACTTCGGATTAGGGCATTGTAAAGTAATTTAAGGGAGAAGGGATGAGCTCCCCACCAGACACCCGAAAGACACCTTAAGATATTTATATAACGTTCACATTTAGCAGTAAGGTAGTAGCAATGAGGGAGTCCAGACATTTTTGAGTCCAATATGACACCTAAAAATTTAGCTTCTTTATTAGAAGGAATTTGTCTACCGTCGAATATAACAGATATAGGAGGAGGAAAACGCATCCTCGAGAACAAAACAGCAGAGCTCTTGCTTACAGATAAGCTTAATCCGTTATAATCTAGCCAGGTTTTTAAGAGTTTCAGGGATGAGGACAAAGATAAACATAATTTCTGTATATTATTGCCAGAGACGTAAAATAGTAAATCATCTGCATATTGTAAAATATTAAAATTTTCTATACCTATTATGGATGATTCTAGATCGTAAGTGTAAATATTATATAGTAGCGGACTTAAAACAGAACCTTGAGGAAGCCCCTTCCATAACATTCTCGATGTAGTAGTCGAATCACCTTTGGGAACATGTACAGATCTACCGGACAATAGGTTAATAATAAAATTTATAAATAATGGGGGAATTTGAAGATTAAGAAGTTTATTTTTTAGGATTGGCAACACTACATTGTCATATGCTGCTGATATGTCCAAGAAGACAGCTAATATTGAATCATTTTTGGAAAAAGCTAAACGAATATCAGTGGAAAAAATGGAAATGCTGTCCATACAACTTTTGCCTTTTCTGAATCCGTATTGGCTATGTGACAGCAAGCCTTCATTTTCAATGTACCATTCTAACCTATTTTTGACAAGATGTTCAGCTAATTTAGCAATTACGGGTGATAAGGCTATAGGGCGATATGACGTTGCATCAGAAGGAGATTTATTCGGTTTTAAAATCGGTATCACCTCTTGGGATTTCCAAAATGAAGGGATAATTCCACAGTGGAAGACAGAGTTAATAAGTTTGAGAACGTAACCAAGAGTGGGATCACTAAGATGAGAGAAAAAGGAGTAAGGAATGCCATCAGGGCCAGGAGCAGAATCCTTTACTCTGGATAAAATACCCTTTAACTCATAGAGGCTAAAAGGACTACAGATGCTAGATTGTTTTGAGTTTAAAGAATCTAAAGGAATATTACAACATATATCATTTTGAGGAACAAAAGAGGGAGCTAAAATGTCCATAAATTTTTCTAGAGTAGGATCATGTAGAAACCTAGATTTGGATTCTCTAAATGCTGATCTGAATCTTCGAATATTGTTCCAAACATCTTTTGCTGGAACATCAGGTGATAAAGAAGAACAAAATTGTTTCCAGCCTTCCCATTTTTTCTTTTTAAGTAGTTTACGGGTAGATTTTATACTTTCAGCCAAAATATCAAAGTTTGCAGCAGTTGAACAAATTTTATATGTATGCTCAGCTTGTTTTCTTTGTTTAATTGCAGCAGAGCATTCTTTATCCCACCATGGCGGAGATGGAATGCCTTTAGGGGAGTTATTTTTTATGGGAAAAATATTATCAGCAACCTTTAATAATAATGTAGCTAGTGCTTCTGCACATAAATAATGGTCATTTCCATGTATATTAGGAAGGGATGATAAATTTTGATCTACTTGGTCCTTGTATAAAGACCAATTTGTATTGGAGTTAAGTTTATATTTAAGCCGAGGAGTATGGTTCATAGTATTTTTGTTAAAATTTGTTGTAAAGGTGATCAATATAGGGAAGTGGTCACTACCACAGCTGGAAGACAAAGTAGACCAATTTACTGCAGAAGACAAATTTGGAGTAGAGATACTTAGATCAGGAGCACTCAAGCCCTCATGAGGCTGAGTCCTACGAGTTGGTTCACCAGAGTTAAGTAAACATAAATTTTCATTGTCAATAATGTCTAAAATTCTTGAACCATAATGATTTGAACGGGAACTTCCCCAGGATACATGCTGTGCATTAAAATCTCCCATTATTAAATAAGGTTTAGGTATATCACGAAGAATATTTTCTACCTCATCAAAAATAGAGGTTGATGGGTGAGGAATATAAATAGATAAAAAACAAATACCATTTATACTTACAGCAATAATAGAAAAGTCACTACTATGTTGAGGGATTGGAACATGTTTGAAGGGAGTTGCATGGCTAATGAGAATGGCTACGCCTCCATAACCATCACTTCTGTCCTCCCTTATTGAAGAATAGCCAGATATTTTAAAATTAGAGTTAGGCTTAAGCCATGTCTCTTGAAGAGAGACTATAAAAGGACAAAATTTATTGATTAAATATATCAAGTCAGTTTTTTTACTATAAACACTACGGCAGTTCCACTGAATTGCTATGGACCTTCCGTCCATCTTTGTCATTCAAATTATTAGTAACCACATTCTTCATTAGGATGGCAGCGTTGGACGGTGAAGTTATATTATTATCATAATCATTCAGAGAGTTAATTAAAGTCAGAATTAGTTCTTTTAAAGATAAATTAGATAGGAAGCTGTTATTATTACTATTTATGAGGGCACATCCATTATCGGGAGAAGGACCGTCATAGTCTTTTATTAAAGAGTTATGGGCCTCACGGTCATAACCTTTTTCGAGTTGACGAGGAGTACTTGGTTTTTTAAAAATTGTTTTTTTATAAGATAGTGTGTCAGGTGATTTTTTGGAAGAAAAGGCAATTGGATTGGCGTTTGATCTAGAAGTGGGACTCGACATCAGTACGTCAGCGTAGGATTTAGACACAGGGGGATGTAATTTTAAGGCTTCAGCATAGGATATACATTTTTTAGCCATAGATTCCTTAATGGATTTTTGTCTAAGAAATTCAGGACATTTTCTGTTGTTAGCGAAATGAGATCCTGTACAGAGGCAACAATATCCATCTTCGGGATTCACAGAACAAGCCTCACCTGAATGGGCTTGGCCACATTTATAGCACCTAGGAGTAGATCTGCATTGTGTTTTGATATGCCCATATCGACAGCAGTTAAAGCATTGGACAGTGGGGTAGATATAAAGGTCAACTGGGATGGAATTATAGCACACATAGATGCGGGGGGGTAAGAGTTGACCATCAAAGGTAACCACAACTGTTTCAATTGGAATAAATTCTGTTTTACTGTTTACTATGGTTTTTTTTCTGAGCCGTCTTACCTTTATTATTTTTCCACAGCCCAGAGGGACTGTGATGTTATTTATAATGTCTTCATCGGTCCATTCTGATGGTATGCCTCTAACCACTCCCATGCGGGTCACATTAAAAATAGGGACAAAGGCACGGTATTTATGGGATTTTAGAGTATTGCTTGATATGAATGAGTTGGCCGCATCAAAATTAGAAAAAGATATACTGATTCTGTTTCGACCGATTTTTTTAACACTTCCGTCTATGATGTATTTGAAATTATTTTTTTTCAAGAAGAAGCCAAATCCAATGGAATTCATAAAGGGATTCTCATCAGGGGATGATTGTTCCCTCTGAACATGTATTACATAAGGGGCTGAATCCGTAGCTTGATAATAAATTCTGCCGGACTGGCGAGTGCCCTCCTGCACACCTATATTTGATGCATCGGATATTGGAACAGAAGGCTCCACTTCATTTATTAAACTCATATTTGGGTTTGAAGGATGGATTTCGCATTGACAATCTACATCGGTAATTTTTTCTGTTGTTGTTAACTTGTTTTGCCGCCTTTTTTTTTTATTGCAATGTTTGCAAATTTTTTTTGTTGATGTTCTACGGCGCTTTACACTTTTATTATTTAAAGAGCAATCTGTATCTCCTAATGATTCCTCAGTATCCATGCCCGAGTTATTATGTATAGTAACATAATTACTTACCTGGGGGACTGTGCCCCCAGGATCGTGCGGCTCGTTCATACACGAAGTAATAAATAAATAAAAACTTACCAATTAATCGCCAACAAAGATAAACTATATAATAATAATAATATATATACACTAATATTACAAACTAACTATATTTTACAACTTAACTGATCCAATATTTATAAGAAATTAATTTATAAAAAAGCAAGATCGGAAATAACAACCGGTCGATTTAACGTTTCCCGCGCTTTTTTTCTTCAGTTAGTTCTATGATTTTTTATAAATATGTTAAATGTCAAGCACTTAATTTTTTAGATGAAAAAAATTATAAATTATTAAAAAAAAAATTGTCATAATAGGACGGTGTATATAGACAACAAATCGAAGTCAGGGTAATCTTCCGACAAAATCGGTCTATTGTTATCTTATCCTGTGTTCACCCATGGCCAGCTCTATGTTGCCTTTCGATGATGTAAAAATCCAAATTATCAATACCACTTAACAAGACTTGAAAGGTGTTAAATATTTAACGAAAAATGTTGTATATAGAAACATTTTATGATAATCAACCTGTGAATATCTATACGTATAATAAATCTGTAGAGAGGTAAATTCTGTACATGAAATATATTTTCAAAATAACTATCAGGGGGTGATTAGTGATCGATACTGATGCCAAAAATGCAATCAGTAAAATTTTTGTCTGTCTGTCTGTATGTTCCTTATAGAAACAAAAACTACTCGACGGATTTTAACGAAACTTGGTACAATTATTCTTCATACTCCTGGGCAGGTTATAGTACACTTTTCATCACGCTACAATCAATAGGAGCAGAGTAGTGAAGGCAAATGTTGGGAAAACGGGAGAAGTAATTTTTCTAGAGTAGGATCATGTAGAAACCTAGATTTGGATTCTCTAAATGCTGATCTGAATCTTCGAATATTGTTCCAAACATCTTTTGCTGGAACATCAGGTGATAAAGAAGAACAAAATTGTTTCCAGCCTTCCCATTTTTTCTTTTTAAGTAGTTTACGGGTAGATTTTATACTTTCAGCCAAAATATCAAAGTTTGCAGCAGTTGAACAAATTTTATATGTATGCTCAGCTTGTTTTCTTTGTTTAATTGCAGCAGAGCATTCTTTATCCCACCATGGCGGAGATGGAATGCCTTTAGGGGAGTTATTTTTTATGGGAAAAATATTATCAGCAACCTTTAATAATAATGTAGCTAGTGCTTCTGCACATAAATAATGGTCATTTCCATGTATATTAGGAAGGGATGATAAATTTTGATCTACTTGGTCCTTGTATAAAGACCAATTTGTATTGGAGTTAAGTTTATATTTAAGCCGAGGAGTATGGTTCATAGTATTTTTGTTAAAATTTGTTGTAAAGGTGATCAATATAGGGAAGTGGTCACTACCACAGCTGGAAGACAAAGTAGACCAATTTACTGCAGAAGACAAATTTGGAGTAGAGATACTTAGATCAGGAGCACTCAAGCCCTCATGAGGCTGAGTCCTACGAGTTGGTTCACCAGAGTTAAGTAAACATAAATTTTCATTGTCAATAATGTCTAAAATTCTTGAACCATAATGATTTGAACGGGAACTTCCCCAGGATACATGCTGTGCATTAAAATCTCCCATTATTAAATAAGGTTTAGGTATATCACGAAGAATATTTTCTACCTCATCAAAAATAGAGGTTGATGGGTGAGGAATATAAATAGATAAAAAACAAATACCATTTATACTTACAGCAATAATAGAAAAGTCACTACTATGTTGAGGGATTGGAACATGTTTGAAGGGAGTTGCATGGCTAATGAGAATGGCTACGCCTCCATAACCATCACTTCTGTCCTCCCTTATTGAAGAATAGCCAGATATTTTAAAATTAGAGTTAGGCTTAAGCCATGTCTCTTGAAGAGAGACTATAAAAGGACAAAATTTATTGATTAAATATATCAAGTCAGTTTTTTTACTATAAACACTACGGCAGTTCCACTGAATTGCTATGGACCTTCCGTCCATCTTTGTCATTCAAATTATTAGTAACCACATTCTTCATTAGGATGGCAGCGTTGGACGGTGAAGTTATATTATTATCATAATCATTCAGAGAGTTAATTAAAGTCAGAATTAGTTCTTTTAAAGATAAATTAGATAGGAAGCTGTTATTATTACTATTTATGAGGGCACATCCATTATCGGGAGAAGGACCGTCATAGTCTTTTATTAAAGAGTTATGGGCCTCACGGTCATAACCTTTTTCGAGTTGACGAGGAGTACTTGGTTTTTTAAAAATTGTTTTTTTATAAGATAGTGTGTCAGGTGATTTTTTGGAAGAAAAGGCAATTGGATTGGCGTTTGATCTAGAAGTGGGACTCGACATCAGTACGTCAGCGTAGGATTTAGACACAGGGGGATGTAATTTTAAGGCTTCAGCATAGGATATACATTTTTTAGCCATAGATTCCTTAATGGATTTTTGTCTAAGAAATTCAGGACATTTTCTGTTGTTAGCGAAATGAGATCCTGTACAGAGGCAACAATATCCATCTTCGGGATTCACAGAACAAGCCTCACCTGAATGGGCTTGGCCACATTTATAGCACCTAGGAGTAGATCTGCATTGTGTTTTGATATGCCCATATCGACAGCAGTTAAAGCATTGGACAGTGGGGTAGATATAAAGGTCAACTGGGATGGAATTATAGCACACATAGATGCGGGGGGGTAAGAGTTGACCATCAAAGGTAACCACAACTGTTTCAATTGGAATAAATTCTGTTTTACTGTTTACTATGGTTTTTTTTCTGAGCCGTCTTACCTTTATTATTTTTCCACAGCCCAGAGGGACTGTGATGTTATTTATAATGTCTTCATCGGTCCATTCTGATGGTATGCCTCTAACCACTCCCATGCGGGTCACATTAAAAATAGGGACAAAGGCACGGTATTTATGGGATTTTAGAGTATTGCTTGATATGAATGAGTTGGCCGCATCAAAATTAGAAAAAGATATACTGATTCTGTTTCGACCGATTTTTTTAACACTTCCGTCTATGATGTATTTGAAATTATTTTTTTTCAAGAAGAAGCCAAATCCAATGGAATTCATAAAGGGATTCTCATCAGGGGATGATTGTTCCCTCTGAACATGTATTACATAAGGGGCTGAATCCGTAGCTTGATAATAAATTCTGCCGGACTGGCGAGTGCCCTCCTGCACACCTATATTTGATGCATCGGATATTGGAACAGAAGGCTCCACTTCATTTATTAAACTCATATTTGGGTTTGAAGGATGGATTTCGCATTGACAATCTACATCGGTAATTTTTTCTGTTGTTGTTAACTTGTTTTGCCGCCTTTTTTTTTTATTGCAATGTTTGCAAATTTTTTTTGTTGATGTTCTACGGCGCTTTACACTTTTATTATTTAAAGAGCAATCTGTATCTCCTAATGATTCCTCAGTATCCATGCCCGAGTTATTATGTATAGTAACATAATTACTTACCTGGGGGACTGTGCCCCCAGGATCGTGCGGCTCGTTCATACACGAAGTAATAAATAAATAAAAACTTACCAATTAATCGCCAACAAAGATAAACTATATAATAATAATAATATATATACACTAATATTACAAACTAACTATATTTTACAACTTAACTGATCCAATATTTATAAGAAATTAATTTATAAAAAAGCAAGATCGGAAATAACAACCGGTCGATTTAACGTTTCCCGCGCTTTTTTTCTTCAGTTAGTTCTATGATTTTTTATAAATATGTTAAATGTCAAGCACTTAATTTTTTAGATGAAAAAAATTATAAATTATTAAAAAAAAAATTGTCATAATAGGACGGTGTATATAGACAACAAATCGAAGTCAGGGTAATCTTCCGACAAAATCGGTCTATTGTTATCTTATCCTGTGTTCACCCATGGCCAGCTCTATGTTGCCTTTCGATGATGTAAAAATCCAAATTATCAATACCACTTAACAAGACTTGAAAGGTGTTAAATATTTAACGAAAAATGTTGTATATAGAAACATTTTATGATAATCAACCTGTGAATATCTATACGTATAATAAATCTGTAGAGAGGTAAATTCTGTACATGAAATATATTTTCAAAATAACTATCAGGGGGTGATTAGTGATCGATACTGATGCCAAAAATGCAATCAGTAAAATTTTTGTCTGTCTGTCTGTATGTTCCTTATAGAAACAAAAACTACTCGACGGATTTTAACGAAACTTGGTACAATTATTCTTCATACTCCTGGGCAGGTTATAGTACACTTTTCATCACGCTACAATCAATAGGAGCAGAGTAGTGAAGGCAAATGTTGGGAAAACGGGAGAAGTTACTCCATTTTTTAAGCTTCCGTCGCGTGTGCAGCCTTAATGGTTAAAGTTACATAGAAATCATGTATGACGGAAATAGTCTTTTTAATATTGACCATAAACGCGGGTGACACCGCTGGCACAGCTAGTAGAGAAAAACTAATTATGAATGTTGAAGAGGCGAGTAAGGTGTGTAAGGATCGTGCCATATGGCGTTCGTTTCTCTCTGCTTACCTCGCTAGGTAAGTGGCGTGAAGTTTAGTTTAGAGAATATTTATGATTATGTCATAATAAGTACCTTTGCCAACTTCTCGGGCGAGTGAGTACTCATTGAAAAATTGCAATGGTTTTACTTGGCTTCTCAACATCATTA
The DNA here is from genome assembly GCA_951394215.1 of Glyphodes perspectalis. NCBI lineage: Eukaryota > Metazoa > Arthropoda > Insecta > Lepidoptera > Crambidae > Glyphodes > Glyphodes perspectalis. Next base: position 3,029,433 of record OX596218.1, read on the forward strand.
TTGATTTAGCCAGTTTGTTTACCAAAGAGAAAAGATCTTTTTTTTTTCAATAATAGTAAGTAATAAACCAAACCTACCTACCAAAGTTAAGAAAAAGACTGAGTGCTTAAAACAGAGAGGTTTACAGGAAATAAACCATAAAAGCTATTTGTTTTGTTAATTTATTTTGAATGTTGATTTAAAATTAAAATTATAATTATTAAACACAATGAACGATGCTATACGAATCTATGCCTTGCTTTGCCTATAATATTCCTTGAAAACCGATAACTACAGAAATATCTACCTACATGTGTATTATCACATTTTACCCGAGCGAAGCCGGGTTTTCATCTAGTTTATAGATATTTTTGATATTTCTTATATTACACATAATCCAATAATATATTTTTTATGGTTAAAATAATACTTGGACAAACTTATTGGTTGACTCATAACTAGTACCGCCATCTAGTTGGTAGACTCGTTACTAAAAATTATGACATTTCCTAATGAAGTAACGACTAGATAAAGGAAACTAAATAGCTTATTATTTCCTTTCCTTCTTCATTTTCAACTAGGTAAACTCTAGGTTATAATATATTCAATTAATTTATATAGAATGGTAATGTTGATTTAAACAATGCGTAAATCGAAACGACACATTAGGAATAATAAGGAAAAATTTGGGTAGTTTTCTTTGCGATAATTAAGACTAAGATTAAATATTAGTGAATGTCATAATTTGTTGAGTTTCTTATATTTCTATTGTTGAAAATGGAAGAAGAAACATTACTTTTTTAAACAAATCAAAAAGGTAATGATTGCCTTTTGTATCACGAACATAGATATAACAAAACTAAGCGAAGAAATAAAAATGGAAGTTCATTGTGGCGCTGTGAAAAAAAAGTGATTGTAGTGCAACGGTGACTTTGGATGTTAATTTAAAGAAGATATCAAGGCAATCAGAACATAAATGTCTGGCTCATCAAGAGAAAAACAACGTTTTAATTAAAATTAACAAATTAAAAAAACAAGTAACAAAACAAGTAAGTTACGTCGTCGTAGCGGCCCGTAACGACCATAACCTAAACGGTTATGATAGCAATAAGTGTAGAGTGTAAGAAGTAGGATAATCTAGAGATAAGCTTCGTATGTAAAAAATGTATTAAAATAAATCAGTCTCTTCCTAACCTTCATCGTGGGCACAGCCCTTGTTTGTATTTTTAAAAAACCTATTTGCCAGAGCCGCAGCCTAACTGGCGCAGTCTTAGAGGATCCGCTTCCTAACTAAACGGTTTCGCGATTAATATCATCGATACCGCGGCGCGGAGACACGAACCTTTCGCTGGTTCTGGTGAAGAATAAGGAGCCAACACCACAAGGAAGAACTCGACTCACTTTGCTACTGGACATGCTCGCGAGGTAAGCATACAACATTGTTGCCCCGAGATTCCTTCTTGAATTTCCTTCCTTTACTTTCCTTTAACTAAATAAACATAACTTTTTATTTAGATAAACAAACTTAATTAAATTAGTTACCTCTTTTTTTTTGTTATATCTTAAAATAGATAAGTGCCCTCTGAGATTAGATAAAATGGCTACTGACCAGAAGGCAGATAAGATGTCAGCTCAAATCGCGACAATTGATTACGAAACAATGTCAATACTACTTCCCTCATACGACGGGAATAGTAAGACACTTGTTTTTTATATACAGAGTGTTGAAAACGCTCTGGAATTAATCCAAAATAAAAACGATGCGAGCATCGTTAAGTGGAAAAGCTGTTGAAGCTTTATCGGAATGCACAAATTTTAGGACGTGGGAAGATATCAAATAAATTTTAATTCGAAGGTTTGGTGACTTCCGGGACGAACTCCAGGTAGTCCAAGAACTAATACAATTAAAAAAGATAAGGACGTTGAAGTTTTTGCGGAAAAGATACGAGAACTACATTCAGTTTATTCATTCATTTATTTAGATCCTTTAAAGAGGTCATATTACAAACAAATGGCAATGACCGTCTTTTTAGATCAATTAGATCCAATAGTAGCTTTAACAATAAAAACCCAAGCTACAAACTCGTTGGAACAAGCAATTATAATCGCTAAACGAGAGGAACTTAAGGAAAAACAACGGAAGTTAGCCGATGCAACCAAGTTAAATAATAAACAATCCCTTGCATATCCCAACGGTTCGAGGCCTAACTTTAAAATATACCCGCAAAGTTTTTCCGCCCCACCGCAAAATCAAAGGCCATTCAGCAGGCCAGCACCGAACGTTTCATTCCAAAATAGGCCCTCAACATCAACAGCAAATAAACCCGTGCAAGCTAATTTTCAATCTAGACCCCCAGTATACGGCAATAGGCCCCCAGTGCAATATGCACCCATAATCTAGTCTGAATGACCTCATTTAGAAGACCAAAGAGATACCAGAACTAGAAGCAGAATTCACCATTGCATCTAAGCCAAGCTGGTTGTCAGTATGATGGTACATCATCATCGCACTAGCTGGAATAGCGGGAGCAACGTGGTGGTACCGACGCCGAAGTAGTTCTCCACAAGAAGCAGCACCTGCGGTAGACATCGAGCTCCAGTCGCAAGAGCCATCGCGACAGCCGTCGAAGTCAGCGGTGCTCCTCCATCTTAAGGGGGGAGGAGTTACGTCGTCGTTATTTTGTGTAACAATGAATGACTGGATACAACTAGTTCAGTCTTCCAAAGTTAAAAACCCCTTTGAAGTGATACCTATGAAGCAAGAATAGTTTCTTAAATTCTTTGAATTAAGTTCGAAAAAAGGGCTGTTCACTATCAAAAAGAAATACGTCTCTGGAAGCAAATTCCTATGGCAACCTGTAAAGTGGTTGCAATAAAGAAAGCCCGTTGGAGAAATATATTTCAAGACAAACCTTGACAGTGACACTCCATTTAAAGTAATAAACTTCATGAAAAAAGGCAAATTTGTTTTAGATAACATACTGTTAGAACCACCAGTGTCCAGAGAGCCATTGCCAGTAAGGAATGTGGAAATGTTTATTTTTTTCTTGTCATTTGGACCAATTTCGTAAATTCAAAAAGAATGTAGGATTTAATTTATATTTCGAAGAAGAAAACACAGAAAAATAAGAAATTTAGAAATGTTTATTTTTTTCTTCTTTGGTACAATTTCGTAAATTCAAAAAGTACCTATATAAGATTCAGGTTTTTCTGATTTGGTTTTTATTTAAATTCAATTATTACAGTTTGATTTTAGTCTTCCTTCAGGGAATAAATATTCGACGACAAACAAGTCGTCGGTGAACAACTGGATAAGCCTGTTTTTTAAATGCATTAACAAATATAACATTTATTTTGTAACGTAGACTTAAAACAGCTCCTTAAAGAACCTTAATCCAGATATTAAAAAAGTAATCATCATTAATCTCGATTTACCAATAGATTGTAACCTTTAAATTCGCTGCCCTGAAAAGTATGCATAAATGACATATCAACTTATGCACGCCAGGTACGGATATATAAGCACATAATATTTGTTAGTACATAAACGACATAGAATTAAATTAGTTGACAAAAAAGAAATCTTAACTTTCCTGGCTTGTTGTGTCGCATAAAGACCAAGGTCTTTACGGAAAGTACTGCGCTTTATTTGCCGTAGCTCCTAGAGGTGGTATACAGACAAAAATATCTTTATGTCGACTCGTAAAAGAACCGTTAAAAGCTTTTGATCATTTGCTTGGTGAAAATGGTGTTCTGCTAACACACCAGCGAAATAAAGGAACATCTATCAACGCAGAAAAATGTTTTTACAATGTGACCGATTAAATTATAAAGCGGTTGAAGAAATATTTGTTCAAGGATTAGGCAAAAAAACTCTCATATGTGAAGATGGATCCACTGAAAAAATCATAATTTTTTGTTCCATGTATTCCAGAAGAATTTTAAAAAACTCGATGACTAACTTCTCTTTTTTTGGTGATGGAACATTCAAATGTGTCCCTCAGCAATTTTATCAACTGTACACACTCCATGTTGATTTATTTTCAAACCAGGACACCACAACATTGTTCCTGTCATTTTTCCTTTACTACCGAACAAAACAGGGGCAACTTATGTTAGATTTTATTTACGCTAATTAGATCTAAATTAGGAGTTGAAATACAAAATTTCAAGTGTGAGACTAAGATGATCCGCACGGACCAAGGAACTAATTTTACCTCGGACTTGTTTAAAAAAACTTGTCAGTTTCTGAAAATAAAGAACCTATGGTCGTCCCCATATCATCCACAGACACAAGGAGCTTTGGAGCGGAGTCACTCAACTCTAAAGGAATACCTTAAGTCGTATATTGATGAGGATCAGTCAAAATGGCCGCGATATGTGTACACCGCAATGCTTGCTTATAACACATCTGTCCATACTACAACCCATTTCACACCCTACGAGTTAATGTTTGGTTGTAAACATTTTATCCCAAACTCCATTTACAATGAGCCTTCAGGAGCAACTTACCCTGATTATGTCCGCATGTTCCAGAGTCGCTTAAGGTACTCACGAGAATAAGCCCTGGAGTTTATTAAAAAATCAAAAGATACATCCAAAACCTATAGTACTCGCCCAAAAAAATATAAAGTCGGCGACTACGTGTATCTAAAAAATCACTTAAGATTACGGAAAGTACTATCCCGTCTTTGGAAGGGACCCTATAAAATCGTCAAGTTGAACGGTAATAATACACCTACCCTTTACAAGTGACGATACACCTACACGTTTACAAGTGACGCACACGGAAGTAGGAGATGGTTGGATCACTGTTTAGTATCCTAATCAGCCTAAAATACAATTTTGAATGCTAGGGTCTCCGAAGAGGGTTACATATTTGATCACTGACCGATATACATAGAATGTAACTTAGAGGTGGTGAGGCCTAAATGCATGGTGGTACTGCAGACAGAAATTCAGTTTTATGGGGTGAAAGAACAAAGTCTGAAACGCAATATTACCACAATCTTTGTAACAGGGAACTGCGGGATGTTGACTTCCCCCGCGATTTTACGTACTGTGCTAATGGTTTCTGTGGCTTGACCGAATATAGTTGTACTGGATCATATGTATGAGCAGATTGTAAGCATATTGTGTGAGGTAGCTAGGCAATCCAAAGTTACTCATAGAGGGGGACCGAAGCGGGGCGGCCGCGTATGTGGGTGGAACGAGTATGTTAAAAAAGCTCACTTTGAGGGCAAAAATAGTTTTAAGGTCTGGGTAATCTGCAACCGTCCCTCTTCGGGTCCTGTTTATGATGAAATGAGGGATAAGCGAAAAGTTTTTAAAAGCAGGCTTAAATTTTGTCAGCATAACACCAAGCAAATTATAATGGATAGGCTGCCGCGCGTCCTGTCCTTGTTTTACGCAATGTGTATTAGTCACTCTTACTTACCTTCAAATATGATGAAGACCATTATAGTTCCTATTGTGAAGAACAGGACGGGAGACATCTCTGATAAGAACAACTATCGTCACATTTCCCTTGCGAGTATCACAGCGAAGGTATTGGACGGTGTGCTTAATGTAGCATCAGGTGCGATTTTTTGACGCCGAGTGTATATGTATATACTAATACAGATAAAGATTAAATTTAATTGTTCTTTGATACTCCTTTTTATTACCTTTCTAATGATATCCAACACTATCCTCTAAATAAGGTGTAGAAAATTTTAAATAAGATTTTTAAATGGTGCGATTTTTTTGACGCCGAATGTATTTAATCAATAAATTTTGTCCTTCTCTTTTCAAGAGACATGAGAGGCTTAAGACTAACTCTAATTTTAAAATATCTGGCTATTCTTCAATAAGGGAGGACAGAAGTGATGGTTATGCTGTAAGTATAAATGGTATTTGTTTTTATCTATTTATATTCTTCACCCATCAACCTCTATTTTTGATGAGGTAGAAAATATTCTTCGTGATATACCTAAACCTTATTTAATAATGGGAGATTTTAATGCACAGCATGTATCCTGGGGAAGTTCCCGTTCTAATCATTATGGTTCAAGAATTTTAGATATTATTGACAATGAAAATTTATGTTTACTTAACTTTGGTGAACCAACTCGTAGGACTCAGCCTCATGAGGGCTTGAGTGCTCCTGATCTAACTACCTCTACTCCAAATTTGTTCTCTTCTGTAAATTGGTCTACATTGTCTTACAGCTATGGGAGCGACCACTTCCCTATATTGATCACCTTTACTACAAATTTTAACAAAAATACTATGTATCATACACCTCGGCTTAAATATAAACTTAACTCCAATACAAATTGGTCTTTATACAAGGAAGGACCAAGTAGATCAAAATTAATCATCCCTTCCTTATACAGGGTGGTCTAAAAGGTGACGACCAAAAATTTTTTTTGGATTCCTGACATCCGTGGGTACCTGGAAATACCCCATGTATGTTCCGCGATTTTTTGTAGTTTTCGAGTAATGATTTTTTTTTTCATTTTTTAGATCTTTCAGCTGAACCGAATTTTTTTTTTTTTTGCAAATTGTGCATATTTTTTTTAATTTTTGATTTTGTACCATAGTCCTTATGAGTTGTACTTCAACACATAAATTAATCAGCTTCTTACCATTAATGTAAATCATAAAAAATTTGATCGAAAGTTAATTTAGGTTAGAGTGAGTCAAGAGTTTAATTTAAAACTTTAAATTAAAAATAAATAAAAAAGTTTCATGACTTCTTAGTAATTTTAAAATCTTCGCGAGACCCTAAGCTTTAATTATAATACGGAAAAAGTAGTGTCCCTAACAAACAATGGACTTTACTTCCAACCTTTTAACTTTACCAGGTAATAAATAATAATAACGCCCGAATCACAAAGGACGTCGGCTGCGCAGAGCAAAGGAAGGAGGAGCGATACTGCGTCGTCTGTAGCGCGGCCTCTCACTCTCTCCTCAGTCGTCTTGCTCTGTCCATCTGGAATTACCGAGGCACTAACACGTCACATTCCTGATTGATTCCTCAGTTGTTTACAGCTTTCGCTAGTGTTACTACTGCTCCTGCTTTCGTTATCGATACTTCCTGATACTCTACAACTCTCGCTCGCTGACTGGACTCCGATTCTCCCTGTGCCTGATTGACCTGTGCTACTGTTTCGGACTTTGATTACCTGGTGATTTGGACAGTTGTTGTTGCAACTTTTACGGAGTTGCCCAAGGAAATGGTCGTTTAGCGGCAAGGCTTTATTCTGAGCGACAAGATCAGCGAGGAGAAGAGCGGGAATATTACCCAGATCATAAAGTGTTCATTTTACTCTTGCTAGAATAGTGACAATAATAGGTAATAATTACTGCCAATAAAAGGTTTGGCTATGCCAGCAACTGGTATTTGAGATATTTTTTTAACACATTTATTTTATTTTATGAAACTTCCATTAAATAAAATTAATCTGTTTAATATATTAATGACAAATATTTTATAATATTCTTCAAAGATTAGAAGAGCAATATAAATGCTCTTTTCTGTGTTAAAATAAGATTTTAGATGCAAATTGCCAACAATTGGGTGGTTTATACACCTCATAGTCAAAGTGAAATTTACACTTAGCCTAGTATAATAGAGTATTTATGAAAGTGGTACAAGGTCTGTTTTTTGTTATCTTTGGGACGGAACGCAAGCAAAGAGAGGATGCAATGAAATCTGTACTGTTTTTTTTAAGTATCTCAAAATGGTTGATGCCAGCCATGATGATATTGTTTTATACTGTGACAGTTGTGACGCACCATCAGAATGGCAAACTTTGATAGGTAACGCTCGAACTAATTCTAAAAAGTATGAGACAATTCTGTTAAATACAGAAATCGCAGACTGGAAATCGTATGCAACTCAAATCGTTTGAGGACAATGATGCCTGGGAGGTAGTACAACTATCATAGAAAAGTACTGTTGTTGCTTGTAAGTGCGTTTTCACTAAGAAGTTCACTGCTGATCACATTGTACCTCCCCCCATCGGTTCAATACTGCATCTCATTTGGCTGGACGCGATTGGGTTTATGGGTTTTTGAAAAGATATCCTGAATTAAACTTACGACACCCCAGCCATGGAATTTAATAAAACGCAGGTTGAACTTTTTTATAAGAACCTGCAAAACCTCTACAATAAATACAATTTTGCACCAGCCCGAATTTATAATTTGGATGAAAGTGGTGTAAATACCGTTCCTAAAAAAATTCCAAGAGTGATATCTGTGAAAGGAAAAAAGCTGGTTGGCAAGATTGTTTCCGCCAAAAGAGGTCTAACCATAACATTAGTATGTGCAATGAGTGCCACTGGAAACTTTGTTCCACCTGCTTTTATATTCCCCCGAAAAAGGATGGAACAACACTTATTAAATAATGCACCCGTTGGAAGTGTTGGAATGGTGTCCGATTCCGGGTTTATAAATACCGACCTCTTTGTGGAATACCTACACCATTTCAAAGATAATGTGCAGCCAACAAAAGACAATCCTGTGTTATTGGTTTTAGATAACCACAGCACCCATATTTCTCTGGATGCAGTTAACTACTGTCGTGATGTTGGCATCCATATGATTACCTTACCGCCACACAGGAGCCACAAAATGCAACCATTAGATCGTGTTTTTTTCGGCTCTTTAAAAGTTAAGTGTGCATATGAATGTGATAAATGGCTAAGCCACCATTCAGGTCGTGTGATTGGTCAGACTGAAATAGCACAGCTCGTAAACGAGGCCTTTCAAAAAGCAGCAACACTAAGTAATGCGATTTCAGGGTTCAAAGTTTCTGGAATCTGGCCAATAGATACAGATATTTTTTCAGAAGAAGATTTTGCAGCAGCGTCTGTTACCGATATGACTCTTGCTATAAACCCTCAGGTTGTCGGAGAATCTGCGGAAGTTCCCTCATCTGTAACATGGTCAGCAACAGAAGATTCCGCTACAACTTCTGCTAATATTTTTCCCGTTCTTTAATGCTTCGGTTGTTGAAGAGCCTGTGGTTCCACCTGAGACATCATCACCAATGAAAGATTTCACTTCAGCTCCAGATACCGACATCGTCCCCGTTCCAAATGCTCCGTTTGTAGAAGAACCTGTGGTAGGACATATTATGACGTCATCAGCAACAGACGATATGGCATCAGCTTCAATAATTTCCGACTCTTCAACAGATCAAAAATGTATGCCTTTATCGTCTATTCAACCATTGCCAAAAGCTACAACGCAAACTCGTCGGAAGAAAGGAATGAAATCTATCATTGTCACTGACAGTCCATACAAATTAGAATTAAAGAAGAAACAAGACGAAGACGAGAAATTAGCCAAAAAGAAAGTGCGGTTAGATTTAAAAGATTAACTTAAATCGAATTATACTAAAACTAAAACTACGAAGACTGCCAAGAGTAAGACTGATAAACATAAGAAGTCAGAAAATGCTGGAAATATAAAGAGAACCAAGAATAAGAGACCAGAACATAATGGCAAAGAATATTACTGTCCGTTATATGATGTCAAATATGTATATCCACCGCCCGAGGACTGGTTTGAATGCAACGTTTTACAAGGTCTGGAGGCACGAACAGTGCACTAGTTTTGAAGAGGGAATTTTTGTATGTGATTTATGCCAATGAAAATTTTGTTGATCTCAAGCTGATTCTAGTTTTTAGATTGTTGATTATTTAAGTAGGCATACAAATTTTAATAATAATAAATAAGAATATTGATATGTGACACAATGGTTAGTAAGGATCTTTTTATGTTATGCCGCGTACACTTACCCGCACTAATGCGTACTGTTACCCCTATGGTGGGGAAAGAGTACGCATTTTAAATATGTTTTATGTCACTCTGTCAGAAAGAATTTATATTATTGACAACATTGTTTCTATTTTTTTATTATTGATTATTAAATACTTTATCTAATTAGAGTCATCTTGTTTCATTTTTTTACATATTTGAAAGATTCAAAGCTCAAGTGCGCACACTTGATCCACATGACTATTCTTTTATTTTTTGTTACATTTTATTAAGAAGGCTGTTTAAAAGTACATTTTTGTATTTTTTCCATAAAGTATTAAAGTATTTTATAAAACGTTTATTAATCTTATATCTTATTTCTCACTTACATCTTATTTCATTTGAACGTCTTGGAATTTGGCTCTATGCCTAGTTCAGTATAAGTTTTGTACCAAAAAAAAATTTGCGAAATAAAGTAACCCTCCCCAAAGATAAACTTTGGCTCAAATTTAAAAAGAAATATATAACAAAACTGACACATTTTTTAATACAAATACAAATATACAAATACAAATATTTTATTTCGATAACTTAGTCTATTACAAATATCAGATGTAGGAACTTCCCTTTAGGCAAAACATTGCCTGTGGTAGGAAGAAAGGAAGAAAGATTTTTAAATCACTATAATTCTAAGAAGTCAATCAGAGTCTCTACACTAGTATACGAAAAAAGTAGTCAATTTAACCCGACCTTACGGTACTTCAAGTACAAAAAAATTTAGTTATTATTACACGAAGGCTGTTTCTATTCATTCGTTCCCTTATTTGAATAAGAAAAAAATATTAAAAGTATTATATGATTATCTTTAAAGCTATTTCGATTGCTTTAAATACAATAATCGTTACTTAACTACATGAAGACTGATTCTGTGTTAACTTTGACCTCAATAAATAAATAAATAATAAATAAATAAATAAATTCAGACTACATCACATACATTGATCTGATTCCGTGGTAAGTAACTTAAGCACTTGTGTTACAGATATCAGAAACAACAGTGGTATTACAAATAAATACTTAAATACTGAATATTAACACCCAGACACAGAACAAACACAAGTATTCATCACAAGAATATTTGTTCTGGGTGGGGATCGAACCCACAACTCTTGGCGCATGGGCAGGATCACTACCGAATGCGCCATCGAGCCAGTCGGAGTCGAAATGACTTTTATACATTGAATAAATGGCATCTTCAATGACTGTACGGAGGTTCCCCATTATGTACGAAAGTGCTCCACGCTGTGTACTTAGCTACCCCATGCATGGGGTGCTGTCGTACGTTTCTCATTTTTTAGAAAAAAACATCGCTACTTTATATGAAAACTACACTTCACAGTTTTGAAGCCAGTTATATGGGTAAATATAGCGGTATCAAAATCAAAAAATGGCTAAAAGTGGTTGAAGGGGCCTGCTGCCACTTTGACTCTGCCTACTCCTTCGGGGAATATGGGCGTAATGTTATGTATGTATCAAAATACATTTTTAATAGCTACATAATAGTTATTTTTTTATAAAGCTTAGAGTAAAAAGTGTACGAATCCTACCTTCTCTCCCCTACTAACAATAACTCGACCAAAACTATACTGAACCAACCTACGGTAAAAATTTTTTTTATCGAAATTTTAAATCACAAATCCTTTATTACCATTGTCCCCGTACGCGCTGTCCCCGTCCTACGGGGACAGCGGTACTTCAATTAAATATTTAAAAACATTTCCCGTTGTCCCCGTCCTACGGGGACAGCGGACCTTCAATTAAATATATGACTACCTGAGACCTTCCTAAAAAAATCCGACCAACTAGGGGGCGTCACACGCTACTTAGCGAGGGGGGACAAAGTTAGTCCTTTCAAAAGTCACTTTGCAGACGTAGAAAGACGTGCAGAAATTACAGTAGCGAAGAGGAGGGTGAGTGTATAAATTTTCCCCGACTTTCCAGGATGTGAAAACCGAGTATGTATAAGCTGACAATTTTTTTTTAACAATTTGCTGACCTTCAAGTTCCGTTGCCATCTGCCCAATCAACCTGAAATTCATCCAGACATGGCCAGGAGCACCCGATATTCGTATTTCCCGGCCAGAATACATACATTATACACTCAAAAAAATCGCACCACTAAGAAAATCACATTCAAATGTTATTAACTCTTGATAATGCACATGCAGTTGCATTAATTATGATTTTATTTAAAAGGTTACTAAATCAAATTAATTAAAAACATTACTTTTCATTATCAAATAAAACCTAATGCAACAAATAAAGTTCACAAAAATTCGATGCAAATTTTGCTACCCAGGAGAGTCGCTAGTTGCGCTTCTTTTGTGGGTATAAAAGGGTCAACATTCGCTATTCAACCGTTGAAGAGGACACACGCACAGATTATACTCAAGAAAAACCACCTTGAAAATGGATAACACAGGTGATGAGGCCGCTTAAGTGGTTGCACTACTGCAATCAGGGATGCGGCAGTGCGAAGTCGCCCGGCAACTGAATCTGAGCCGTTTTTCGGTTCGAAGAGTGTACCAGCGCTTTTTAGAGACCGGTGGCTATATCCGAATACATGGGTCCGGTAGACGTTGCTGCACTTCGGAAAGAGACGACTGGTTCGTTGTGTCGTACTCTTTGAGAAATCGCTTCTCAAACGCTGTTCAATTGCAACAGCAGCTCCAGGCAGTTCGCAGACGCACCGTAAGCGTCTCTACGGTTAAAAGAAGACTGAAAGAGAAGAAAAAAGCAGCCCACAGAGCGGCTACAGGTCCAAAATTGACTGCAGCGCACCGGCGAGCCCGCTTGCAGTTTGCTCGTGACCACGTCGATTGGACCCTTGAGCAGTGGGGAGCTGTTCTCTTCTCAGACGAGACGCGAGTAAGTCTTTTCTGCAACGACCGACGGAGAAGAGTATACCGGAGGCAGGGTGAACGTTTCGCCCAAGCCTGCATCCAGGAGACGGTGGAATATGGAGGCGGATCCTGCATGTTCTCAGTCAGTGACCCTTGTCTGCGAGGACTGGAGGTGCTCGCAGACAAGGGTCACTGACTGCTCGCCGCTATGTCACAGAGATCCTGGAAGTGCATGTGGTCCGCTTTGCCGAATCTTTTGGCGAGGGGTTCACATTAATGCAGGACAATGCTCGCGCTCACACTGCAGCCATCGTGAGCGACTTCCTGCGGAGGTTCCAAATTTCTGTGATGCAGTTGGCCAGCGAGAAGTCCGGATCTGAATCCGATAGAGCACCTTTGGGACCATCTTAAACGTAAGGTTCGGTCTCGGGATCCGGCTCCTTCGACCGTACAGGAACTTCAAGACGCGGTGATTAAAGAATGGGGTCTTATCCCTCAAGAAGAGCTCCTGAAGTTGGTGAGGTCCATGAGAAACCGTATGGAAGCCGTCATCAGGGCAAGGGGGGGTATAACACTAGATTTTAAGTTAACTTTAAGACACTTTTGTACATTTCGTTTTGTAAATTATTGATTGTTAATTAGGACGTAATTAAGGATTTTTATGATTTTTTAAAATTTTAATATTTTATGTAACATATAATATAATAACGTATTTTAACTAAACAAAAGATTAAATTTAATTGTTCTTTGATACTCCTTTTTGTTACCTTTCTAATAATATCTAACACTATCCTCTAAATAAGGTGTAGAAATTTTTAAATAAGATTGTATTCGCAAAACCCTGAAGAACTTTCCACTTAACACATCTAATCGTATGGTGATTCTCATGTTTGCAATAAAATACTTCTCCAAACTTCATTCTGTTTATTAAAACAACATCGAACGTTCCAGAACGTTTAGCGCAATGATCTGATGCAGTCTCGCTCAGCATACTGAACCACCCAGAAGTACCACCACACAACATCTTGACAATCTTCACGCAATCAAGACTGGCCATAGTTCAACCTGCCACTTCCCATATTTCTACTTCCACCTGCTGTCCTGACTCATCAATCACAAAACCTTGGAACACAGAGCCATTAAGAACCTCGGCAGAACTCAAATCATCATTATAAAACTCCTCAATTAAAAAAGGCGTTTCCAAAACCGTGTCCAAAGCAGTCGATTCTTCTATTATTTGTGTCGGCTCTTCAAGTCTCGGAATTTTCGACGGCGGCGATGTGTCTTCAGGCATCTCGAGGTCGATGTCAGCTGATTTAAGAGCTGCTGTGACACTGTCTATTGTATTCGATATTTGTGGTTGTGTATGCTGTATCGAGTAATTTATACCAACCGGGTTGGAAACAACAGGAGTGTCTGCATGTGTTGGCTTCTCAACTTGAGGTTCCTCATGACTTGCAACCGTAGTGACAGATGATTTTGGGATCGCTTCTTTGCGAATTCGACTTTTCTTAACCCGTTCATGAGTTGGAGACAATGATGGAATTGTGTCTTTTACAATTGCTTCTTTACTTATATTTGTACTATTTTCCTTTACAGTTTTTTCCCTATTCCTTTTCTTACACATTTTAAGCCACACTTCATTCTCCATTTCATAACGTGCAAACAACTTCGCCAGATCAAATTTCAACATCGTTTGCATTTTGCTTGTGAGGTTTTTCAATGTTTGACTGTAGCTTAGGAACAAAATGTCTATTTCATCTAACGTCTTCGTATCGTCCACTTCGTCTTCTACCGCATATTCTTCTGCACTTAGACCTTCTAAATTATCAGGCTCTTGAGTAAAGTCATCATCATTACGTTCATTAGCAATTTCGGGGGGTAGTGTCTGTTCTAAACCTGTAATGGAATAATAAAGTGTTAAAGCTGTTAAAAAATATTGTGAGATATTATTTGCAATAATGATGATAAAAGTATACCTATGTATAAATAATTATCCAATATTAGAATTACTACAAACGGAACTAAACCGATATGCATTATGTAGTACATGAGTACTTACAGCATGACGTTAAGACCGTGTTACAAAGACCAGCGGTCAGTCCACTTGCGATCATGGTCGCGTTTAGTCCCGTTAGCATTCTAGTGATAATACAACGCGAAAGTTAAAAATCATAAAGTATACAACATTACACAAGAACGACTGTCGTAGATAGTTTTCTAAAAACAACTTGGGTACAGAATATTATTAAATAACTTAGGTAGGAGCTGTGGCATAAATGAAGAAAAACAACAACTAAAGTAGAAATAATGTTAAAATGAAATTAAAATATTACATAATTCAACAAAATAATATCAATAAAGTTATCATTAAGTTGTGATGAATTTACCAATTCACATTTAATAAATTTAGTTTACTGAGGAAACTAAAAATAAATAATATAAATAAATTCTCAGACTAAGTATAATAAATGTCTAAGAAAGAAAGAAATAAAGAAAGAAAGAATGACGGAAAGAAAGAAAGAAAGAAGGAAAGAAAGAAAGAAAGAAAAAAAGAAGGAAAGAAAGAAGAAAGTTATTCATTCGTTCACCTAGTATCCATAGCACATAATTAGTTATGAACCAGGGAATAGGTGGGTTAGTCTCGAGAATTTATTTATTTATTTATCCTGTTCTATGGCTATTGCATGCACACGTCTAAAACTAAACTAAACAAAACAAACCTGCATCGCCACTTTGTTCCAAGTCTGCTTCATTATTATAAACTATTTTTTGAGTCTGATTCTGCGAATCTTCGAGACTAACCGCTTCCGTCTGCTGTCCTCCTAAACCCTTAACCTGAGCAGGTATTCCTCTCATTATATAAGGTGGAAAAGAAACAAGAGGACTGTTTCCTATCAAATTCGTTTGCATTTGGTCATTTTCCTTTCCCTTATCGAATGTACTGTCCATCTTTCTACCAAGGAAATTTGCTAGGTCACTTGGAGACAAAGGCGGGTACGGCATGTTCTTAGCTGGTGTTGCGTCACCGCGCAGATGGTGATCAGTGAAGCACCCGGCGTGGAAGTGAGCGCCACATAGGAATACTGACTCGTGAAGCGTTTTAACTGTTTGGGTGGCCAATTTTTTTAAACCAACACGTCTTACCCAGAAGCAGCACCTGGAAATGAGAACAGGAGTCGTCAAAGCATTTGAATAGGGATGATGACTGCATTAAAAAACTAAAATTATATACAAAAATACTAGACACACGTTTTTCGCTTTATCAAATTAACAAAAAGTCAGAAACATAAAGAGCATCAAAGTTTTGGAGTGGGGGCTTGCGACGTCACTATTAAGTAAAAATTTTACAAAAATGTGACGTCACGCGCAACTTGAATGCATTGTATCTTCGTCAATGTTTGTTAGACATATAAATAAAAAAATACGTATTCAATATTTTTTATAATATAACTGAGGAACTTAACAGAATTTTTTAGTCACTTTGCTTAAACGGCACTGGACCGAATCGCACTTAGTTACAATGGCGCACACAGGTGCCAGATGATAGAGGAATTATCCTCTAGGTATTAACCTACATACATAATATGACTGGCTCGATGGCGCATTCGGTAGTGACCCTGCCCCATGCGCCAAGAGTTGTGGATTCGATCCCCACCCAGGACAAACATTCGAATGATGAATACTTGTGTTTGTTCTGTGTTTTGGTGTTAATATTGAATATTTAACTATATATTTGTAATACCACAGTGGTATTTCTGATATGCGTAACACAAGTGCTTAAGCTGCTTACCTCGGAGTCAGATCAATGTATGTGATGTAGTGTGATATATAATATCACGCCCATAATTCCCGAAGGGTAGGCAAAGTCGAAGGGGCAGCAGGCCCTTATAATATTTATTATTCTAACCATTAAGGATAATAAATATTAGATTAGTTAGCTATATATACGAAAGCCTATTATTTTGGTTTGTCAT
Organism: Glyphodes perspectalis; assembly: GCA_951394215.1. Taxonomy (NCBI): domain Eukaryota; kingdom Metazoa; phylum Arthropoda; class Insecta; order Lepidoptera; family Crambidae; genus Glyphodes; species Glyphodes perspectalis. The sequence continues at coordinate 3,046,045 of OX596218.1, forward strand.
AATGTTCCGACCACAGGCTAAGTAGTGTCGGCGCAGCCCTAGGCCGAAAGATTAACGGATCGATTGCGACATCATCTTGAATATTACAGGTGCGATTAAAGAAGTTACTACGTTAAATTTGAGGTATCGCCTCAAAAACGCTAAAATCTATATGAATACCCTTGTCACGCAAATCCTCCCAGTAGGATACGAATCTACGATCTTTGCTTTGTAACCAGGGTCTATCTCCAGACCCAGATTATCCATTAAGCAGAGAAGGCAACAGCCAAAGGGTTCAGATAGATCAGATAGGCCTCTATCTGATCCACAGGCCACATTCATTTTAGGATCTTAGAAATAGTAGAGGCCACACAATATTAATCGTCAGGTAATATTTAGGGGACTCTGTTTAATTTCTTCTCTGTTTAATATTCTCGGGGAAGTGTTTAATCTGGCCCTGTCTCTCTTTAAGCATACAACCAATCGGTCTGTCATATATATACTTAGTTTGGATTAGTATTAGTATCAAATCTATTAGATTTGCATGTTCAATTTATAATAAGTTAATGATAAATTACTTACAATTTAGGGTCAGAAGGAAAATTGTACAGATAAACCGTTTTTTCAGAGTCTTCTTCTGGATTCTTTCCGCAGAGAACACAACGATAACCATACCAGTTTCTGGGTGGCATTCTATCTGAAAATTGAAATGTATAATTCTAAAAATAAAGATAATTAGTTTATCGCTGTAACATTAAGTGCATTAAACTTAAAGATCATTGAGAGAGCTAAATATACATACATACATAACATCACACCCATAATCCCCGAAGTGGTAGGCAAAGTCAAAGTGGCAGAAAGCCCCTTTAACCACATTCAGCCAAAAATAAAACTGAGCTAGGTTAAATGGAAAATTACTACATTATATAACCTATATATTAGAAGAGGCCAATCGTAATAAAAATTAAATGATGACGCTTTAGTACTGAGAATTATGGCCTGGGGCCTAGGGCGGCCAAGACTGTAAATCGGCCACTGTGCGAAGGTATGTAAGAGTGAAAAGTGACTGTATTAATGGAAGGGAATAAGGAATGTGCGTAAAAAAAATATGCATTATTTTTCAAACACACAATCTCCTAAAATTCGATAAACACTCAAATATACAGACCATCCTTTTCGTTCAATTTGGTTCCATCACTCTTCTTTACATTTCCCGATTTATATTGATCAAGAATGCTTTGGTTTTCTTCATCCATAATTCCAGCTAGATATTTTAATAAATAAAACATGTTCATCTCCCCTTCAGAACCATATGCAGGAGGGAACTCCTCAAGGGCCCTGTCAGACAGTGGTGGATGCAATAAATTAATAGACGGAACTATGCCTTCACACAGTTGACCCTGGCAGAAGCCTCCGGGGTTAAAATGAGCATCGCACAGAGACATGGTCTTGTGCAGCATTTTGACTGATAGCCACGCTAACTGTTCCAGCCCAACGTATTTTACCCACCACTGGCATCTGAAAATAAGAAACATTGTCAAGTAAAAATATTAGACAAATGCAGCACCAACAGAAAAATCTAGGTGCCTTGGGCGAGAAGTTTCTTTGAAAGATATTTTTAAAAATAATTTCAATCTAACCATCTAACCTTATTTTTTAAAGCTTAATTGTTTTTTTAATGGATAGAGGGGTTCACTGCTCCTTAGATTCGGCCTAACCCTTTTGCGGACTACAGGCGGGATTATATTTGACTTCTCAGTTTTTTTAACAACCTTCTCTATGGAATGCCAGTGTCATAAGGAAGAACACCAACACCGTCTTTGTGTCTGAAATATAATGTTACATACATACGTATATACATGTATACATATCCTATATCAACTCATTCCTTTAGCAATAAAAATTATTGAGTGGGATTACATAAAATTGTGTAAAAGAATCAAAAATCTTACCTAAACATTCAAATTCAAAAATTTTACAGACATACATACCATAATGTTCAGAAGGGTAGCCAGAGTCAAAAAGGCAGCAGGCCCTTTTAACCACATTTAGCAAAAAATAAAACTGGGCTGGGTTAGATGGAAAATTGTTAAAAAGTAGTGACAAATGGCTAGCTTGTCGCCTACACAATCACATTGTCTGTATATGTGTGCTTTATTGTGTACTAAAACAAACAAGAAATAAAAATACTCACACCAGAGGGTTGGAGGGAAAGCTGTATAATCTTACTTTCTCTTTGGTTTCTCCATCTATTCCTCGCCGGCCACAGAGAACACAACAACGTCCAAGCCACATTTTAGGTTGAGTGTCTTCTGTAAATATATGAAGTATGGTTTGTTATCATAATATCAGACAACAGTGGTATTACAAATATATACATAAATATTAGATTATTAACAACTAGACACAGAACAAACACAAATATTCATCACACAAATGTTTTTTTCTGGGTGGGGATCGAACCCTCAATCTTGGCGCATGGGGCAGGGCCACTACCAAATGCTCCATTGAGCCAGTCATATTTATTTCAGCATGCACAATCTTTCTACATTATTTATTAAATAATACAAATATTGACCTTATTTCGATTCTGATTTCATACATAACATGACGCCCATAATCCCAGAAGGGGTAGGTAGAGTCAAAAATCAAAAATAAAGTTGGGCTGGGTTAGATGGAAAATTGTGAAAAAGCAGTGACAAGCGGCTAACCTGTCGCCTACACAATTACACACCCAAAACCCAATATACCATTAGTCGCTTTTTACGACATGCTAGGCAAGAACCACAGTTGGCATATTCTTTTTATGTTTCAAACCAACATGGGACAGTGGGCTAGGTTGGATGGAAAGCTGTGAAAAAGGAGTGACAAGTGGCTAGCTCGTCGCCTACTAATATTTATTTATTATTTATTAACCTACCTTCTGATTTGTGAAGACTAGTGTAAGTGTGTTCTTTGTTAATAATCTCTGCTGAAAATAATAAAATATCCATTACACCAAGACAATAACAATATAAACACACAAGAAACTGGTACAAAATTAAGAAAATTCATTTTCTCTTATGTTTTGCATTCTACAAACTATTCCGGAAAGGTTTTCACCACTCCATTCTTAATACATCATCAGAAACGTTTGTGATCATATTTTGATGGTGATTAGGCCACGTGAAAAATATGAAGATTTGATGATATTATTGTTTAGCAAGGCTTGTTATTACATTAAATCTCTCTCATCTAACCCTAAAAACTCTTAGCCAATAGAAGCAGACAAATTGGCTAATGGTTGGTTACACAACCACAAATAATATAATTGAACTGCCTATGCATAGATTTAAATTACATATTATAATTACATTCTTATGAGAAAGGCTTATTATAATATAGAAGATTTGTAAGTGACAAATATTTGTAATTGCTATTATACATTTTTATGGACACCTTTTATAGATTTGTATAGCATAGTAGCTTTTTTAAGAATATGATACTTGTTACTGATACCTATGGTTATATTTTTTTCTGTTCTTAATCTTGCGATCAGTCTTTCTGACTATGAGCAGATGTGTTCAGGCAAGTTATTTCTGAATCTCCTCACAAATAACTTGCCCGAACACATCTGATCCCCAGCAGGAGCATCTTCCATATATATTTTGGCTTAGCCATCATTGTTATCTAGTTTCATCTGGCAAGGTAAGCTGAACGGTGAGTTGGTTTGGGTGATGGTCTAGTCTTTGTTTGTATTTTGTTGGATACCATGTGTCAATACTGGTTTTATGATGGCTTTGTAGACTATTGTTTGTAATTAACATAAAAAAACAGAGTTTTGGAGTGGAGGCTTGCAACTTCACTATTTAATAAAAATTTGTCCTATGTGTGTAGCCACATGGAACCTGAATTCACTGTATGTTTGTCAGTGTTTGTTAGACAAATAAATGAAAAAATACTTTTTCATAGACTACTGACGGACTAAGCAGTACTTTTTAGTTACCTAGCCTATTTTGGCAAAAATAGCAGAAACCAGAATAGAAGTTAATGAGCATAAACTTGTTCTATTATAAAAATCAAGCTTTAATCACCCATATACTACAACCATGTAATAAACAAAAGAAAGATTTAAATTCATATATTATATTATGTTGCAATTTCTTATTTATTATTTTTTATATTAGTCTTATAAAAGTTTGCCTTTACCTGGTTTATTGTTGATAATATTTGCTGCAGCAATTTCCTTTAAAGGCGAATGTGTCTGGTCTACAATCTCCTCCGCTTCAATAGCCTGTGGCTCATCCTTCAGTTCCGGCACTTCTGGCAACATCAATGATGGTATGGCATCAAGTGTAAGCCGGTCCTTCTCATTAATATATTGTGGTAGAAAGTGTTTACCACAAAACCGAGCATTTTGCAGTTGCATTAATGATAATCTCTTTAAGAATGGGCATCTTGCACACCACGCTGTCCATCTCGTTCTGGTAGTGTAGGGTGCAGTATATAGTCTGACCTTTAATATTGAAGAACGGCAACCAGGCACAATGCAGTTACTTGGCATGGTGAGATGCAGAAAGGAAGACTATTATCACACGGAATTTTATCACAAATCACGACCTGTTTAGCACTCTTAATGTTTAAGTAAAAAATCACTTGTCTTGAACTTATTCTTTAAATTACACAATAAAATTAGTTTATGCCTCATAACTCACAACAATTAAATAAATAAAGGTTATGTACAATTTAACACTGACAAAGGTGTTCACGGTCTTGTAACAATAAATAATACAAAATCTTTTAACTAAAGACAACAGGTTACAAAATTTTCAATCACAATCACAACAACATCTTGAATCGACCGTACACGTTAAAGAAAATTAAATTTAACAAACGTAATACTCTATGGAGAAATGTCACTTCCATACTCGTCTGTGGGTGTCGGAGGTCACTTCTTAGCTCAGAGTACCTCTAAGTTTTACATTACTCGTCTGTGCCTCTGAGTACTGTGAGTACTGAACTGAAACTAACTTCTTATGGACCTCTGAGTATACCCATACTCGTGTCTCGTCTGTCTGTGGTCACTTATTTTAACCGACTTCAAAAAAAGGCGGAGGTTCTCAATTCAACTGAATTTTTTTTATGGACCTAAAAAGTCCATGCTTTTTTTAGGAGTGGGGAAAAATGTGAAACAACAATGTACCTAGGTATTTTTACATTACTCTTTTGTGCTAGGTATTGCTATTCGTCCATTTATAAAGTCTGCTTACAAAGTCTCCACCATAGTCTCCTGTCTCCTCCACCCTCTGAGTACTGAAACTATTCAGTACTCAGAGCCTCCACTGAACAAAAGTTGCCAACTTTTGTGTTGGCAACGCGTGTTGATGGCAAAAGTTTCAATAATTTCCTTGTATTGGTGGTAATCAAAATTGTTAACAAATGTTGGGAACCGTGTTTTTGTTTTTGGCGTTAATAAACATCAAAGAATATTTTTGTTACCGATATTGATTGGTTGTGTGATGTGATGACGCTTAATTGGAAACAAAAAGAAACATGCCTGATACGAGGACGAACGATTCAATCGACTTGTTATTTGTAAGTTGATTTATATCACATACCTACAAACCGTACTATGGGACTCAAGTAATGAAAATTATAAAAAATAAAATATGAGAAAGGATGCTTTTAAAGCTACTATCGTGGTTCGAAGACATTTTGTAGTGGACAGCTTGTTGTCAACTAAAATGTTATTCAAATTATTGTCGAACATTATTGTCATACAGTTTATGCATTTTTAATCTTAAAAGATCTTCTAAATTGAGGTGGTAGATCTACCAATTTTACATTTTACATTCTACCAACTTCTACCAACATTTGGCACTTAATCTACTAATTTTCTAAAATTCGGGTGGGCAACACTGTATACTCATGTCATGGCCACAGACGAGTAATGGTCATGGCGTCGCTATAAGTACTGAAACTAATGGAGATGGCATAACTATGAAAAAGTGAAGCCCAATTTGAGTGAGAAACAAATATGGCGCCTTTGTGTAGTGTCATTCCACTTTACTTATTTAGATACTAAAGTCTCTGAACAATTTACTTATGACGATGTTTTTGAATGTTACAAATTAGATTATGTTAGGATCACAAATTTTATCAATATTGGCACAATAGTGTATTGTGATAAAATTTGTGCTAATTCCACTGACATTGACAAATTAAGTCTTAAAGCGAGAAACCAAAATGGTAAGCCGGCTTCACTTAGGTATTTCTATGACGTCACTTGATGATGTTACCGAAAATAGTTAAGTCAAATATATTGTCGTCTCTTTTTACCTGCAGAATACAGACTTGTTAAAAAGCGATAGTTAGAAGTTTATGCATACAATATCGATATTAATCATATTTGTTTATCAGATTGTTCCTATAACATATCTATTTATCTGTGTAAAGAACATTTATCTAGGACATATGTCGTCTCCATGTGTTTCAGTACTAAGTCAAAGTGAAGTGGCGTCGTGATTTTGTTATTAACAACCGTTTGTGGCTCTATTTTTTTACATTACTCGTCTGTGCTCTATTCAGTCTTGGTATTTTTCGGTATTAATTATGAAAAATATTATTTTACAAACACGTTACACACAGGAATTTGTGTGAAGATAATAGATTTAATTTAGGTAACTACTAAATTCTTGGGCTCTTGTTCTATCGTGTATTCTATTCTTTAAAATACAGATTCCAAAAGTGGGTTGTTAATGCCAGAAGTCACTTGTATTTCCTCAATGTTTAGATTGGAGCGTCTTGTGCCAGAAGAGCAGATAATGTTAGGGGCAGAAAAAACTGTGGTCAGAGGGCTACTCTCTGAGCGAGGGTAATGTGCAAGTGTGAGAGGAACTAAGTCATAGGGATCAGAGAATGCAGTTGTGAGAGGTCTTGAGGGGAGTATTGCTTCCATCTAGGGTTCCCATCTCTAACATTTGGTAACCAGGACAAAACGCGTGAAACCCCCAGATTTTAGAGCCCAGGCCCCGGACATCAGTGTTATAAAATAGTTAAAAATAATGGTGAATTTAGCGAGTCGGTTCGATGGTTGATCGCGGCACAGTGCATGTACCGTGGACAGCCCATGACTATAAATGAAACCCCGCCCGGATGCTCCCCGGACCCCCTTTAAACTAGGACAAATCCAAGGAAATCTGGACGGATGGCAACCCTACTTCCATCTGTACCAACAGGCTACCCTCTGACCCAATACAGTTTGCATTTCCTCGTAATTGTTGATTATTAAAGCTATAAATAAAATAAATTAATAAATAAAGCCATTATTACATATACTTGAAGTACATACACTGTTATGAAATTACTTTACTTTTTATTTGAGTGTTATTATCACAATCATCATAGCAATTGAATTATTTCAATTTAGCGTTATAAATAAATAACACATTAAATATTTCCACATAAAAAACAATAACGTTGGAGACATGAAATCACATAGGTAATATAATAATTTACATCAATCTGTCTAAAATTATTGAGAATTATATTTTTAAAAAGTAATAAGGTAAAGCTAATGAAATAGCCCTGTGGCCGGGATTTATACTTTAATTATATAACAATTATCACAGAAATCAGAATTTTAATACAGCCAAAACCTGATATCGCTCATTTGCAACACGACATATCTCAAAAAACATCATTTTACAGGAGAACGATTTCAAAATTACAAGTTAAAATAAAACTACAAGCGTTGATTTTTTAGAAAAGTTATTTAGACAAAAATGTTGTACAATAAGTATATTTTTTTATGAAATTATTAAAACTTGCGTACAAAGTACACGTATTATGTTATGCTGTTTTATTTGTGGTAAGGAAATAGTTATGTCTTTGTTGCTGATAAATATGTACATATTTTTGTAATATTTTGATTAATGACATTACACTTAACAATTATTTTAATTTTAATGAAGACTTAAAGGGAAAATAATAAAATGTGTCGAAATTGAAAAATGTTTTTATTAATAGAAATCAAAAGTGAACTACAACATAGTCATCTTAACCCTCTATAACTCAAGAACATGCATTTTTAATATTTATTTGTTTACGGGTAATTTAAAGATAATAAAAATGTACGTGTTTCGTAGTTTTTCGTTTATTCAATTATTTTCAAAATAAAATAGAAAAACAGGGAGTGTTGCCTGGGGGCAACACTGAGACATAAGCTTAAAAACTACTATATATAAGAGGAAGTTATGAGAGGTGGTAGTTCCTGAAGCAGTTCTTGGTTTTGGTATAGCACAGAGCAACCCCGCATTTTTCGCACGTATTGTGAGTAAATCCAGTGCACTTAGGGAACTTGCACCTAATTTTTTTGTCTGACCATTGGGCCCAGTGCCCAATCTGGTCTTGCCGTACTGCCGTAGGAGGTGCATGCTGTGCAGGTCCTTTGCGTTTTTTTTCTTGTATCTCGTTCTCCAGCGAACGGCGACTAGATATACTAGGCTTTATACCCAATTTGCAAAGAGTCACTGCAACATCAAGACGAAAATCTGCTGAAGATAAACGGCATGAGAGGCCTTTGTCTTTACAGACTCTTTTATATAACCATGAGTTGGCCATTGTCAGGTCCAAGTAATGATAGAATAGACGTATTTGCCATCGTTTGCTACGCAACTGTATCTTGTATATGCCCATGATGCTGTCGATCAAGTCAACACCACCCATGTGGCGATTATACTCTCCTACAACATTTGGTCGTTTTATGCTCACGTATCTGGAGTTCTGTTTTTCCCATCTACGAACATCAGTTTCAGGCTGTATTCCAGCGAAAGTAGAAACCAGAGTGACAATTTTATTGTCTTTCCATGCCACATTGGATATATCGGTGCCGTTGACGTCCGCTACATATTCTTCTGAATAACCTCTGGGTTTTTTCAATATCACCTTTTCTGATAGCAACTTACAGTCTGCGATTCTATTTCTTCTAATCGTACCAAGACCGTGAATGCCTTCTTTGGCCAAATATTCCAACAGACGAAGAGAAGTAAAATAATTATCAAAATACAACTGGTAATTTTGATTCCTTGGAATCATGCGGGCTAACCTCATGACGACGTTTGATGCTGCACCCAAATCTGGCTCACCTGGAAGCGTAACGTTTTCCTTGCCAGTTTCAATTTCTGTTTTATAGGCATAACCAGAAACGCCACTCATCACATAGATTTTGTAACCCCATTTGTGTGGCTTTTGAGGGTTGTATCGCTTCAACACGTTCCGTGCTTTAGTGGAACACATTTGCTCGTCAACACAGAGGTGTCCTTCCAAAGGGACCTTCTTGTAAGCTGCATTGAAAGACTCAACCACTGGTCTAATTTTGAAAATTCTATCATGTTCAGGATCGTTCCTAGGGACATTTTTACTATTGTCGTTGAAATGTAAAGTTTGGCGAATTTTCTCAAATTTATTCAATGACATAGTATCCTGTATTATTGGGGTACCAAGTATCGGAGTCCAGTGGTTCGTAACTCTAGGTAAACGAATAAGAGACATTAGATATACAATACCCATAAATTGCCTGATATCCATTTCTGTCACACGAGAAGTGCTATTAGGATCATTCTGAACTTGATAAAGATTGGTCTCTTCTGAAATCATCGTGATAAGTTCTTGTGGAAAGAGGTAAAAGAAAAACTGGATAGAAGTCTCTAGCTCTAGAAGTTCAGCGCCCAAGATCTTGTTACCCTTGAACCTAAGCTGCTCGGAATTTAACTGTAGGCTCTTTTTCTTTCAGCGTAAATTCAGTTTGGTAGGTTTCGATGTAGTTTGTTTTGATTGATTGCTTTGAGCTGATGAAGGTTGAGGAACGGCAACGTTTGATTTAGTTTCAGTCCTTGGTAATGATGGAACCTCATCACCTTGGCTCTCATGGTTATTTTCTAAGGTTTCTATAATAGAATCCACGTCGATATCTAAGGTGGAAGTGTTGTGTTCAAAAGTTTCTAATTCAGGAGAAAAATCTGGGTCTGCTAGGCTGTCATCATCATAATCCAAACCGTCCTCACTATCATCACCATCGTGCAGCACCGAAGTAATATCCTGATCCAAAAGGACTTGAAGAGGACGCTTACGAGCTGCCCTGGAACATGAAATAACACTCATCAATACACACAGAAACTAATAGAAAATTATACCCTTATACGTCAATGTAGCTTACGGTCAACAAACAAAAATTTTTAAAAAAAGAGCAGATTAATGATAATAATTGTCATTGATAACGTCAAATATCAAATATTTAAACACGTACCTGTCCATGTTATTGAAAATTAAGACTTGAATCACGAAAAAAACTATTTTTAAATAATTTTCAATTCCGAGTACACGCGAACTTGTTCAAATCACAACCGCTTTGTGAAAAAAACTGATATTTGTAGCAAGTAACGCCATCTATGGAATATTTTTAGTACCTGTTCGTTACTTCTGTTTGTAGACTACGGTAAACAGTGCAGTATAATGTCAAGAAACTAATCGTATGAATTTAGTGGTAGATGAAGCGGTATGTTGCTTACAGTCTACACCATGATATAGAGGGTATCTTTGTTACTATAAACTCAAACGTAGGTATTGCGCTTAAAGCTAATTAAGTTATGAAATGGACATGGCACACCATCAGTCTTATTAATCAACTCTCCAACATTATTTTAAGTTATGCTTATAGCAAAAATATCACAAAATCAGCCTCAATAATTAGGTTCTCAATTACTAACATTCTAGAACTGAGTATTAATACTTTATAACCTAATAAATGACGTTATTATAAAACTAATATCAATAATGTACTCGTAATCTCTGTATATACCCTGGAAAATAATGTTAAAAAAACCTTACAAAGAATTATAAAACTGAGAATAGAACTGTGGAATTAGATTTTTGTTTGACAAGTCTAGCAAATCTGATTTCTTTCTGTCCGATATGCCTGGTTTACAATCATAAGCTTGCTTGACGTTCACTTCAATAGTTTTCTTCCTTCTGATAATTTCAGCTTTTTTAAATTCTTCTTCTCCGTAAGAGTTCTTGTAAAATAATATATGTGGGTTATCTTTTTCAACCTTAAAAGCTTTCATTTCTCCAATCTTAACTGAGTTTCCTTCTTCATCCTTCGTCAAATTTATTCCCATTTGGGTACACGCATCTTTCCAATCCACAAAATCTGCAGTGCACATTTCATTGACATGGAATGGCGTCGGTTTCTTCCTAGCCGCTTTTATAGCACCAATAAAGGCTTCTGGTGAATACATAGGTCCTGCTTTAAGCAGTTTTTTAACTTGTCTTTCTATTAGTGAATGAGCTGCATCACCCTCATTTTGGGTGTGCCCCTTTATTAAAAATGTATGTGTAATCGTTTGGAGGTTATGGAACTTTTGTAAAGCAAATAAATATACTGCAATCATTGTCTTGTTTTTTTGTTGCCCTGCGCAATTGTCAGAGTAAAAGACAATGTTAAGAGTCTTATCATTATTAAGTAACGAAAGCTGTTCTAGATACTTATATACACAAGTTCCCAAGTCATTAACACCTCGATTTGCGTTGGATTCATCCCAAACAAAACATTCTACTCCATTTGTTTTTAAGTCGCAAATTGTAAAATTCAAAACATTCAACTTACATTTATAATAGAAGACTGATACATCGCCTTTGGGGCATTGAAATACCGCCTGAAGATCGTAAACCGCTGTTACAATATTTTCATCTTCTTTATCTTTTGCCTTTTCTGCACGACATAGTTGTTTTTCCTTTAAATGCTTATCATGTTCTTCTCTAAGATTTTCTTTATTATCAGAGTTTTCAAAGACAGCGCAGACATCACACATATCCTTTTTTGGCGTAAAAAAAGATATATTATATTCTTGAGTGAAAATTTTATAAAAAAGAATATAATTGCCAAAGCTTAAATTTTTTTGTTTCTGAATTTCCACATAGTCATTGTGAATGTTAGCAATATTTTACTACCATCTATGAAAACTTTACTTGTTTTTGGCTCTTGTATTGGCTCTTGTATAGTGTGACTCGATTTTTGGGATGGAATTTATGTATTCACGAATACCATTTTTGATTGATTCATCAACTTGAGGATGTTTGTCATGTTTACCGCGTCTATCTTCAGCCAAAAGACAATTTGCCACCTGGTCTTCTTTTTCTAAAACGGTACGAATTGGCCGGTCGTTGATTCCTAAGGTATTCTTAAAGAAAATTTTACATACTCTTACCGTTTTATCGGGCAGTCTGAAATGAAATGCGTGATTCTTGAGACGAGGTTTTCTTATTCCGCCTTCTCGAATGTAACGATATCTTGGTGTTATGATTGTCATACTCTTTGAAATGTATTGCCATTGCTTTTGGTTGTCTCCTAATGCCCAGTAGTCTTTAAATAATAATTTTCTTTCATCATCAGATAGTTTATTGACATTTTAACCTACATTTGTCTCCGCATGGCTGTTTCATTTTTCTTTCTTCTTTTACTTTCTTGCTAGCGGTTTGATAAGCTTGTCCTGTATTCCGCAGCATTTTCTTCACGTTTCTGTTCCAATTAGCTTCATTCCTTTTGCGTTTTCTTCCCTGTTTTGCATTCGGACTTGTAGGAATCCTACTTTCTGTTGAAATTTGATTTGGTAATGAAATGTTACCATCTAAATTGTTATTTGCAATGGAATTCTCATTTGTCTGCTCAGCTGGCATGTCAGGAAGAGAATTGATGAGACTGTGTTGTAAAAGAGAAGATTCTGAAATGGTTATGTCTGTATATGCCATTGAAGTAGATGGCAATGGATTTGAATAGTCAATTGTATCTATTAACTCAATACTATTCTGCGGAAGAAGTTGCTCAGGTGGAATGTGAATTGGATCTTTAACGGAATCATCACTATCTGCAAAATAAATATAAATTAATTAATTTATGATTTTATAAGCAAATTCAATTACTTACTACTATAAAAAAAATAACTAACCTTCATGTGATGAATCATTTGATGAATCAGAATCAGATGACGAGCTGGAAGAAGAACTACTCTCATTTGGTAAAGGTCTCATCCTATGGTTTGTTTGGGTTTCGTTATCTGAAAATTTGTATACAGGTTAATTTTCTATAGATACGCAAGAATAAAAAAAATATAATTAAAAAAGAAAATCATAGTAGGTACATACTGGGTTCATTGGACGTAACTTCTTCATTGTGCGAGTCAATCAATGCTACAATTTGTTTACCTCGGGAAGCACGTGGAAACACCATTGTCACCAAAAATAACAAATAACACATGAAAAATGCATTTAGAATTATTGCCTTTAACGTTTTATTACAAAATATTGTAATACTATACAATAAACAACACAAATAATTTCTAAGTATAGTGACACAAGTCTAGATATGTTTTTGCGTAATGTTAATTCATCGTTTTGTTTGTTAACAACAACGTCATAATTCGTAATAATACCCTAATGGCTTTAAATTTTCTCCGCAACATCGTCATAACACAAAATATGTGGGTACTGATTTATTAAAATATTATGTTCATTAACGATACATTTCTACTAAATACGTTTTTCTTGAAAATATATTAAAATAAATTGTTGTTCACTTACCGGCAAGAGCGTTGTTACATAAAAAATGTCGTTTTTCAAGAGCACAAGTAGCACCTATCGCTCGCACTGACACATCACAACTAAATAATGTCGTTGTTGTCGCGCGTCACCAAACCGAAAGAGACAGTGCTATAACAGCACAAGTATGAATATTTGCTCTCTCTCTCTTACCATGGACTTTAGAGAAATAATGTCTTTACAGCAAAAGGAGTGCAATTTTTTATACACAGCTGTATTATTAACTTAAAAATCATCAATTTTGAATTATGTCGACCTTGTAGCAAATGAGCGATATAGCGACATTGAAGGGACCGTATTGTTGCTGACTTTACTTATATTTGATAGTTGTTATAAGCTATACAAATCTGTGGTGTCTGGGAGCAACCTGTTAAGTCCAAAATCGTAATGTTTCAGTAAAAGATGAATTTATAAATCAGTTAGGTAAAGTAGAAAAAGCCAACCACTGCTGCAGTAACTATTTATTAATCAGGTTTTTTAAAAGGTAAACAGTATAATGATTGGCATTCTAAGATGATCTTCAACATATATGTAGTGACTTCTATGTTATAATATTTTTTTTTATGTACCTAATGTTTACCAGATTATAAGGTATATAAACGTAAATAATAACGAAACACATTGGTATTAAAAAAAAAGCTTGATTGCTTAAAAAGTAACATTAAACTTAATTCTATGTTATTGCACAATCATTGGCACTGAAGTATAATATTATTGGCACAGCGAATTTGGTATAACAATTGGCACATATCTACTAATGTAGGCACATCTTGCTATCGCGAAAAAAGGAGAGGTATATAAATAATATTATCCCATCCATGGTCCATTAATAAACTCGCCTCCTACCTAATCATCTTCTAATACTTTTAATATGTAGTTCTTCACCTGTCGTTGGTCTCAATCAATTTTTTTTTTTTATCTAATCTTTTCTGGTTTCCCTTGAATCTCTGAAATTTCCAGGTTCATCTAAAATAGGTCCTTTCTTTAATTCTTTTTTGAACATTAATTGTTACGATTCTTTAAAGATTCTTTCATTTTGAGCTTCAACTGCATCTAAAATTGGTTTGTTTTTTATTTCCTTTAGGATAGTAATATTTGCAGGTTTTATTTTGATCATAGGTTCTATTTTTAATTCCCTTGGATATCCTCTTTCTTCTTCAATATCACTTGAGATTCTATTTTCAGGTTTAATCAAGACATATGACTGGATTACAATTTTTGGTTTGATACTATCAGAGTTTGGTTTACATTTCTTAATTAACTTTAAATTTTTGGCTTTGTTCTTTTTATTTATAGTTTCAGCTTGTTTTTTTTCCTTGAGTAATTGTTTCTATTTGGCTTTCTCTAGTCTTTCTATTCGTTTGTTCACCTTTTTGTTGTTTTTCTAATTCTACAGCTTCCCATTCTTTACTAGTCAAAACAAAAGAGCGATATTTTGTACCAGCTCTTTGTGTTTTAATTGGAGGCTTGGGTAACTTAAAAAAATCTTTTATATTTTGTGCCGTTGTAGGGACTTCGATTGGCATATCATCCACTAGTACCCATTTTCCACCAATCAGCTCTACACTTTGATGACTGGTAAATGGAATAGGTATTAAATTAATTGGCTTTGTTGACTGATTTTCTCTTTGACACTCGGAAATAACCTCAACTGTTTGTGCAGATTCTAGGTAAGGTGGGGTACAGTGTTACAAAAAAAAAATACTAGAATGTAATCAGAAAAATATTGTTTTAATCAGCTACTTTTCGGCATAGAAATAAACTTTTACAATCTCTCTTTAATTAAAATAGCTCAAAAATTAACATTATTAGCAACTACTTAAGTAATTTTAATTGCACTATAATTAAATCAGCCGATCGTAACACTGAGCCCCGTATCTAGGGTAGTCTGTTACAGGGTAGGGGGCACAATGTTACAACATAAAAAAATGTATAACTAACAAAATGAGAAAAGTGCTTAACTACTAATAAAAAGGTATTAAACTTCTTTAAAATATTCTTTAGAAAAGTATAGACATCAGTCTGACGTTTGGTCTTTCTTTCTGCAACGTTAACAAGAGGTAGCAAAATTATATTATTGTCTAACGATACTATTGCCATATCCGGTTCAATAGGAAAATAGAAATGATTGTCAACTTTGCCACTTAGTAAGTAACTAACGTCATATTCATTATCCTCAATATCTGTCAGTAATTTTCCAACATAATGCTTTACTAGTTGTTTTTCAACAAATTGGACGACTACAAAATCGTTCTTTTTCGGTTTCACGAAGTGATTTAGTGGCAGTTCGTCCTTAGATGTTAAACTATCAGAGGTAGATATCGGGATGTTTTCTACATCACTCTCATCAACACTAAATAAAACTCAAATATTTTCGTTAGTCTTTAGTCTCTTGTGAGGAATTTTTTTTTGTTAAAACTTGAAACTAAGCTCCGGATGTCGTTTCATGCAACTTATGTACAAATCATCCCCTGGCTTGTTATCTTTGAATGGTGTCTTTAATTCCTTGCTTTCAACATACTCTTTTATTAGTAACTTCAGCTCTTCCTTTAAATATGGGTGGCCCATTTGGGCTCTCGTCTTTACACACGATACAATATATTCTTCCACATGGCAACGCTTTTTTAACACCAACACCCATTCGCTCTATATTTATTTTTCTTCCCTTTATTCTATCAAATATTACTTTAGTGGGTATGTTGTACGTTTCTGCTGCCTGTCTTTACGTTTTTCTCTTTTCTTCAACATCTTTTACGGCATTATAAAGATCCTCTAAACTCTGTAAGGTTTTTTAGTTAAATTATCATTGAGCATCATGTTTTGGTTTCAGTTCATTTTTTATTGTTTTTTCCAAAGTACTATCTAAACTAGTATTTGATTCGTCATTCCGAGATCCGTGGGTTTGCATTTTTTTCCACACAGTAAGAAAGAAAGAAAGAAAGAAATAACATTTATTGGACGCACAATTGTTAATACATACACAGGACAAAATAGTACAAAAAAGGAAAACCAGTAGTAAAAAAAGAAAAAAGAAAACAGATTGGCGCCAATTGGGTCCCTGCCTCAGCATTATGCTACTGCGGCGTCAAACTAACGCCGCAGGAGCGCTGGTATTCTGGCGGGACCGGGTAAAGAATTCTTTTAAAGAATTATCCCCGTTCCAGTTAGGCCCTTCGTTTTCATTCAGTGCTTTCAACTTGCTAGGACTCATTTGTGATTCGAAATATCTGAGATGGTTTTCTTTATCAGACCTAGTGCTTAGATTGTCACTTTGCTCTTTTTCTATAGTTGACTGCCTCGGATTTTTCGTTACACATTTAGAAAAATCTACGTTATTTGCATTAAATGGCGACAGTCTAGACTTTCGAAAACTATTTATTATTGCGCTTTTGTTCAACTACATAATGGTGTCATTCAGCAGTGGACAAAAATGTTCTTTTTTTAACTTCTTAAACTGATTTTTGTTTCGCCATTCCTGTACAACTTTCCTCCATATCATTTTTAAGGGCCTGAAGACGGCGACGTCCATTGGCTGTAACAGATGCGTGGCGTTTGGGTAGAGGACAACTAGAATTATGTTTTTTTCTCTACAAAAATTACTCAGAGGTAGTATGTAAGCAATGCCCATCTAGATAAAATATTACCGGTAACTTAATACTACTTTTCTCTATCCAGGGAACAAAAACATTTGAAATATATTCGTAAAAGGTTTCGCCCGTCATCCAACCTTTTGGTTAGTGACCTATATCCCAGCCACTCGGTGCTGATCCGGATATCTTATGAGGTATTGATTTTAGACGAAATAGAACCATTGGCGGCGCCAATTCACCTGCCGCGCTCGCAGTCAGTAGTACAGTAACACATTCTCTCTCCACTGGGGGTAATGCTATATACGCCTTTGGCTCCACGCTTTGCTAATACTTTATTATCAGATGGAGATAAAAAGAAAGCACTTTCGTCACAATTGAAAATGCGGCGAAGATCCTGTACTGCATCCTCCAGCTGGGCCAAAAGAAAATAGTCCTCTATTTCATTGAACCACTGTCTTATGTCTTCTTCTGTAACACTGGCGCGAGACTGAGTTAGATTTTGAAAAACCCGTACTCCTACGTCGGGGTGACGCGAGTACGGGTTGATAAATGCCTCGTAGCAATGTCGGCCGGGTCTTTCTTCTATAAAAGTGTTCTTCCGATTCAGTCTTTTCATAGGTATAGCTACACTATCCAGCAAATTCTCCTTTGTAACTGGAAATCCGCGACTTGCCATATATATTATCCAGTTTTTTAAGTGCTCCTCTTCCTATTTCTTTAAAATTGTAGATGGATCTTTTGTGGTGTCCATTGTACTTCTGCCGGTTACTTTATTTAATAAAGTTGTTCTAGGTACACCAAATTCTCTCGCTGCCTCTGAGGCTGTCATGCCAGCTGCAACTGCCTCCATGGCTTTCGCCATATCCTCTTTGATGTATTGCTTCTTGGCGCTCATGATTATCTATAATCAAAAACAATTCAGGCGTATTAGCAAGAAGCAACGATAGTTAAGTAATGTACCTATTCCTGAAATTAATTCCTCGGTAAGCTTCACCAAATGGAAAACTTTAATGTAAAGTATTCCAACGTATTTGTTCTACCGTAAAACGTTGTAAGATCCATGTAATACTAAGTAGGTTATTAATTAATTGACTCAGCAATCGCATAGAAACACAATATATCTCAAAAGTTATACATAATATGTATATAAATTAGATTGTTTAGTGCGATGCACCGAGTGCCTAGGGTTCGGGTCATTCACAAAACGGTGGGATGACATACAGCTGCAGTGGGCAAGAACTGTGTTAGTGACAAGAATATGCTCACTAATTTGGGTCTGAGCAGACTTATATATGTCCGTCATAAGTTCTAAGGATCCATGCAGCCGTGAGATGTCATCTTGCAATTTCTGTGTGTCACATTCATGCCGTAATCTACAGGGTGGGCCATAAATTTTTGCTAATGGTAACACTCGATTTCTCAAAAACCGTTACAGGGAGGGGCGCGCGGGGTACGGGGAATGATGCGCCGCTTTATGCAATTTTAGTCATGATGGAGCGCTTCACGGGAAAACAGCGTGCTTTTTGTGTAAAAATGTTTTACAAAAACAACGACTCCTACGTTACTGTACGACGGCTATTTAGAATTGAATACGGGTTACAGCGTATAAGTGAGTGTCCAAGTGTTAATTTAATTAAAGCTTGGGTCAACAAGTTCGAGCAAACAGGATCGACAACCAATATTAAACAAACAGGGCGGCCACGTTCTAGAAGAAGCGAAGAGAACATTCAGGAAGTTGAAATTTCCGTACGGAACGATCCAGAATCATCTTCGCGTAAGCGTTCGGCGGCTCTAGCAATACCAAGAACTAGTCTGCGGCGAATTTTGCATTTGGACCTTAAACTACACCCGTATAAGCTTCAAATTGTGCAGGAGATGAAGCCCAACGATTACATTCAACGTAAGTTATTGGCTGACACTATGCTGGAGCGATTCTCTAGCCTTGAGAATGTATTGTTTACGGACGAGGCCCATTTTCACATCAATGGGCACGTAAATAAGCACAATTGCCGGTACTGGAGCACGGAAAACCCTCGCCTTAAACACCAAAAGCCCCTTCATTCACCTAAAACGACTGTATGGGCTGCCATATCGGCTAAAGGCATAATCGGTCCGTATTTCTTTGAAAACAGTCAGGGAAATAACGTAACTGTAAACTCAGTGGAATACGTGAAAATGTTGCGAGAGTTTTTGACACCACAGTTACATGAATTTGAAGGATACAACAGCAGGTCTTGGATGCAACAAGATGGAGCAACATGCCATACGTCAAATGTGACTTTACCGGTGATCAAAGAAATGTTTCCCAACAAATTAATTTCTCGCAGAGGTGATATTCCATGGCCTCCAAGAAGCCCAGACCTTACACCTTGCGATTTTTTCTTGTGGGGATATCTGAAGAGTCGAGTTTACCATAATAAACCAACGACCATATCCCAATTGAAAGAAAACATCCACGAGGAGATAGCCGCGATTCCTCGCAGCATGTGTCAACGAGTTTTCCAAAGTTTACGTAGTCGATTGCAGGAGTGCCAGCGACGAGACGGGGCACATCTCGAAGATGTCATTTTTAAAAAATAAATTGCTTTAAATGTTTATTACGTTAAATAAATCATCAATAAAATAATATTAGTAGTTTTATTTTTATTCATGTTTCAAATGTGCAAAAATTTATGGCCCACCCTGTACTTTGATAATTTTTTTTACTATACAATTCAAGACTATAAATTAGATCTATGCGCTGTTTACTTAGTGTTATATTTTGCCTTTTAGTTACCCGTTCAGATTTCTTAATGAATTTACTGATCTTAATGTACTTCTTGATCTTATTTTTACTATTAAGCCTAACATTAGCATGATCACAATAAGAATGATTTGCTTGCGTGATGGAACATCCTTCTGGTGACCCGATCAGCTCTTCGTACAGGCTTTGAGTGTGAAGAGCCTCTTGACCTCGTATGTCCTCTTCGTATTGCATTATGGTCTTATTCGCATCACGAAGATCAGTTTTCCAAGATAACTCTTCTTATTCACCAATTCCCTAGTTCCAAACTAAGCTTATAAGCATAGCACAAGCTTATAAGCTTAGTTTAAGCGAATTTAAGTATGTCTATCCGTTCACCTAGGATCTTTAGCTATATACTTCATTAGGTCATAGAGGGCGTCCTCGGTTCCGCGCTGTGGCAAGAAACCGTACTGTTTTGGACTGATTGTTTTTAGGAGATGCCATTGGAGCCGTTCCACTAGAAGTCTTTCTACCGTTATCCCTAGTACCGATAGAAGTCCTATAGGGTAGTAGGATTTCGGGTGGGTATAGTCATCTTTCCCTGGATTTTTGAGGATGACTACATGGGCTGATTTCCAGAGTTTTGGGAAGTATGATATAGCAAAACACTGATTTGCGATCGCCATAAACACCTCCTCTTCGGCTCTGATTGCCCTTCCTCATATGTCTGCCGTAAAACCATCAGCTCCTGGGGCCTTTTTTGGATTTTGTGCTTTAAGTACTGCTTTCACTTCGGCCCTGTGAACGGAGGGTCATCCGGCGACAGTTTAGTGGTCTTCTCTGTTCCGGTCCTTGTTATATATGAGCGTGAGTCGGATCGTCCAGATCCGATCCGGAAGGTCTGCTGACTCATTTGGGTTCAGCGTTCGCCCGTTCGAGTCACGAAGGAATGCGTCTTCCTGGGTTCTCGCTGTTTTCCGAATGACTATATATTCCGTCCCATATACTCTTTCTGTCTTGCTTGGAGCAGAATTCCTTCCAACTCTCAGTCTGGGCCTCCTGCGTTTCTAGAGCATACAGCTCTTTATTAGCGGTATTCTTTCAGTACGGTTTCTATCCGTGATGGGGCTGCGTTCTTAACCCTTTATAGGCCATAGGGAACTGGCAGAGTTAAAGTAATTCTGTCAATGGTTTTACCTATCATTATATATCAAAAATCAATATATGTAAAGAAAAAAATTATTATTATTATTATTTTTATGGTGGGAATTTTTTCCCCTCTGCCCATGGCGACACCTGTATGTTTGCTAAGGGATGGTTGTTAGAAGTAGATGTTTATGTAAAATATGATAAGTTTTGTACTAATAGGACATAATATGATAAAAACAAATATATAATCAAATGTTTTATTTAAAAAGTACAAAAAAACAATAAGAAATAAGTACTACTTTCTATGATAAGCATAAAAACATGGCACTATACATAGAGGCACTTTACTTCAATTTCTCGCACATTATCTTCGACCTCTTGTCGTGGGTTTTAGTGCTGCAGAGACGGCAACGTTTATAGTTTGGTAATGAGCAAGGCATATGATCACCAACATTGGTAAAACGTATCTCGTCGGCAATATTACCGACAACTTTTTGACGAGTATCAGCCTGTGCAACTTTTTTGCGTATTATATAGTTTGCCATGGCTGAACGCCTTTTACGACTCGTAAATCCACTTATCAGTTCTCTAGCTAGAGCAACGCGAAATTCAAAGTGCGTGAGATTGACTTTGCAACTCTGACTCAAAACAAAAGCGTTAGTAATGCTGGCATCTAGCAGGAAGTAAAAAAATTCGCAGCCACCATCTTTTGCTTCTTCGTCCAACTGTGTAAGTAGATTTTAGACGGTCAAACCTATCTACTCCACCCATTCTCTTTGTGTATTCCTTGATGAGAAGGGGGCACTGAATATCTAGTTTGGACCCATCTTTTTGTGTCCTTGCCACCGTAGGATGGAAGGCGTTTGACATTAACAACACTTCCTTGTTGTCTTGCCAAACAACGAATGCCACGTTCTCTTTTACCCTCCACTTGAAACTTCCTTTGGGTAACTTCAGATTCTTTCCACCAGGTCCTTTTATGAGTTTAGGCAGGTCTGCTCTTAGCCTTCGTACCTTGCCAGTCGCGTGTATACCATTGTCGTACAAGTACGCCAAAATATTGTAGTCGCAAAAGAAGTTGTCAAATGTTACGTGAACATTCTGCATATTTGCTGCTATGAGTTTCTCTGTTAGGCTTTTGACAACTTTTGCGCCTAACCCTTCTTCAACAGTATTACCGGTTTTACCGGTATATACTTGAAATTCAAACAATACCCACTTTGGCTATCACACCGACACCAGACTTTGTACCCACGCTTGATCGGCTTCATCGGCATGTACTGTTTTAATGATGACCTACCCTTGAATAAAATCATAGACTCATCTATGCTCTGAGAACCTGAATCCGTGCAATTATTTTGGCAACTTTCGTTTATGAGATCAATCAAAGGACGAAGTTTATATAATTTGTCATATGCGGGCGTATTTTTTGCTGGTTGATGTTCATTGTCATTCAAATGTAGGCAGCGTAATTTTTTTTTAAATCTTTTTATGGGCATCACATTAGCCACCTCATCCAGTCTGAAACCGGGGTCAGAGGACCAGTATAGGTCTATAGATGGCAGAACATGATAGCCCATTATTATTAGTATGCCCAAAAAAGCTTTTAGTTCTTGCTGAGTCAGTGGAGTCCATGTTTCAATATTTTGCTGCTCAGCATACAAATTGGTTTGCAGAACAATGAGCTCGTAAACTTTGTCACTGAAAAAGCTTTCAAAATAACGAATTGGTTTTGCTTTATTCGTAAACCATCGCTTTGCCGATATCGGCTTATCAAAAAATTGCGGTTCAGGCCGGGACGTTTGCCACTTTTTTTTTTTCCAGACCACTTCTTCAGCATCAGATTCAGAGTCCGAATCAGAGCTTGAGCTCAAGGTGTCAGTCACAGGACTATCGGGAGATAAAGGTCTTGTACCAGAACAGCTGGTTAATACCGGAGGTTGAGGGTCGGGATTAGTTTCGATATTCCCAGAGATACTAGGACATAGGCTACAATTCTCATTTTGTTGATTATCTTGTAGAATAGGTGATTGTGGGTTGTCAGGTATTGTAATTTCATCATCTAACCCTTGCAATATACTTTCGAGTCTAGCTGTACTATATTGTTCTTCATCGTTTGACTCGTTGTCATCGTCTGAGTCTTCTGGATTTTCTGGCAAGCCAAATATTTCGTCTAAAGCTTCTTCAATCTCGAAATCTTTCAATATTTTCCGACTCATCTGCAATAAAAATGCAAAAATCCATAACCCATGCTAAAGCACCCCTCACAAACATTTTAGTATTTTCGGTTGTACACCCTAGCACCCCTTTAGATAGATTATTTATTGTGAAATATTAAATAAACCAATCAAACCAAATAACCAGTTACGAAAACACCAAAGTACCCGACGGGCAGAGGGAACATGCAACCCACCTTGAAAAAATCACACTAGGAAAAAACTAAGCATAGAATTTGAAAAATATACACATTATGGTCACAAATACCAAATAAAACGAATAAGTAAAAATAGTACCTTTCGACAATAGCAGATTCCGGAGATTCGCTTCGATTTCTTCCACCATTCAAAAATACTCCACTTTTCAGTTACGAATGCGATTCACAGAAAAAATTCAAATGGCTGGCTGTCAGTTTTTGATGTCAAATTATTGACACTTAACTATTAGTGTTACCAATGTGAAAAATAGACCGTTCGGAAACATTCTCTGAATTTTTCACTCCAATAAACATGGTGGTAAAAATATTCCCTTTATCCTAACTAACTAACTAACTAACTAAACTTCACGCCACTTCCCTAGCGGGGTAGGCAGAGAGAACCGACGTATTAACCCTTTATCCTAAAAAGGGTTAATACGTCTCTTTTTTCTCAGGACGTCATTTTTGAGCTCCTGTAGGTTCTGGGTCCGCCAAGGTGTCGCAGCAGTCCTTCCCTTGCTGCTTTATCTTGGGATCGCGCCTTCGCACGCTTTCTCGATTGCTGTTGTGTAAGCTGTGATAATAGATTTCAGCTTTTCACCGTTGGTCGCTTTTTTGATGTTATCTGGAGTTATTTGCCGCTCTTCCAGGGAGATGTGTAGTCGTCTATCGAAGTCCAACCAGTTTGCCTTGTGGGTATTGTATTTCCTAGTCGTGGGGCGTTCTACTTTATGTAGTTTTTTCCCTACGTGTAGGTTGTACGTTATGGCATTATGGTCAGCAATGATTAGGCTTCGGTCGACTTTCCACACTTTTATTTTACCTAGAAGTTGGGTGCTGCATGCCGTTACATCAACGATGCTCGTGCATAGCTTCCCTCTGCGATACTCCTCGAAAGTAGGTGTGTCTCCAACGCTAAATATGTGGAAGTCCATTTCATTAAGGAAGGAGCTGTATATTTCACCTCGTTCATCCTCAGCTGAGCTGCCCCACCATTGGCTCCAGCGTTTACGTCTCCTCCTATTAGTATGTTTTGTGTATTTAGTTTTAAGCATACTGGCGCTCTATGTACGGCTCTATAGGTTGGTCTCCTTCATAGTACAGGGATACCACTCCCAGTTGCAGAGATCTGGCTCCCAGGAGGACCGCGCATTCCGTCTCGGTGATCAGAATCGCGGCCTTTACTGGTTTTTGCCTGTTAACGGCGCATTGTATTAGCCCACATAGGGTTCCTGCACCAGGGCAATACACGCACCTCTTTTTTCCGCGGCTAGGAGTAGCTCATTTGTGGCCTGCTTTGATCTTTGCAGATTTGCCTGAATGATTTGTATTGTTGTTGAACCTGTACTTATGGTGGAGATTGAGCCGTTGTCTTGTGGGTGGATTTTAGCAATACGCTATTGTGGAGCGCGCTATTTCGTCCCATGTCTGTCATTGCGGGCAGGATGGGCTGAAGGCCACGTGCGGGTTTTCTGTGGTGTCCACCTTTGCCCTGACGCGGTTCTTACAGCTCGGGGGCCCGCCTTTTTGTCTGGTTGGGCAGTCTTGCCAGGAGTGCTTCTCTCCGCAGTAATTGCAGAGTTGATCCATCTCCCGGCAGAGAGATTTTGTGTGTCCAAAACCTAGACATTTATCGCATTGAACAAGTGGCGACTGCTCTTCCACGGGTCTTTTTTCAAGCCCTATGCGAACCGTTCCCTCCTTCAACATTATTTTATGTAGTTTTGGTGACACCTCCAGTACCGGATGCCATTGTAGCGCGTTCCTCGCTCTCTTTCGGCATCTCACCTTGAGGAGTCGGTCTTCCGCTTTTAGGTCCGTGAACAACTTTTTGTTCTGGGCCTTAAGCTGTTCGACTAGGTCCTCGTCAGTGTGATACGCCATTATTTTTTTTATTTTTATTTTTATTTGAGGGTTCCCTGTTTTCGCCTCTTTTATGTTAAGTGTGGTGTTGATCCTCCCCCCTTTCGCAGCTTAGAATGCGGAACCTTGCGGTTTTTGGCCTTCCTCACCCTGTCGACTGTGACTCCGGCCGTTTTGAAGTCTAGGGTGTTTCTGATAGTCTCTATCACGTTGTCACCGGTTTTTGTGGGATCTGTTGATGAGACTATCAGGGCGTGATTCGGTGTAGGGGTAGGTTTCTTTGTGGCTGCGCCCGCATAGGTCATGGGGCCTTGAGGTTGTGATTTTACCTCTGTCGGTGCTCGCTGCCTAAAGGAGGAGTTGGTCCACGTGAGCGTTTTGTTGATGGCCCTTGACTGTGTGGTCCAGTTCCATCACGTCTTCCCAGATTGGGTTTATGAGGGTGTCAATCCTGTTCGCCGTGTCGTTCAGAGCCATTTCAGTCGCAACCCAAGTAGCACACAAGCTGCTTAAATGGCTTCTGTACAACTTGAAAGTTGTGTATAAGCTGTTCAAGGGATTTACTATAATACTAAAGTCGTTTAGTAGCGTATTAAATAGTGCTTTAACAGGCATGTGGTACAATAGCCGTACTACGGTAAATATAATCCCAATGAAGATACAAGGGCATGTCATAGACTTATTGTACGGGAATTTGATATAAAACAGAGCTATAAATACCTTATTATGTCTTATAGAGGGCTTTAGTAGTCAAAAGTGTTTAAATTGAGTTATAATATTCCTTTAAAGCGCTTTAGGTTGTATATCGTATATTTCTGAACCTCTAAGCTGTTAAATAGAACTTATTACAGCATTTAAAACGCTATATCTACAGTACAGAAATATAATTCTATAGTCGCACGTAGGCCGTTATATTTGCGAATTGTACTGCAACTGTATGGTAAATAGCTGAATAAGGTAAGAAAAACTCGCCTTGTACAGTTAAAAGCGTAGAAAATCCGTTTCTATGGTCAATATAAAGTCTGAAGTGGGACAAGAGTGTTATACTTATTTAATTGGTTCAGTGTGACTCCATTTTGCGAAAGATTATCGTGAATTTATCATGAATCACCAAAAACCGTGGAAATTAAGAAAAAAACATGGTAGTGTGAGGAAAAATATAATTAACAATGTAATATACAATCGACCAGAATATAGTAACGGCAAAAAACTTGGAAACGCTAGTTATCAAGTGAATCTTCAAGAAAATAAAATAAGACAATATTTCGTATTTTAGCTGAGCAATTTTATCTCCAACCAATCGGACCCAGGAATCGTGTCTATCGTCTTCACAATTTTGAAAGGCATTCTGAAAAGAAAAATATACATATTAATGGTTATATTCGTCACCTAAACTGCAGAAATTATTATAAAATAAACAAGTCTTATAATAAATAGTAAATAGTATAATAAAAGCATTTATTATTGTATGGAGACATTAAATGTAACTTTGTACCTAAACAATGAAAGATACATAGTTGTGTTTGTTATTGTTATGTGAAGGTTCTTATAAAAGGAAAAAAAAAGTTGCGCGGTAAATTAAATAAAAATGGGTATTGAAAATCTGAGAACGGGCGTTACGAAGTGCGCCGGGTCACCAAATAATGCAAAAAAAATAAGGATGGTACATTTGCTCACAAACTCTTTCGTACTTAGATAAAAATCATGTTTTCATATTTGAAGATTCAAATAAATATTTAACTGTTGCAATTGTGTGCAATTTCTTGTTTGCAAAGTGGAGCAATTTGATTGAAATTAAATTAGTTGGGTATAAATAGAAATACACAAACAATGAGACAGTGTAAAAAGGAATTAACAGGGGTTTATAAATTCTGACGATGGATCCCTAAATAAAATGATCCTTAAAACATTAAAAGGCCGCTGTACTACCTTAGACTCTTAAGAGAAGATATTAATTGCTGATCTACACCTAAAAAAGTACAATAGAGCCTCAATACTACAATTGTAGAACCGAAAGGTCTACAACGGTGGATACTAGCGGCTTAAATCGATAGAACGGTCTTAGTAAACTCTAAAGGCTGTTGTAACCGAGACGCCATTATAAATTTTAATAAAAGCAATTCTCATGATTATTATAAATTTTTTATCATTATAAATAGGTATAAAAACGGAATACCCGCCACTCTTTCTCAACCAGGATTCTAAAGAAACTACCTATAAAGCTAAACTATCTTATAATAAACTTAATCCAGAATTTGCACCCGCTAATTAAATGTACTTTTTATACAAAAAACTGCATAAATAGCAGGCGCGTTAAAATTTTAGCTAAAACATATGTATATATTTACAATAAACTGGTACTCGCACTGGTATTTTGCATGCATAAAAGGAAAAATCAACATTTACTTACCTGTTGTTATTATTTTCAATCGTGTTTTCCGTCAATCACTTTCCAATTGGCACTATGGTCCTTGTTAAAAATTTATTAAGTTCCCCAAAAATATAGCTATTGTATACATAATACAGATCCGTAAACTCTAATCCAGAGATATAGTTGCGTCTAAATAAGACGCAAGCGTTATAGTCGCGCTACAAGAACTTATTTTAGACACTTAGGCGCACAATACCGCTCGCATAGCACCTTTGTATTTCCGTACTAACACTCGTTTACGAACATTGTAGAGACATTGTAGAACCTCAGGCCGTATAAATCGGTGCCTCTTTCGGGGGTACAGCGGCGCTGTAGCCGCTTGTACATCTACTGTAGAACTTGTATATAGAGCCAATGCCGTTATTAAGAACTTCTAACCGGCCAGTGTACAGCTTTTTATAGAGCTTATGTGCTACTTGGGAAGCCCTGTCGCTCTAGATGGTTCTGTACCTCCATTTGTGTACGCGATGTCTTTTACCTCCTGTATCTCCTCCAGGATCCTCGCTGTCTTGTTTGGGCTTTGTGGCTGATTTTAGGTGGGGGAGGCCCAGCTCCACTCTGTTTGGTGGTGCTGGACGCGCTAGAAGCGTCTTGATGGCGGCGATGTCCTCTTTTATGTTGTTAATGCCATCCAGGACTTTTGGGCACTCTTGTGCTTGGGGGAGGCCCTTTTTTAGGGACTGGGTAAATAAATGTTCTCTTTTTTTTGTTTTTCATGTAACTTAAATCTATTTTACAGACTACAAATATATATATGTAAGAAAGAAACATAACAATACATTATAACTAACTAGAATAATAAATTTCACTATTAAAACTAATTATGTTTACTTGATAAAAAAATCAATCTCAAGTATTCATGGCGTACAAATTCCCATTGACGGCACCAGTTGGCAGCACCGTCGTCGTGCACGTCCCCTATCGAGAAGAATCCAGCAAGAAACTCGATAGTTACTCTTTTAAAAGCCAAATTTTACAAATTTGTAAACTTAATTATTATATACTTAGACTATATAGATATCACTGCAGATGAACACTTCATTATGAAGTTAACCATGAATCCTTGTCATTGGGGTAATCTTGTATCTTGTTCTTCTCATTAACTTCATCTTACTCATTAAAAATAATTTAATATATAATTTGAACTAATGTAGGGGTTATGTTATAATACTTTGTGGTAGTTTATTAAACATTTTAATACTTAGACCAATAAATGAATTATCACTCTTTTGGAGTCTATGAATAGGAACAGCAAGTTTGTGTTTATTTCTAGTATTAAAACTATGAGAGTTTGACTTTTTAGAAAATGCTTCAATATTTTTGAATATATACATTATTTTATACAAATTTTCTTTTTAAAAATTCAATTAACATATAGTTAAAAAGATGAACCGAACTAGCGTCGTGACCAACTTTTTCTGATATAATTACAAAATTTTCATGCTTCATTTCTCCATCTTCTTTATAATAAGCAACGTACGGATGAAGTGTAGCTTGAGTATTAGACCAATGATATGATTGGATAGCGTCTTGCACAACAAACGAATAGTTTTCGGCAAAATCGAGGCACACTGTGAATACTCCAGCTTCAATAGATTCTTTTTGTTTGCTAAAATAAGATGCTTGAGATTTCGCAACAAAATCATGTCTCAATAGTTCAGGCCACTTATTTTTTAAATCCTTCAAAAAATCTTCTTTTTTGAGCTTTGTTTCAACGATTTCACTCCTGAAATTTGTAAATAAATGCGTTGGATTATAAAATACGTAAATGTAAATAAAATTAATAAGTAAATATACAAATTAAAAGTATGAAATTTTTCTTTTATCAAATAATTAACTAGTTACTTCTGCAAAGCGTTAAATAAATTCAATAATTGTAGGAGAAATTTGTATACATTTAATTTTATCTTACCTGTCGGTACTTTTCCACTGGCTAAACAATATTTCCTCTATTTTATTATTATTAAGTAACAATTCCAACTTTTCAATAACAAAATTAACTCTTGGACACTTAGTACATGTAGAGAAAAAACATGATAATGTAGATTCCTCGCAAACAGAGCTTTTGATTAAATCATTGGAACTTTCAGAAAAAATCGTTCCCTTTTTTTTCAGTTCATTTTTAAGTCCATATAACTGTAATTTAATATTTTGGTAAGTTTTGCATAAACACACCTTATGAGTTCCGCTCTTTCCAGCAGAAATACATTCCCGTGGTCGTAGATTTTGAAATTTATTTAGCCCAATCTATGTGTTAGGATTAGCTTATTGAAATTTCTTGCATAAATCATCTATATTGAATAACAAGATTCTTTTTTGCTTTTGTATTTTTATGCCATTTTCTACTATCGAGACGTAGTCTTTGATTCCAGGCATTACGCGGCTGACATCATCTGATAGGTAAAAAATTGTGACTTGCTCGAGTGTTAAATTATCAAAGCTTTTGCCTTTTTTGGTATGAGGTTGTGATGCAAATCCTGATTGTTCTCTAATGTTTTTAGCGGCCTTTACCATTCTCTTTGAAACTTTGAATTTGCGTCGTATCATTTTCATAGACCATTCCAAGGAAAGAGTGGTCAATACCTGGGATTTTTTCAGATCTACTAGTTTTTTGATTGAAAGCAGTCTTCAAATTATTCATGAGGACTTCATTTGAATTAACGTTATTATTTTTATCAGTATTATTACTTAATATTTTCACAGAAGTTATTATAGCCCTCTTACATTCATTGACATTCGACAGTCATTTTAATTTTATCGGAGGTTCACCGACCTCCAATAACAGTTTATTAACGTTATCAATTTTCAATTGGTTATCTATAGCATTGCACATATAGGAAGGATCTTTCGTTTCATCGTCAATATTATCAATTTTTAATTCAGTTCCGTCAACACTACAATATTTATTGTCTCGTAGATCACAAGAAACTTCAGGTTTTCTGCCCAAATAAATAGCCCTCTCACACGAATTGCACATGTAATTCCCGATAAAACTTTTGAAATCACTAGCTCGATTTGCCGTAATCAACACTAAATTTTTTATAACATATTTATGATAGTTTTTATTAAAAGGATTACAACATTTATTCACGCGGCCCATTTTCAACCACAAGCAATATTATGGATAAACTTTTAACGATTACTTAACTTTACAAATGAATTGCAATGACTAGCTGAATTCATTTGTTATTAATGTATACACGGTAATACGCAAATGACAAATGAAGATCATAACCAAATAGTTCTTTTTTTAAACTTAAAATGAAGTAGTTCTTAGTAAATAAAAAAAAGAGCATATAAATTTACACAGGAACAATAGAAATAGAATATGCGTTGGTCATGATGATATGCAACCTATTTGGAAATAGGTACTGGCCGAAAATATGACATAATATTGATTTACAAAAAAGAAGTAAGAATTGTCAAGACTGTAAAAAGAGCGGGAATTGTTACCTAGTATTAATAAAAATAAAACAACATTTAAAATTAAAAGCACGCTATTTACTTTGTGCCACAAATATTTTTTGTAAGATTTATATTTCACTAGCTTCTGCCCGCGGCTTCGCCCGCGTGTTACATCGATGAAAAATAGCCTACTTATATGTTATTCGGGTGTATGAGCTATATTATTCAAAAGTTTCATTAAAATACATTCAGTAATTTTTTGTGAACGAGTAACAAACATCCATCCATACATATAAACTTTCGTATTTATAATATTAGTATAGGGTTGCCATAAGTGTGGGGACTCAGACGGGGACATTTAAAGAAAAACTATTAAAGGTAGAAAAAAGGAGCTTTTATTACAACAATAGGTATTAATCAACATTAACCAAAGTATTAAGTATCTGTCAACATTTTTTAATTAGCACACGTTCCCCCTTAGTCTTACTAATAATGGTTGTATAGCGGTGGTATAGCTATACAATCTTTTGACCTTATCTGTCATTGTGACATTTGAATTTGACAGATAAGGACAAAACATTGTATAGCTATACCGCCACTATACAACCATTATTAGTAAGGGGGTATGTAATCAACAAACATAAAATTATCACAATGTTATTTTTTTAATAAACACAAAATATAATCAACAGCAAAATAAATATAACATTCTCAACTATGCATCGCATTGTTATTTTTTAAATTAACACACAATATAATCATCAAATATTATATCCTCGTTTATGCATGGCATTTTTTTTTTATTAGTACAAAATATAATAAATTAATCAACAAATATAAAATCCAGCGGTTAGGAAGCTTCTTAGTCTAATTGTTGCCACTTTTGTGGGCCCATTCATACTTGTCAGATGTTCCCGCTTTACGGAGCAACTCTTTTTGGGACTTCACGTACTTGTAAAACTCAATGCATGTCATCTTGTAGTTGTATATGCACTGAATTATACTCTCAACTGTCCCCACAGCGAGCTGGTTCCTCTCTTTAGTCCACTGCGAGGTTATCAATGAAAATACCCGCTCCACATGTGCATTATGGCCAGGGATTGCAAAGAGATATTGGCATACTTTGAGTAAATTAGTTTTTCTTTCTCTTTCCTCTGTCATTTGAAAAAAAAAAATCCATCTATCTTGTACGTTTTTACATTTCCATTCATCAGACATTTCAGTTTGTAGGAACGATTGTAAGTACATAAATTCCTCATACATTGAATCACTAATTTATATAGATTTCTCGTTTAAATAACTTGTCATTTCTTCAATTTGTTGCCACTGTGGAATCTCGTTCAACATCATCCAATCAAAAATCTCGAATTTTTTCATACAAGGAAAATATGGTTGGATTTGCAGCTGACGGAACCAATTCCATGTTTGGACAACATCATTCCTTGTCAAAATTGTTTGCAAAGGATATTCCGAATCTGTTTCTAATAAAATGTATATGTCACTCTTTTCATCTTTGTGCCTCATATGCTTGTAAAAAATTACCACGAGGTGTAGAAGACTTTGCTCGTGATGTTTACAACTATATACAGAATAGTCCAAAACGTATTGGAGACTACAAAGAGTTTCAATGTTTTGTAAATATTAAACCAAATAAACTATTACACCCTGCCCAAACAAGGTGGCTGTCTTTGTTACAAGTTGTGAAAAGGCTTCTTGAACAACTACCAGCATTGAAACTATATTTTCAAAGTGCTGTGTTAAATGACAGATTACTTGCAGCTCAATCAATCCTTGATAAATGTCTGGAACCAACCACAGAATTATATTTAGAGTTTTTAAGTTTTGTGTTGCCATACTTCAATGACTTGAACAAAGAAATGCAATCTGAATGTCCAAAACTCTACTTGCTGTATGAAAAAATTTTTATAACCTACAAGACTATATTGGAATGTTTTTTAAAGCCAGAATATTTGGAATTAACTGAACAGGAAAAAACAAGCATGCAAGTCCATGACAAAGTTGCAGCATTGGAATTATTGGAATTAAAAATATTGAAAATTGATTTTGAAAAAATTGAAAACCATTTACCCCTGGAAGACATTTACTTAGGAGGCAATGTTGCTGCTTTAATTATAATGAACAGAAATAGTATTCATCCAGATCAAATAAGACAGTTAAGAAAAAAATGTCTTGAATTTTACATTGAAAGTCTTAATCAAATAAAAAATCGCTTTCCCTTTGAAGATGAGCACCGACAAAGATTGAAAAATTTAAGGTTTTTAAACCCCGACACATTGCTGGACTCAAATTTAAAACGTTCTGTACCGTCTATAGCTCATTTAGGGCAAATGTTTCCAGGTAAGTTTATCATTAACTTCAAATATTTCATTTATGAATTGAGTCTGCATCATAGTTAAAATAGATTAATTAATTATTTAAAATACCTTATTTCAATTTATTTATTCGTTTATAAATAAATTAATTAATATATTTATTTCCAGGATTTTGCCCAACAAATTTAACAGAATTAGACCGGGAATGGAGAGCTCTAAGAAACACTAATCTTCCATTTCAAGAGGATCAGCTAATCAAAGCAGATGAGTTTTGGCGTCACATTTCAAAAATAAGAAAAGGCGATTTCTCTCAAATGTTTCCTTTATTGGCTCAATTTGCACAAAATTTATTAACATTGCCACATAGTAGTGCGAATGTCGAGCGACTGTTTTCTGCCATAAATTTAATGAAAACTAAGTTAAGAAACAAGCTTCACACTGACACGCTCACAGGATTACTTTATACTAAAAGTGGCTTGAAAAAAAACCGCGAGCCTTCGCAGGAACACTTAAATCATTTTAATAAAAATATGTATAAATTTAATTTGCCTGAAAATGACATTATATAATAAAATAATAATTATTTAAATAAAGTGATGATACTGAAAGAAAACTTGTTTAAATTAACTAACTACAGGACAGGTGGTATAGGTTTACCAGAATCTCATGGCAAATAAGCCAAACTTTATACTACACAAATATATTAAAATCCATTCATTATTTACCTTATTTATTTCATACTCTATGTGCAAATATATAAATATCTATACAAACATCATTTACTGGTAATGAATAAATAGATGATTTTATATTTGCATGTAAAGTTTGGCTCATTTGCCATGAGATTCTGGTAGACCTATTAATTCATAGGTTTTTTGTTTGCTCACAGTAATTTATTTTTAAATTTATTGTTTGTTTTTTGCTGTCTACTACTTTTAGGGCAATATAAATTGTCATTTTATTTACTTTTACCTACCCTACTCTCTTAATTTCACTTGATTTCACTCAGAAATAAAGTACGTAGATCTACGTATTTTCAATATGGCAATTTCACATTTCTACATAATTTTCTTTATCTGACCTACGCCTTTTTTAAAATCCGAGTTGGCAACACTGTACACGTAGTTATAATACGCGAGCGTGCACATTGCAATCGCAGCTGCTACTTGAGCGTTCATTACAAACGTGCACAGACTGTCGGCGCCATAAAGCGAATGAGCTCATCGCAAAGTTGAACGAGTGTGTAGTGTCGCACTTCGAATTGTTGCCAAAGTATCTCGAGTACTTCGCCGAGGAACTCCGCGAGTAGTGTAGTGGAGGCTTTAGGTCTGTAAGTCAACGAAAACTGGTGGTGGCAAGTGATGGTATTGGTGTTGACAAAAAAGAAACTGGAGTGTGTACCCGTACCTTTTCCTCAGAATATAACATAAGCCTTTGCCTTTTTTTAATACATGCTTGTTTGAAAATGAAATATTCTTGCATTTTTTTATCCTTTCATTGAATTTGTTTTGTAATTTGAAATAATAATAGAATACAAAAACGTAATTCTTTTCAGACAAATGACGATATTGCTGCTACGTCGACACCTAAGGAAAAATTTGGCATAAATGATGTTTTGAGTTTGACCGGTTCAAAGAGTACTATGATTCTGACTTAGAAAGTACAGCGTCATCATCAGTATCAGTAAAAAAATCAAAACTTAATCAACTAACTATGGATTCATGTGTTAATAATATTAAAGCATTCAATGGTAAGATTTTTTGTTATCTACCTAATAAATTACATACTTAGTTGATTTGGGTCATTGTATATTTATAGGCGGTGATAATGTATATCTTCAATTATTTTTTTTTCAGTAAACGGGCAGAAGTATGGACAACTAAGTAATGCTATCATGTTCATGATTTGCAAGGATACATTACCATTAATTACAGTTGAAAAAGAAGGTTTCACATATTTAATGAAAGCAGCAGTGCCTTTATATAAACTTCCTTCACGGCAGACAACTACGCAAATGATAGATGACAAATATGATGTTCTTTCTTTGCAATTCAGAGAAAAGCTTTTAGAAGTAGAGTCAATATGTTTAACTACGGACATCTGGACTGATACACATAATACTAGATGCTACATGGGTTTAACTGGACATTTTATTTATGAAAGTGAACTAATCAGTATAAATTTTGGTGTGTCCTATTTAAATGAGCCCCATAATGCCGATTATTTATGTCAAGTATTAAAAACAATGACTGAAAAGTGGGGTATAACTTCAGAAAAAGTTGCAGCAGTTGTTACTGATAATGGTGCGAATATCGTCAAGGCCGTAACAATTGCATTTGGCAAACAAAAACACTTATGGTGTTTTGCCCACACTTTGAATTTAGCAGCTCAAAAACTTTTTGAAGAAAAAGGTGGTATTGAAAGTGCCAGACAGTTACTGAATATTGTAAAGGATATAACTAGATACTGTAAACAAAATGTAAATGTTGCTGATGCTCTTCGTAAAGCGCAAAATGATGTAACAGTACCACTTAAATTAATTCAGTCAGTTTGCACACGATGGAATTCAATTTACTATCAGCTAGTTCGGTTTGTAAGGTTATCGGAGCAACTTACCTCGATATTACTCAATTACCCAAAAGCTCCACCTATGTTAACAGCCAGTCAATTAGATGGTATCAAAGATCTTATAAAAAATTTAAAACCTATGGAAGCTGTGACAAAAGAAGTATCCGTAGAGAAATTCGTAACGTCAAGCAAAATTATACCAATCGTTTCCTGTCTTTTGAAAACATATAGTACAATGAAGACAGAAACAGATGTCGGCGCTGTAACCAAAAATTTAATATTGGAAGAATTAAAAAAGAGATTTGGCACAGTGGAACAAGTGCATATGTTAGCTATCACCACACTACTGGATCCAAGATTCAAGAAAATTCATTTTTCTGACAGAATAGCATGCTTCAAAGCTATTGATAAAATTAATAGTATGATTGTAGCTTCAAAAAAACAATTGGAGAATAAATTAAGTAATAAAGATCCAGGAAATAATTTTGAATGCCAGCTAGAGAAAGCAGAAGAATCGAACATTTGGCAATTCCATAACATATTAGTAAAAAATCAGCTACAATTATTTCAAGCAGAAAGTGAAGGACAGGGTTTACAAGACGAATTGAAACATTATTTAACCCAGCCTGTCGTCGACTTTAAAACGACGGCTCCTATTACATATTGGTATCACCAAAGAAATGCCTTGTACAGCACAATAACGCCGATTGCCAACAAATACTTCTGTATAGTTGGAACATCTGTTCCATGTGAAAGGCTTTTTTCTATTGCGGGAAATAGTGCGACTGACGAAAGGAGTCGTTTAGATCCTGAGCGATTAGATAAGTTAATTTTTTTAAAGTCACTCGACTTAAAATACTGGGAAATGTAATTGCTCGTTAAATTTGTATTTAAGTTTAATAAAATATTATAAACTTCAAATTTAATTCATTTATTGACTGACGTACTTATATAAGACTAGAATTTTAAACTGCCACATTAGTTTAGTCGTTGCAAGTCAAGTACTACTGCTGTTGAGCGAAAAATCGTGGGTTCGATCCCCAGCCTCTACCCATTCTTTCAGAGGAATTTATCCGTGATGTTATGTTTATTAATTTAATAACTTCTATCAAATTACTTGTATTTGCGATAAATGGTCATCTATAATGTCCTGTATCTATATAAGGCGTGTTTGAAATTGGCGCGATTAATCGAAAATCGATCTTTTAGTGCTCGATTTAAACAAGAATCGATTCTAGCATGCTCGATTCGAATCGAATCAGAGATCGATTTTTTTTAAAGAGAATCGACATGCCTACTCTTTACGTCAACAGCAATCTGGGTCTCAACCTCTCAAACTGATTTTAGACGTCAAAACTCGGTGGAATTCAGTCTATTATATGTTACAGAGATACCTTGAATTAGCATCAATAGTTCATCAAATTTTGATGTTAAATACAAAAGCACCACCCACACCATCGGCTGTAGAAATGCAAAATATTAAAACATTGATTTGTATTTTGAAACCACTGGAGTATGTAATCAAGGAGTTATCAGGTGAACAGTATGTGACCATTAGTAAAATAATACCGATGGTGAACTGTTTGGAGACGCAGATTAATAATATACCTGTGGCTGTAGGTGATGGTGATGGTCCTCATGCAAGTGTTATAAATACAGTAAAAAAAGAAATCCTTAAACAGATAGAACGCCGATTCGGACATGTTGAAGATAATTATTTGATTGCAATGTCATGTTTACTAGATCCGAGATTCAAGAATATCCACTTTCAGGACGCCAAGGCTTGTGCAAAGGCAATTTCTTTACTGAGAAGATATATAACAACGTCTCCTAGTATTATCGGCAGTGAACATGACAGCGATTCTTCTCTCGAAACAACCTACGACTTTTGGAGTCACCACAAGAAATTAGCTCACACCAAAAAGCGAAGTAAAACCAGTTCTTTATTACAGTTTGAAAATAAGGATGAATTAAGCCATTATTTATCTACACAGGTTTCGCCACTTTCTTTGGATCCTCTGAAACAATGGGAAGACATGAAAGTTGTTTTCCCAAAATTATATAAATTGGCACGAGAATTTTTATCGATTCCTGCGACTTCAGTGCCCTCAGAAAGATTGTTTTCGAAAGCTGGAAGTACAATTACTAAAACCCGTAACCGCCTATCGCCAAAAAGGCTCGACAAACTTCTTTTCTTGAGCGATTGTACAGAGGAGGAATGGGATTTATAATATTTTAGATTAAAAAATTGTGGCTTTACTTACAGATAGTTTTTATTTATCTTATATTTATGTACCATTTGCTATTTTTTCATTTTCTCTTACTGAATGAAGGTACAGTACAGACGATACTTACTAACTAACATTGACAAACTAACGTATGGCGTAGGAAGGCCCTGCCTGAGCAAAGAACTCGATACTTTGAGGTATCGATACTTTTCTGTTGATTCTTTTACGAGTACGATACTTTTTTATCGATACTACTCATGAGTACAGTATCGATACTTTCTATTCGATACCGTGTCACTATTTACTTCATCCTTTCCTTTAACAATATATACAGATCTATAATTAGAGTAGTCGTCCTTCATAATAACGAAGTATCTGGAACCTCCCACAGACGGCACCTCCATGGGTCCACACGTGTCAGTATGTATAAGTTCACATGGCCTAGTTGTTTTTGTTTCACTAGTATGAAAGGGCAAACGACTTATTTTTCCTTGCAAGCAGCACTCACACTTTTTTTCGGTATTGTCTTTCACAGAAACGTTGTTGCTCCTAAGCACAGCCTTCACATGTTGCAAGCTTTGGTGAGCCAGTCTTTCATGCCAGTCTTTGAGACTTGATTGCACTTGATCTATATTTGCTCCTTCGCATTTGTAACGAACGTCCAAAAAATACATATCACGATTAGCCACCGCACATACTTTGTTCTGTTTAATAAATATGCACAAGTTATCATATCTCTATCTGTCACGCAGTTGACAGATAACAAGTTTGTTTTCAGTTCTGGCACAAATAAAACATTGTCTATGGTAGTGTCTATCCATTGCTTTCCATCGTGTACTTGCAGCGCCACCTGTCCGCAACCATGTGCACTTATCGAATTCTCGTTACCGACGATCACAGATTTATTGAACAATGGGAAATATGTCGTGAAAAGATTACGATTATGGCACATATATTGACTCGCACCAGAGTCCACTAACCACTGCGATTTTTGAAAATGTCCACTCGAAATCACGAATGCATTACTTGCGTTACTGTCCTTTTCTTTGTTTTTCATGAACCAGTGCTCACTTTTTATATGTCCCACCTTTTTGCAGTAATGACACTTTTTCACCGGCCTCTCATCACTGTTCAAGTTGTTATTGTTTATGCGGTTACTTCTAAACTCAATCTGGAAATGTCCAAATTTACTGCACTTATAACACTTTACGTTTTTCTTTCCTAATTTCTTCGCAACAAAAGCCGCCGCTGATTGCTGAGACACGTCCTGTCTATCCTTTAAGCGTTCCTCTTCTATGAGAAGACGAGCAACGAAATTGTCATAGGTTTGTTTCTCCTCCGGTGCAGATTCCCAGGCAGAGACAAAATGCTTATAATCGGCTGGAAGCGACAGCAACACTTTTGTTATGACGAATTTTTCGGGAATGCATTCTCCCCCTTGCACTTTCTGACATTCTGGTCACCAACCATGTTTGAGCTTTTGCGTCCAGCTTTTCCTATCGTGCCTTTTCAGTCGCTTCTTCCGGCTTTACCTTGATACCTTGAACCACGTCGAGCAAATCCTGACTTCGCAGCATAATCACTGATTGGAATTTCCAAACATTCCAGTTCGATGCACCTTCTAGTTTGAGGTGTGTACCAAAGGTCTTATTTTCTTCCATTGTGTACATACTTATTTTCCTTCCTGCTAGTCCCGTCCTTGTAATACAAGTATTTTTCGTTTCGAGCCAGCGTGGCGTCGGTCTCACTTCTTTTCTCGTTTTTCTTACTCCAGGTTTTACTTATTTCACGGTTATGGCGCTGGGCCCATAACCTGTAGGATTATTAATATAAAACGTGTTTTGTGTAATAACTTGCAGTTTTATTAGAACACACAACATTACACGTTCAGTACAGAGCGCAAATTTAGATCATAGAGAACAGCACAGATTATAGACTTTTTACTATAGAGAAAACAACCAGTGTTGCCAAAGTATTATATTGACTTATACTAACAGAAAATACTATATTTAGTTAAAAGCACAGAAAATACAATTAAAAGTCACTTTAACACCGCGTTCGTCTCCAAGACACACCCCAATCCATCTCTCTTTCACTCCCGTTCATACTATTCCACGAAAGTTCGCTGTCACTCATTCGTTCCTTCTTACGTTCCATTTCACTTATCCTACATGTATGATGACTATTTTGTACCATCTTAGAGTCTTATGCTCACACGAGTAATAGGAAAGCATTTGGTCATGTCGATCAATCGCATTTATATTTTCATTATACCTTACTATTTGTGGTTTCAGGTTTGTTTGCCCCCTGACGAATGGTTTCTAAATCTCTTTTGCATTTTGATAAAATAGCCAAACCTCCCTTTGGTCCATCCATTTAATTACGCAGATGTTATTTGGCGTGGCCCCCTTGTCTAACGTTACCACGTCAGCACTCATTTTTTTTGTGAAAGCAATCTCATATGATTTAATGGTCGTCACAAACTAATGTACAATAAAAAGATTGTTACTCACAGTAGGTAAAGCCCCAACCGACATGCGACGTTAACATAATAACTGCCCAAAAATAATATATTTTGGAGAAATGTATGAGTATGTCTCGGATGTTGGCACTGAGAGTGAGGCTATGTCTGATTCTGTGGTGCCAGCATCTGATGAAGACATTATATGAATGAGATTGAATGGTCATGAAATGGAACATACATAATAAGATAACGAAAATCAAATCAATCCCCTTGCAAAATTCGTTCGATGTCAATAGAAGCTGGTTCCGATACATTATCTGGAGAGTCAATATTATTTTCTGACGATTCCATTTGTGCATCGGCGTCTCTTTGCATAGGCGAGGTTGTGTCTTGATATCGCTGTGGTAGGTGAGTATATCGTGACCGGTTATTCTGTGTTGATGACATGTACCTATAACTCGCCCTATCCTAATCATAATAATGTTCATGCTGATATGTGCTAGTTGAAGGACCAGTATCTGTAAATGTAGTCGTTGTATTTTTTTTTTATTTTATCTTCATTATCTCTAATTTAAATTCAAACAATTGCCTTTCAGACACCGTATTCATTTCTGGTACAAGGGACATAAGAACATTCATATGTGGGTTCATATTATTTTGTTCCTGTCTATTCATGGAATTTAACAAACATTGTTGAAATACTATAAATCCTTTTGATTTTGAAGTTGATGACTGCTGCGATGAGTTATCCATGTTTATACTATCACGACTATCTTCATTAGCATTATTACACACACTGTTACTGACTGGTGTACGTAGCGAGAGCAGTTGTATATTTGTGACTGTAGCAGGGCTCGAAGCTCGTGAAATGGTAAAAAACTGTAGCATACATACATACATAACATCACGCCCATAATCCCGAAGGGGTGGGCAGAGTCAAAGGGGCAGCATGCCCCCTTTAACCACATTCAGCCGAAAATAAAGACGGGCTCTGATGTATGTCTTTCATCCAATTCGTACACGCCTAAAGTGATTGAAGATAGTTCAATGTCTATTCCGAAATGCGCTGTGATGCCCAAAAAACTTTTCATGTTTAAGGTGTCCGACCAAATATCCGTTGTTAACAACGGATATTTGGTTATATCTTCTATAGAGGACAGCATTTTTTTAATTGTTTCTGAAATTGCTTCATATTTTTCATCCAGCCAGCGTCTTAGAGTTGTTCTACTCGGGAGTTTATATTGAGGAGCAACTGTTTTCATTAGAGTTCTGAAGCCTTCGTTTTCAACAATTGAGAAAGGCTGATGGTCTTTGCAAATCATGAATAATAAACAGTTGTTCAGTTTCCTTGTCTTCGCTCCAGATTCTGAGTAAGAGGCAATATCTTTAAAGGCGGCCTGTATTGTTTTTTGGCGTTTTAAAGG
This sequence comes from Glyphodes perspectalis, assembly GCA_951394215.1. Lineage (NCBI taxonomy): Eukaryota > Metazoa > Arthropoda > Insecta > Lepidoptera > Crambidae > Glyphodes > Glyphodes perspectalis. Next base: position 3,088,249 of record OX596218.1, read on the forward strand.
GATGACGTTTTCGTCTAAGTCCGAATCAATAGTTTCATTTAAGGTTTTCTTTAACGGCTTACAGGAACTTTGACTGCCAGTACTGCCACTGCCACTTGTACAAGGAATTGGCTTAGATTGAAGTACACCACCGTCCATTTTATTATTAGGAGTATCCATGGCATTTAGAGGATTCGATATTTCTCCTCTAACTTCTGTTGTATTTACTGAATTCAATGTATTTTGTTTCGGCTGAATTTCGAGATAAGCAGCCTTATGAACATTACGAATATGCCCAATGAAGTTTCGTATTTCCGGAAGACTTGATATCCATTTGACATAGTTTGCATTTCGATTTCTTATCATCAATTTTATCAAAGAAATGCCAAACTGAACTTAATCCCTTAGTCCCATTATACCTGAAAGTTTAAAAAAAATACTGTAAGGTACGGTTTACAGCGTGGACCATTTATAATACCTATTAACTGGAAACTGCCTGGAATATAAATAAATAAATAAGTACAAGCCGCATCCGTATCACAATCGATAATATAGTATCGATAACTTGGAATCACTACAGTAGGTACACGGAAAAAATATTTTAGTAAAAATTACTACAGCTGCTATGGTAATCGTGTTCCATAACGACTGATGTAGTAATTGTTACCATAGCACTGTGCACTGTGGTAAATAATACTCGAGATTGTAGTAAATTTTACCACAATGCTATGGTAAAAATTACTACATCAGTCGTTATGGAACACGATTAATAGCAGCAGCTGTAGTAATTTTTACTAAAATTATTTTTCCGTCTAGTATTTCAGGGTAAGAATATAATTTATCTAATCGTAATGCGAAAATGTGCAATACCTACTGAGTTAAAATTGAAAATAGTAAAATTAGGGATGTGATACAATCGACAAATTACGAAATTTTACCGGAAAGATTGGTATATTCCGAAATCATCCGGTTATCGGTAATAATCGGTTTTCTAATAATATAGATTCGCCCCATTCCCAAAAACTTTAAAAATAATATTTAAAAATAAAACTTAAGCGCAATTTCTTAAATTTTAATAATGCCACAAAATCACAGCTGACAAAAAAATACCACGTAATAATAGAAATAATCAACGGTTGTAGTAATATTCCATAGATACATTCGAATTCAACAAGGCATGTAGGTTATGTAAAAATATCTAAGTGATCTATTATAATCGTAGTGGGTTTTCGACATCTTTAAGGACCGCATGAGTATTTCACTATACAGATTACAGAGTTGTAGACGATACGACGCGGAAACGTCTGGGTAGGAACACCAGGGCTTTCTATTTAGACCTGAAACAAAAAAAGAACGCCAAATATATTTCGCGTCACGTTTAAAATATAATCGCATGGCATAATTTGATGATAATGGCCACAAAAATAAAAATAAAATAATCTTCATAAAATTATAGTAAAAGAGAATGGGCAAAAATATATGCAACCTGGAACCACCATAAAATAACAATAAGATAAATCAGTCAGTTAGGTCTTTTCAATTGAAACAACAAATGTTATGACATCTTTGTTGTTACAATTTTCTTCCTAACTACATAATAAATAATTATACTTAAAACAGGCTTGATGTGACAATTTTGCAAAAATATTCTGCGTGGACGTTATCTTGTATTGTGGTACATGAAATTGGTTTTGAATAGCATTATAATAGCAATTTTGAAATCCCCAAGCATGTGAGGCAGAGCTCTATTAAAATATTTTTGCCGCAACAGCCTAAGCTACCCCCGTGTCTGTGCTACCAATGATACAGTGTTAAATCAAAAGAGACGGACATGGGTATGAAAAAGCAAACCATGGAAAAGTAAAAAAAAAAAGTTTTTTTGTCTGGTTTGATCTCAGACCCTGTCAGAATCACCTATCAAATCTAGTTGTGAATTAATATAATAATTAGACTCAAATAATTATTAAATTTTTAGTGTCTTCTAGTCATATGATTGTGGTTTGTCTGTCGGCTTGGTTGAGCGAGCTCAACTTTCTGCCATTCACTTTGTACAGCATCTCCACGAATTTCCATAGTGCTTGTTGCCCCTTGTAATGAATTTCTTTTTCTGCAAATAATTTTGGAAGCATTTTACTATATGACATTATTTCTTTGTAATAATGATGTCTACTTCATTACTTTGGAGTCTAACTGCATCTAAATATAGAGAAGGTACCTATGACATCTTCAGTTAGTCAAGTTATTATTGATAAGAGCATAAACGAATGTCTCCAGACAAAAGATGAAGTGGACAAAATCGAGCATTTAGTAATAGAATTGCAAGACGTAACTTTGCCAAGAAGGGGCAAATGACAATGCCAGAAGTTCCATAGTAATTTGACCCACCTCAAAAATCGTTATACACGAATGTAATAAAGTGTTTTGTATGGCTGTTTGACTACTTATGAAGGAATGAAAGTTGAAAATTCTCTAGATTTGGCGGTTTTTTTTATATTACAACTAAAAGTATACACTTATCCTACGTTTACGAAGTTGCATATGTGCAGTTAATTGAGTTTGCTGTACAAAATAAATCAGGAGCTTTCGTGACTACCAGATTTTCATCGTCACGCAGTGGTTTTCCTTGAACGTAAAGGATCCCGGGTTCGAATTCCGATGCGGGACAATTAAGGAAAAAAAAATATCCTATCTAAATTGATTTGGGTTTGGGGAGGTGAGCTTCCCGGCTATAATGACAAATATCTAGTAATGCAGATATTCAACAATCGGTATGTTGTCTAGTGCAATTATTATTATTTATTGGAAACATTAAACTACGTTGTTTTCTCTTGTACGGACCTTCTACTTTTCAGACAGACTAAGCAGCTATTGCCATTCGATAGGTTCATTACATAGTGAAGGTTAAACCAACAGTAATAATGTTTACCTACCTACTGTTTGAAAAAGGAATATAGGAACAACAGGATTCAATAAAAGATAAATTTATGATGAATAGGTAGTTTATTTAATCATCAAGTGTTATTATGCATGAACACAAAACCAAATAAAGGGTCATTGGCTTCAATGTTATTATGTCTGTAAGGTCGTATCATGTCCAGGACAGATCGTCAACATCCCATACAAACATAAGTGTGGCCCAGTCCTCTTACAGCTTCCATGTTTCCTCTGCGACAGTGGTAGTTGAAACCGCAAAAAACATTATTGATATAACATAGAAATCATGTATGATGGAAATGGTCTTTATAATATTAACTAGAGATGAAACGGATAGTGGTTTGGCCGGATACCGGATACCGGATATTCGGCAAGCTACGAGGCCGGAGCGCCGGATATCCGGCCACCGAATATTCGGCCTTTTCGGAAATATTCGGGCGCGTTCGGGTGTATTCGCACCGTGAGCGGAGATCGGGACGGTTCGGGGGCGTTCGAGTTGTCGCGCGCGTTCATTCGTTCGTTCGAGTTTGTGTTTGTTTCTGCCATTGTTTTTATTTGTGGTCATAGTTTTAACTTTGATTGAAAAGAAATGTCATCATTAAATTAAAGAAACGATCGCCAATTTGGCAATATTTTGATTTAAACAGTGATCATAGCAAGTACGCGGCATGTTTATTGTGTCAAGTAAACATTTCTCGAGGTGGTGAAGGAAAGAAGGCAGGTACGTAAGTTTTAGAGGTTATGTTTTCGCTTGAATTTAATAACTAAACTTCACGCCACTTCCCTAGCGGGGTAGGCAGAGAGAACCGAACGCCATATGGCACGATCCTTACACACCTCACTCGCCTCTTCAACATTCATAAGTTAAGTGAAGTTTAGTTAGTTAGTTAGTTTGAATTTAATAAAACAAAAAATTATGAATATTCTTATATTCCTAAACTGCCGGATCGAACGGATCTTTTTTTCGTCAGTGCTCGAATAATGTAACTTTATTTACCTAGTTAGTACCTAATTTGAAATTTTGAATGTGTTTCAAACACATTCAAAATTTCAAAACACAGTGTTTGGAACGCAAAATTTGACGGCCGGTGAAATATTAGTAGGTACTTAGCTGTACTAATGTTGCAAGAAACCAACGAGAAACTGCTATGTTTTTCCATTTATACTTTTAGGGGAGTAACTGTTTGAAATGACAGGTGACAAATGTATTTGCTAATAAACAAACCAATCTTTATCCGAGGATAAATCTACGGTATAACGCTCCGATTTGTATAGAATACAGCCTTATGCCATAGATTTATTGTCGGACAAAGATTGGTCGAATCGCACCATAAAATTATACTTAATTAAATTTTGATGAATTTCATTATAAAAATAAGTTATTTGACAAGTTTTTTAAATTTCTAATCAAAATTAGCCAGTTTAATTTGATGAACTTCCCGGTTATCTATTTATTTTAATTAAGTATGCAGATTGTAAATCGGTATCGTGTATTTTTTAAAAGTATGTTTTTTTGTCATTCACCAGGTACTTTAGCTATGAGTAATCATTTAAAGTCCAAACATCCAGAGGAATTTAAATTGATAAATAAAAGTAAATCTGGTGAAAATCCAAAACCCATTGTGGCCCCGGTATCTGCCGTTCCCAGCACAAGTGAAAAACAACTATCACTCTCAGAATCATTTGAAAGAAAATTACTTTGGGATGTGAACGATGCTAAAGCCATAAAATATCATTATTTGATCGCAGAAATGATTGCTATAGATAACGAGCCGTTTAGTATCGTGGAAAAGGTTGGGTTTAAAAGGCTTCTAGAACAAGCGCTACCGCGGTACGAATTACCAAGTCGCACTTTTATTTCTCAAAAAATTGTTCCCGACATCTACAATAGAATTCACGATAAAATTAAAACAAACATTTCAAAAACTATTGCAGTTTCTGTCACTTCTGATATTTGGACCTGCCAGCATAATAGTTCCAGCTTCTTGAGTTTCACAGCCCATTGGTTGTCTACGGAATTTCAGCTGCAACATGGCGTTCTTGCAATGAAACCTTTTTCTGGATCACACACTGGAGAAAATATAGCAAAGGAACTAAATGCTATTGCTGCTCGCTGGGATATTGAGAAAAATAAAATCCACTTACTAATCCTTGATAGTGGCGCTAATATGGTAAAAGGAGCTCGAGTTGCAGAGTATGATTCAGCTAGATGTTTCATTCATTCGCTTCAGCGAGTTGTTAATGAGTCAATGAAGGTTCAAGCTGAAATATTAGACATGATTGCTACTGGAAGACGTCTAGTAACTCATTTTAATCATTCAGGTTTAGCACAAGAAAAAATCTTTGCAATCCAAAAGGAATTAAATTTACCGCAGCATCAGTTAGTGCAGGACATCACCACAAGGTGGAACTCTACCTTCTATATGGCAGAACGTTTGTTAGAACAGAAAAGGGCTATTACTCTTTATGTTGCTGAACATGACACACTTATTAATTTGACGATACAACAATGGAGCCTGATGGAGCAATTCATAAATCTTTTAAAACCATTTGAAGAAATAACGAAAATTACAAGCTCTGGCCTCTCTTGTATATCCGAGGCGATTCCACATGTGTCTGCATTAAAAAAGTATTTAGACAAATGCGAGACTGCGCAAAGAACACCGGACTTAGCTCGTATGATAGCTTCTTTGAAATCTGAGTTGGAAAGTCGTTTTAAATCCTTAAGAGAGAATCCAAAATACTTAATTGCTACTTTTCTGGACCCAAGGTTCAAGTCAGACTATTTAGGAGTTCTTGAAACTGAAAAAGCCCGCCAGAAAATTCTGATAGATTATATAAAAAACTCTTACGACGAATCTTCATCTGACAGTAACAGATCTACGCCGTGTTCAACACCTGCTAAACGAGCTAAAGAAGATGAAACTGGATCCAACTTCACACGTGAAGCTCATGACACTTTTTGGGATTGTTTCAATGAAGTAGCAAAGGATAATAGAAGTGATTGTCGCGATCAAGAAAAACAAAATCCAATTGCTAACGAGATTGATTTTTTCTTAAAGACATCTCGTATCGATCGCAATCACGATCCATATATTTGGTGGTCAGTTAATGTGAACCAGTACCCGCAGTTGTCAAGGTTTGCCAGAATTTATCTTTCAGCACCTGGCAGCAGCGTTTATAGCGAAAGGCTGTTTTCAGAAGCGGGTCTGGTATACGAAGCCAAGCGGAGTCGCCTGTTACCAACAAATGCGGAAAATTTGGTATTCATTCACCACAATTTGCCACTTGTTAATTTTGAGTACTAAACGAACTAATTAATATTTAACCAATTACTTTGCAATTATAAAAATAAAACTTGTTCTTATCCTATATGTCGTATCATTTGCTTTGTGTAAACTACTTAATGTATTTTTATTTTAATATCCGAAATTCGGCCGGATACTGTATTACTATCCGGTATCCGGCCGGATAGTGAAAACAAGGCCGGATAGGCCGGATACCGGATAGTTAACTATATTAATATGTTAATCATTTCTATTATCAAACAGATGTATTAAGATATGAAAAATTATGATGTATCCATAATTTTTAAACTGTTAAATAAATCGTAAAAAATCGTTTAAATAGCTAATTTTTTAATGTTTGTAGTCAAATAACTAAAAAATGTGGGCTGATTGGACAATTTTAATAACAAAATTGTATTGTGCTGGTACTGATCAGTAAAAAAAGAAATGAATTGTTTCCGCAACAAAAAGAAAGTGTAATTTTGTTGCCTTGTGTAATGTTGTCAAACGTTGTCTGTTAAATGAAAACTTGTTATTTGTTTTATGTCAAATGATTGGACACACTCATAGTACTCAGCTTAGTTTGGGACTTGCTAATTTGTGTAATGTCCACGGATATAAGACTGACTTCGTGTGGTTTAAGATAAAATATGGCCTCTGCATTTACTAACAATTGGGTAGGTATGTGGTTTGGTTGTGCTTGAGGGTATGCATGTTTTGACAGCGGGAAAAAGAGATCCTTGACGAGAATTTGGCTCGTGAGCTAGCGGTCGACGAGGGCAGCGAGGTGGACGACGACGAAGGCCCTGCGTTCTCTGTGCATGAACTTCGCCAAATGCTGGAGAACGAGGACAATATGCCGCCAGCTGACAACGAAATGGGGTCAAACGGGGGCGATTACGTTTTCTCCTGGAGCTCGGACTACTCCACCTTCACCGGGCGCCAGGAGCCATTTACAGAAGATGTTGGTCCCACAATTGACGAGACGTCGCCGTTTGGCATTTTCTGTCAAATGTGGGACCAACATCTGATGAAAATTATAAAAGAGGAGACAAACAGGTATGCCCGTACCAACCTGAAGCTGGCTGCAGAAACTGGCATCTCAGCCCATTCCCGCTTGAATGAATGGGATGAGACGTCGGTTTCTGAACTAACAGTTATTGATGGGTATATGTGTTAGGGGTCTGTTAGACGAGTACTGGCAGATCGGCATCCTTAAGATGCTTTCAAAGGAGTTATGTCAAAAAATAGGTTCCTACTTCCGATGCGTTTTTTGCACTTCGTCGATAACGACGAAGTGGTAGGGAATGGGGAGGACCGGAAGATATCGAAGATACTTCCGGTTCTCACTTATCTGCAGACAAAGTTTAATTCAGTGTACTGAATTGCGATTGACGAATCGCTACTTCTGGAATGGTCGACTCAGTTGGGTCCAGAGCATACGCACAAAATCCGCCCGGTTCGGGATAAAAACTTATAAGATGTGCCCGCACAGGCTACGTACTAATGAATTGAAGTAGTGAGAATAAACGCTCAGAGTTGGTCATTCAGTGGAGAAACCAGTGGTCATCGCGAATTACGACAGGTACATGGGCGGTGTTGATCTGAAAGATCAAAAACTGTCCATGTACCTGTTGCAGAGAAAACGCGGTACTAAATGGTACATAAATGTTTATAGGCGCTTAATTAACAAAATCGTTCCAAACTTTTAAACGCTTATGTTATTTATTGCGCCAAAAAATTACCCACAGAGAGTTCACGTACGCATTGACTCAAGAGATCATAGAACTACATGGTAGCTCAATCAGGCCACCTACGCGCCCCGCAACCGTTCCACCTGTAACGCGCTTGGATCGAACTTGGGTCACTTCCCCGCACAGATAACCTATTTATCTGTGCTTCCCCGTCACCAACTTAAAAGACGGGGAAAGGACATCCACTAAGACGAACAAGTACAAAAGAGGGCGGTGCGTGCAGAGCAAAAAAACACTTTTACTAATATCATCTGCAGCCTGTGAGAAGTGTACCTCTACGTCAACGAATGTTGGCGTGATCATCATACGTTAGAGTGATTTTTTTATTTTTTTTGTAAAACTGGTTTAAAACTATCGATACTATCGAAAGATTTTTATTTACGAGGAACAATACTACACATCGATAGTATCGAATCTATCGATAGTTTATTCTTCCTGACTAACAATATTATCGATAGTATAGCTATCATGCAATAGTATTGCCTGAATCTAAGCTATCGATACCATCGATATGACGTCAACTACCGATAGGCTATCGAAAGTCGACTATCGATCGGCATTACTAATTATTACGCTAAAAAAATAGCGTAATAATAATAAAAATACATATCATATATATATGGGGATATGTGTTATGTGTGGAACGGAACGACAGGATGACGTATGACTGATGAATGACCGGATGAAAGAGAAAGAGTAATTGAGTAATGAATAAGAGTGAAAGAGAAAGGAACATTTGGTTGATTAACTGTCATTGAGTGTGGTTGAAGTTTAGTATTAGCTCTCTCTCTCTCTGGTGTATGTTCTAAAAGCTGCAAGTCGTATCGGTAATCAAATTAAGTTTTATTTTTTAAGAAATAAAAGCCTGTTTAAGTTCATCACGGAGTTTCACTTGATCAAGCAATCCCACAAAGTGGTGTCAGAAGTGAGATTTAAGTGAAACTCCAAGAAAGAGACGAAACTCGAAGACGACGAGTTTGGCCGGCAACGTGCACGCACGTGTTTCAAGATTTGAAGACGCAATCCTCTGAAACTACAGACGAATCATGCCGAAAGCTGTTTCTAGACGAAGCAGCAGGCAAGCAGATTACGACGGCGAAGACAAACCTGGGATGACATCACCACGTGGAGGCGGAGGTTCGATGTTACACCTAGCAGAAGGCCTTATCCCCCATCGCACTGGCCAGGACAAGACGTACCCGGTGGCTAGGTGGATACAAGACGTGATGGACAATGCTGAGGTATTTGGATGGACTCCAGTGCAGATGCTGGTCATGGCAAGGCGATCATTGTTGGGTACGGCGGAGCTGTGGCTACGTGCTGAACGTATTTACAAGACGTGGGACGACCTAAAAGCCAGTATCGCAAAGGAATTTCCAGATTCCGTCGACATTAAGACGATACACAAGATGATGAGCAAGAGAACGAAGGAACATCAAGAAACGTGTTTATTATACATGTTGGTTATGAAAGAGCTGGGGAAAAGAGGTAAAATGCCGGACTATGTGGCCATCAAATACATAGTTGAGGGCATCTAAGACGAAGAAATCAATAAAGTAATGTTGTATGGCGTTACTAGCTACAACGAACTCAAGGAAAAACTACGAGCAACTTAAAGAAAAAATCTCGGCAAAGACCAGTGAAAAGCAGTATCACAGGCAGAGACATCACGACGACAAGCCGGATCGACGTATTTCACACTGTTTCAACTGTGGAGAAAAGAAGCATCATCCGATTGCCCTCATAAGAAGAAGGGGCTCAGGTGTTTTAAGTGCAATCAATTCACCACAGCACCGAGCACGCGCGCGCGTCGAGACATGCCAGGCCACCCAGCATGTCTCAACCACTCTGCCCAGGATTCAGACGCTGATCATCCCGGTGACCGGCGTCGTGGGTCCACTCTCACGCTATGCCCTCTGCTAAGCCAGAGGGGCACGCGGAGAGCGTCTCGTCAAAGGGACCGCCTTCCGCCCGGCGACCCAAATTGAGGGCAGAGCCCTGTCGTCGCAAAGGGAGTGCATCGATCCCTCTATCCACAAGGGAGACGCTCGATCCCTCTACGACCCACCACAACGCGACCCAGCGCGCCCCTGTCGGGTTGCCGAGGATAGGGAGGCGAGCAACGCTAACACTCAGCTCCTCCTCTTCCTCGGCAATCCTGGTCCGGCCGCCGGGGACCTGTATACAACCGGACCGCCGCAGCTGCTCGTTTGTTATTCGTGCAGTTGCGGCTCACCTCGGAGTCTTTCTTCGCTTCAACCCTGCCACGTCAGGGCCTACTGAGCCCCCCCGGTACGACAAACCGAAAACCCCGGCAGGGGGGATCTTGGACACTTATTACAACACAACTAATATCACTCAACTCGACACAAAAGGACTTAAGAAAACTACAAAACAGTACAAAATCGCGAAATTATCCGAAATCAATACGCTACCGATGTCGTATGAAACCCAAATGAAATACGTCTTATAAGAAAAAACCGTTGTAACTCCTTTGAAGTCAACACACGCGGCTGACCAAACAGCGCACGCGATTCGGTTCGGACCGTCACTTGCCGCGCTCGCCTAGTGTTGTCGTATTTTATATTTTATACAAAAAAAAAAAAATGTTTGATTCTACTTACACCAATTGTAAAAAAATACTTAGTGCAGTTTTAGTTAAGTAGAAGTTTCTTCAAAATAATAATTCAGCTAATCAAAAATCAATTCAAACGAGCTATTAAGCCCGCAATAAGAATTATAACGCGTTATTGAAATGTATCTAAGGCCAGGCGTAATGGTTGTAATTCCCACTGAGATTAATTTAACATTTTTGTTATAAATTTACTTGGGTCTGGGGGATTTGGGTTACAGGATGCCTTAGTTTTCACCTGATGATTAGTGTTGTTATTTGCCTAGCAGACTTCTTTGCAAATGTGTTGAAATTAACAACTTATCATTATTGATACCTGTAATCAGGTTAATAAGTGCCCATTATGTTACTAACACGCTGCAAAAGTAGTACACGCAATTATCTTTTTGTATTAACTTCAGTGCAGTGCGGTGATCTTCCATCTTAAAATGTTGGACTTAAATATATTTATTTAGTTCTTTTAAATTTAATATAAATCTATGTTTTCCATTCGGTTTAGGCACTGTAAAGATAGGTGAGACAAATGTGCAAGGTGATATCAATTCTGATTCTAGAAGTTCTGATATGCAATCATCAATATTTTTTACTTCAGATTTACAGGGATTATTCTGTGGTTCACTTATAGGTGTATTTTTTATAGGTGGTATTTTATACCTTTGACTGGCCCGTTGGTCAAGTGGTCAGAGACCCTGGCCACTAAACCAAGGGTCGCGGGTTCGAATCCCGCTAGGGGCAAATGTTTCGTGTGATGAACATGGACATTTGTACTCGAGTCGTGGATGTTTATAAACGTATTTGAGTATCCATAGCACAAGCATAAGCTTAGTTCGGGTCTAGGGAATTGGTGTGTCAGTCTGGAGAATTTATTTATTTATACCCTTTTACCCAAGATAAGATAAAATTATCGTTGGTAAATTCGGTCCATTTGTGAGAAAAAAAAATTAAACGACCGGCTCTAGGTACCTCGTTTAGCGTTTCCTCGCCTGTTCACGCGTGTATCCGGCGGTGGGGCGGCGGCCTCACGTCGTCTACTGACGACGGTCCCGCGGCGGACTGCGGGCTGCTGGGGTGGGCCGCTGGTCTACCGCTGCTGGACGCGGCGGCGCCCCCCTCGAGTTTAAAGCAGTCCGCTGTGGTTGTGCAGCTACAGGTGCCTTGTAGGGAAGACGTTGAAGGAAGGTCGCTTTCATATCTGAACCTGCCTTGGTTTTGATGTTTTAATGTGTTCCGTTAAACTGGATCCAAAAATCTGTTCATCAATCTTCGTATTCTTTACTGTGTCTCTAATACTTTTATTCAGTGTTTAGCACGGCATATCTGCGTGATTGAGACTCTCTATAATGGCTGTCACAGATCTTGCGGTACCAAACTTTTAGATGCAAGTGCCCAGTTTAATATACTTCCTTTCGCTGCCAAGCTGATACATAATGTATTTTGTTTGTTTTGACTGTACAAGTCCTTTTTGATATTGATCTCCGTAAGAGCCGCTTTTATTTCTAAGTTTAGTTTAGGAGGTTTCATGTTGGGGCAGTTTTCCGGTGGTAAATACAGTTTAACTAACTCTATCTGTATATTCTTAGACAATCCATTCCCTAAGATATGCACCCATCTTGGAGCAATGTCCTTGTGTAAACTGTCTCCGTATTCTTTTTGAGTAGTCGGATCTTCACCAAGTTGCTGTAGAATTTCTGGTTCCAACGGTAGTGGGGCATTCTCTACTGGCTGTGTGGTCTTAGCATCGGTTGTGCTTGGCCCGGGCATTGCTAAAGTCTCCGGTGGAAAATCTGACTCGATCTGGGTGGCAGGCATAGTTGCAGCCGGTTCCGGCATCTCGGGCTGCGACAGCGAGCACTCATTGTATACATCTGCACAATCATCTAAGTATATATCTTCAGCAGGGGTTTCATCAGCTGAAAGCCGCAGTAATTTATAGGTAATTAAGTGGAATATCACGAACCTCAACACGATTTACATAGTTTGTAGCATATTAGCCTCAACACTATTTAAGTGGAGTAGGTATTTGTCCTCAACACGTTTTACGTGGAGTACCTATGATAGGTAAGCAAGTAAGTACTGGACACTATGAAAGTGGAGTCGTTTAATCCTCTACACGATTTACGTGGAGTAAAAATAAGAATAAATTCCAATGTTCCTCACACGCTTTACGTGGGTTGTTAGAAAATTACGTTTAATATTAACTAAGTTAGTTTTTTCCCTTTATTTGAGTTGGCATTATTACACTTATTTCTTCGCACGTCGTGTTTTATTGCTAGCGCCGTCCGCACTGCCACACTGGCTGCATTTTACATATGCGTTGCTTAATGCAATAGCAGGTTTAGTTCATTGACCGGTGAATACCGTTACCTAGCATCAGCTGTGCATCTATTCATTCCTTTTTACATTAACCTATTTATATTTAGGTTTCGCAGCTCGTTTTTCTGCGCTCGTATTTTTTTACGTACGTAGGTACGTAAAAAAAATTACCTACCTACCTACTTGTTGAGCATATTTCTTTCTTCCTTTACTATTTCTTATTGCCTTTTTTCCCACAATGGCTGATAAACTTATTAAAAAGCGCAGTTCCATCAAAGCAAAGCTAACGAATTTCACAAACTACGTCAATGCCCTTTCTAAGTGTGATATACTGTCTAAACTTCAACAAATGGAGTTAGATAGCAGATTTGTTAAATTTGAAGGCTTATACGCGGAATTTGACGAATTGCAGACGGAGATCGAGCTGTTGTCGGACGATCCTGAGGATGCTTATCCTGAGCGGTCCAAGTTTGAGGACATTTACCATCCTCTGGCGCCAAGGGCGCGGAGCCTTCTATCTGCGGCCGAAAAACCGTGCAAGTCTTCAGCAGGTTCCGTATCAGGCGCTGAGAAGTCAGGTGCGACAAAGAACAATTTTATTCGTTTGCCTAAAATAGATTTACCCCGCTTTGATGGTAGTTATGGTAGGTATATAGAAGTTATGAGTGTTGGTTGGAGTTTAAAGACACTTTCCTATCCCTAATTCATACTAACGACTGTATTGACCACATCAATAAGTACCATTATTTACGCGCTTCACTAAAAGGTGCGGCTGCTGAGATCATTAAAAATCTCGACTTTAGAAGCGATAATTACGCATTAGCGTGGGACTTGTTATGTGAGCAATACAACAATAGTCGCCTGCTTATTAATAATCATGTCCAGGCATTATTCAACGCTGAGCCTATCCCAACAAGCACAGGGATCATTACAAAAGATCACTTTTGGTAAAAATCGGAACTTTATGAATTATTAAACAGTTAGGAACGGATACTGTTGTTACGGGATGAGAGTTAGAGTAGACATCAAAAATGCCTTCTTATAGCTTATATCGCATTGCTTGCTTAAGAGCATTTTAGTGGTAGTAAAATATGATAATTGCTGTATAAAGGCGTATAGTTATACCACTGAAATGCTAGCATCTTAAAAGAGTCACTGTGAACTACCGTACAGTCATTAGTTTTAGAGTGGTGTATACTTAAGAGTGATCTAACGCAAATCGGTTCACCTCAACTCTGTTATTAGCCTTCTTTTCAAATCTTCTTAAAGGTGTTTTATTAACAGACATGAATACCTAAGGAATTCTGAGATCCTCGTTTAACTCATAAATACAACATTTGGCTGTAAAATAGCTACAGAGATACCACTGTATTGTTTTAGTCTGCAAAATAGAATTGTTTACATATGTTATAACGCGCGAAGCTGCAATCAGGTTCACATTATCCATTGTTGATTGCAGTTCTTCAACGGACATTTTGAGAAATAAGTTTTACATAATGCTTAAAAAAACGTGGAAATTAAAAGCAAGATCAGGTGGAATAAGGAGAAAAGTGTTAAAGGAATATTTGACAATTATTAATTTAGATAAAGATCAACCTACAACCAACAAGATAGAACCTTTAATAAGTTCTTGCAAAGGTGATCAAAGTGCGACGGTTCATATTTCAAAACATGGTTCCGCATGTAATAAAAATAATGTGTCGTCGAGTTTTGTTAATATAGAGAAAGACGAATGTGAAAATCAGTCTAGATGCTCCAGTGAAGCTAATCATAGTGCGACAATATTTTTTTCTAAAGGTTCCGTACAAAATAAAAACTACGATAATTACGAGGGTGCTACTTTTGATGATGACTACAATTTAATACCAGCTAGCTCCAGCTCCGATGAGAGTGATACTAATGATGATTTTGCAGAGTACAACCAAAAATCACTCTTTCGTAAGAAAATAAGAATCTGGGCCAACGAAAAGCAGATTAGTCATGCAGCTCTAAAAGATCTGGCAGAAATCATAAACGAATTAATTCCCCAGACATTACCAAAAGATCCAAGATCAATTTTAGCTACTCCGAGAGAAATCAATGTGAAATTAATCGAAGGGGGTGAATATTGGCACAATGGAATAGCCAATCCTTTAATAAAAATACTACAAAATTGGAGTGATGTCCCAGCAAAAATTGCATTTAATATAAATTTCGATGGGCTACCGATTTTTAAAAGCGCCAAGCATGAATTTTGGCCAATTTTATGTAACATCTTTGAAAATAAGACGATAAAACCATTTATTATTGGAATTTATTTTGGAGTCGGTAAACCGAAAGATTTGGTTGCTTATTTAGAAGATTTTATAAATGAAATGAAAATAATACTCGAAGTGGGAATTAAGATCCCAGAAACTGAACAGACAATTAAAATTAAAATTAGATGATTTATTTGCGACTCACCTGCAAGGGCTTATATTAAGGGTAAGCACTTATATTTGTTTTCTGATAATACGCACGCTTCGGTTTAGTCTGTAGCTTAGGGTATTATTATTTTGTATTCTATGGTTTAGGCTAATAGAAAATTATCTTTCTTCAGAAAAATAAATTTTATTCAATATTTCATCTTACTTCACATAATATCTCTCTCTCAATTTTCTCTTTCTCAATTTTAGTCACTAAGTACATCTTTCGCATTTCTTATTAAAAATTTGGAATTAAGAAAAATGTAAGACACCATTTTGGTTTAATCAGCCGAGAAAAACTCTCATTCGTTTTCTTTTTTCCAGGTGTTTGTAACTTCAATGGCAAACATGGTTGCCTCAAGTGCGTAACCATTGGCGAATACTCACACAGTTGTATTTCCTAGCACAAGGTGTCCTGAGAGAACCAATGATGGATTTAGAAATAAACTTTATGGGGCACACCACAAAACTGACTCCCCACTACTTACTCTCCCGATTGACATGATAAAGGATTTTCCAGTCGGTGATTCACTCCATCTTATTGATTTGGGTATTATGAAACGGTTATTAGTGGGTTGGCGTGATGGAAATTTCGGAAAACGCATAACTAAATGGCGTGCGAGTGACATTGAAAAAGTCACACAATTTTTGAAGCAATGTAAATTGCCTTCTGAAGTGCATAGAGCGGTACGAGGCTTAGATACACTAGCATATTGGAAAGCTTCAGAGTTTCGAGCTTTTTTCTATTATTTGAGTATTTTTATACTATATGAAGTATTGACACCTGATGCATA
Source organism: Glyphodes perspectalis (assembly GCA_951394215.1). Taxonomy (NCBI): domain Eukaryota; kingdom Metazoa; phylum Arthropoda; class Insecta; order Lepidoptera; family Crambidae; genus Glyphodes; species Glyphodes perspectalis. The sequence goes on from OX596218.1 coordinate 3,104,386, forward strand.
TTGCCACTTTTTGACACTGTATTGCGGCATTACACTTTGTTCTAGCGAAAACTACCGACCGATGCTACCACTTGCAGAAAAACTACTAAGGTATTTTGTAGAGCATTACAAAGATTTTTATGGCGCTGAGTATGTCACGAGCAACGTTCATAATTTACTTCATGTTACCAGTGAGGTAGAAATTTATGGGACTTTACATTCGTTCAATGCATATCCATTTGAAAACAAATTATACATGATAAAGAGGATGCTAATAATGGGCAAAAAACCATTGCAACAAGTAGCAAAAAGGTTAGCAGAGACAACGAGAGGCTTAACTGTGAAAAAAACTGAATATCCGGTTTTAATGGAAACTCAAAAGCTAAAAGTTATTCATTTTGAACATTTTAAACTTTCAACACAAAGAAAAAACTGTTATTTTTTAACATCTGACAGTGAAATTATTAAAATCAATCGCATAATCAATGTGACAACAATTGATTGTTTTAAACTGAATAACATGGAAGACGTTTTTGTAAATCCTATAAAGTCTTCTCGCCTTGATATATACAAATGCAAAAATGTACCAAATGTACACCGCATTCCGGTCATGTTAAGCCCAATAAAAATAAAATGTAAATTAGTATGCGTTGAACGTGAAGATTACCAATATTTCATACCTTTGCTTCATACATTATCATAGGCCTCTAATTTGGTTTCGCCGTATTCGATTAATAAAAAAGCTTTATATCTTTCAAATTTTTTTATTTATCAATTTAACAAAATCACGATAAATTAAAATATTCTCAAAGATGGTATAAGAGAATGATGAATCTGTATTATATTTGTGGTAACTAACACAAATCTAATACAGATTCATCATTCTCCTTTTCATTATCAGTCTCATTGATTTCGTTTATTGGTAATAGATTTTCATGTATTGACTCGTATGATTGATTGTCTTGTGTAGGTGTATCATTAGTATTAGTTGTCGTTGTTTTCCGAGTTCTTTTTGAAGAAGCCGGAAGGTTTTTCATAGCCTTTCGCTTCACAGCATTCTTCAATACAATTTTGAAAATTTTTTCTAATTTGTCCATTGTAAAAGAAGTATCCCATGAAAATACCATTTCGAAAAAGAATTTAATGAAAATCTTGTGATCTTTCAAAGCAATTTTTGATGAACTGCTAGCTCTACTCCCGCCAGACCAAGAGCATTTGCACAAAAAATCACGAGACAACAATGTGTCTAATAATTTATAGGCACAGGTTATACCGTTACCTTCTGATGCAGAGCATAATATGGATAAAATATTTTTCAACTTTGTTTTCTGAGCACGATCTAACAATAACGATTCGAACTCTTCTAGTTGTTTTAAATTATCAATATCACGCAACTGAAAACTTTCATTTTCTGGCAAGCAACGGGCATCTTTTAGTAACGTGACAGGTTGATCCATTTTCTGCAAAATTGAATTGCCATCGTCCATTTTAACAGACAAGAAAGCCAACTTGTGTGCAATATTTTTTTGGTTTTCAATTACAGTGTTTAGAATTACATAGAGGTTATTAATCTTTTCTAACATCAATGCTTGGTTGGCTAATATTTGAGTACTGTGTTCAGTGCTGCATAGCTGATATATGTCAGTGCTTTCAGTAGTAGGTTGGTCCATTATAATGAACTGATCATTTGTTTGTGATGTTGAAGGAGCCTCGTTCACAATTGGTAAGCTTTTTTCACTTTGTAACTGAAAATAGACAAAAACATTATTAACGTTTAGAATTCGATAAGTTACTCATACACAGAAAAGATACTAGTCCTCCTCAAACTCTAATCAAACCTAAACGCAGCGTATACAGGGTTATTGGTAATCAGTCAGCATCCTTTTAAGGGCGTGTTCTACACACCAATACAAACAACTTTTACTATGGGTAAAACTTGAAAATCGCAAAAAAAAAATCAGCTGTTGCATACATTTTGCGTCAAGGTCATTGAGTAGTATAAAACAGCTGATATTTTTTTTTGTTTTGTAAAGTTGTTTGTATTGGTGTGTAGAGCACGCTCTTAAAAGGATGCTGACTGATTACCAATAACCCTGTATATATATTAACCAGTTATTTCGTTAAAGAGGTATATAATAAAGATACCTCTTTGTTTAACAAAATAACTGACAGTATCTCTGACTGAATTAATATAATCTTGAAGGCTCTGTACAGTGGATAACACATCAACCTTTACATGCTAGCACTCTTCTTAGTTACGTTACGGGCCATTTTGCAATGAAAATGGAAAGGTTGATCGATTGTGCACTGTACTCGTAGGGAAAAGGGAAAAAAATCGAACATGAGCCAAATCGGTCGAGGGGTTGCCAAGATATGGGGTTGTACAGTATACATGCAAAGCGCGAATGTTGTTAGCAAAAAGTTACACTCGCAAGTTTAAAGTTCGTGGCGAACCACAAGTTACTTCCCGTTGTTCGCCCTAAACTATGAACTCGTGAGTGTAACTTTTTGCTAACACCATTCGCGCAGGCGCATGCGCTTTGCATATAAAAAAGAAAGAAAGAAGCCATTTATTTCGTAGATACGAAAAAAAGGAAACACCATGAATTACGAAAGAAACTGTACAACCCCATATCTCGGCAACCTCTCGACCAATGTGGCTCAATTTGAACTTAAAGAATCTTTTTATTTTATTTGCCGGCCCACCAAATTTCATACCGATCCGAACAAATTTACTCAAGTTATCGTCGGACAATCATTCATACATACATACAAACATCCAAACGCTGTTCAGTTCAGTTTAGTTCTCAGAGTCTACTTGAACGAATTGTTCAAGTAGACTCTGAGAACTTCGCTCGCTCGTTCAATTACACTGCATGTAAGGAGAGCCTCCAAAAGCCAAAGTCTTAATTTGATGTTGGTCTTCGAAGAATTAATAATTTCAGATGGTTTCCTCACGATGTTTTCCTTGACAGGTAGAACACTCGGTAAATGTAAGAGTACGACTACGTATAGTTGTAGTCGTCAAAAAATATGAAAAACTTGGTACCTACATGGCACGACTAGGATTCGAACCCAGAACCCGATATCAGCATTCCGGCGTTATAACCACTCGATGTTACTTTATACAATGTCATGTTATTAAAGCCGTGTGCTTTCGGCAGAGTAAAATAGGACCACTCCATCTCTTCCCGTGGATGTCGTACAAGGCAACTTAGGATATACAATATAAAACATCCATCAGGCCTTCCCAACCCGCCTGCCAGCGTGGGAAGTGTAGGCTAAAACCTCCGCTTGCCTTCGGCAGCACAGAGAGGGTCGTGCTCCAGCAGTGGAGACTTAAATGACCTGATGATTCATTCACTTAGTTACCAAACCTTTTTTTTTTAATCAAAACCTGACAACTCGGTAAACGTCTACTTCGTCTAATTAAAAACTGCATCTCTAATAATAATTGTACTCTACTACTTTTCTGTGCGTTAGGTAGGTACCTACATGGCGCGGAGAGGGAACGGGGGTTCCCGCGCCGACAACGTCTACGTCCGTCCCGCTGTCGCCTCATTGCCGCACCGCGCGCCGGCATACCGTGTAATTTGTGGCCATACTTGCGACAGTATCTATCTACTTAATGTTTACCTAGATACCTACGTACCATATTAGCCAAAGCTTCGAAATTCATTTCCTCCGATGTCTATCCGCTGTTTTGAAATAGTTCATGTGTTTGATTGCCATTTAAATCATTATCGGTATCTGTGTGTCCTTCCATTACTTTTATTTCAGCAACTGCTTCTTTATATGTTAAAATGTTTGGTCGTTTGACTATGCAGTTTATAATTTCCCACTCTGGGCTGGGTTTCGATCTGTCATCCTTGATGAGTCGTGATCTGTTTTTAATGTGTTTTTGGGGCCAAAATAACTTTCCTCTTGCCTCCCAGTCCGAAGGCACAATGCTCAATTCTGTTACTTCTTTATCTTCCGTTTGTACTATTTTAAAGGGCATTTTATCTGAAAACATAATAAAATTAAAAAACTTACAAATCGGGTTTCCTGTACCTAGATATTTAGTCAGCATCCTTTTAAGGGCGTGTTCTACTCATCAATAGAAACAACTTTTACTATGGGTAAAACTTGAAAATCGCAAAAAAAATTACAGCTGTTTCATACTAAAGTTCAATGACCCTGACTCAGAATATATGGAACAGTAGTTTTATTTTTTCTCGTGATTTTCAAGTTTCGCCCATAGTAAAAGTTTTTTGTATTGGTGTGTAGAAGACGCCCTTAAAAGGATGCTGACTGATTACCAATAATCCTGTATAGATAAACACAAAAAAATATACATACTTAGTTACATGTGGTTCGATTCTTTGAAATAAAATGCTGTTTGAACCTACGCTTTATGAGTGGTATGACGAAATGTTTTAAGAAAATATAGCGAATGGCCGCGATGCGGCGGCGGTCGGCAATCTTAGAGCAACACAGACATTCGCACACGCTGGCGATCAACTAAATGGACATTGGACCCGCCGGCCGGGCCGGGAAAGTAGATAGCGCCCCGCCTCACCGCCGCCGCCCCGCAGCTCGCCACACGTGCGCGATGCGCGTAAGAATGTGCTGTATGTGTAGAACGCGCGCACTGCGAAATACTTTCAAAGTGCCAAATGTAATAATAAATAATGTCCTCCTAACCGATATCGGTTACGGCGGCCAATCTCAACGAGGATTAGCCAACTGCGCAGGAGATATTATAGTGCACAAGTGTGTGCGCTAACACAGGTGCACTCTCTATTCCTTCACTCTCATAGTCCGGTGAGACGGCAATTCGACATGACCGGAGAGAGGTTAGGCGCAGGACCAACGGCTTAACGTGCTTTTCGAGGCACGGGGGTGATTAAACCGCCAACTTCCTGACTCCGGGCTGTTACAGAGTAATTTGGATATTGAAATACCCAGCCACAAATTTTTGGCCCGACCCAGGATTTGAACCCGGGACCTCTTGGTCCTTAGGCGGCGCATGCTACCACTAGACCAACGAGGCAGTGCAAGTGCCAAATGTAGGCAGTTGATATCTAATCTATCTAATACCTTTAAACGAGCAATTCTTGTATATTTTCATGAAATTTTGTATGCAAGGGATTTCGGTGGCGATAAATCGATCTAGCTAGGTTTCATCTTTAGAAAACGTTTTTTTATCTAGCTAGGGAAGCACAATGTCCCGATAAAAGTTTTATTCCTTTATCAGTTATCGCCATCTTGCTTTATTTCACCGCGTGAAGCGAGATTCCGCTACCCGATAGTGGGATAATTTTTTTTTATCGTGACATTGTTGACCCCTACCTGATACGTGCTGATACTAAAACGTTAAACAATTAATTTTTATAGACATTTAAATATCCTATCATTAGAATTTTTATCAAAATATATCGATCCAAAACATAATTTATGCCTTTGTACATACTAGATACAATAACATTTAAACATGTATGTTTAACACATTGGCTGCGGGCCGCCGCGCCTTGGAAAATCCCCCGGTGCGGCTGTCCACACGCTCAGCGTGTTGAGCCGCACAGCCGTAGCGAAAGTGCCGCGAGCGATACAGCTGTGCGGCCAACACGCTGAGTGCGTTTGGGAAGGCGCGACGGCCGTGCGGGCGGCCCGCGCCTGGCGTGTTGAGAGTACTCCATACAGCAGTGCGACTCAACACAGGCCTTGTGTTTGATGGTTTATCATTATTTTTGGCGTTTTGACTATGTAATTAATAAACATTTGTTTATAAAATAAACAATTCTTTTTACCTTCATAATCCTATTCAAATTATTATAAAAACTAGTGGTCACTCACCAGTATAAATTATAAGTACATACTTCACATTTTGTACTAAAAAATCTCGTGTTACAGCACCTATTTGTGGTCGAACGCTACCGAAACTACTCGACCGTTTTTATATATTTTTTTAGTGTATTTGGTAGGTATGAGAATAGGTCGTATAGTATTTTGACCATCCTACTCCCCGACTTCCATTTTTATCTAGAGAACGGGGCGGTACGAGGTTAAACGGAATGTATAAGTCCAAGGTTCGCTTGTTATAGTCTAATGAATGACAACTATAATAATAAATTATTATAACAATTTATATATTTACAAACACTTACTTTAAGTAATTGTATTAGCCGCGTCGTCATAGCTACCTGCGTCCGAGCGGCATCCCTTTATCGATAACGAGTTGCGCGGCATTGTCAGATTCCTTTGATGTAATGTTTTATGACTCCGTTCGCACGTTCGTAATACCCCAAGTATGCCAATTAATTTATACCGTCGCAAAAATAATAATAGAGTGGAATTTTGTTCCGGCGGGACTCGAGACTCATTCGCAACAATCGAAAATCGGCTCTCTCTGATTTATAGATACATTGTGCTCACCGCTAATTAGAAATTAATAACATATTTCAGGCAATTTATGAACCCGGGCTAGCCCGGGTTGCTACAAAAATTTACTGACCGGTGACCTCCTTACATCTACTATATACAAATTCATTGATAAAATTCATATATAAATCGTGACGACCCTAGCATGCGAGACCTTATATACGGCTGCAGAAAAATCTCGTCACCGCGATATACAGCGCATTTGACCGACCGGCGTACAGCGACATCTAGGGCCCTATTTCCTTACTACTACTTACGAAAACCAAATAAATAAAATGTTGGAGCATAGTTACGATAGGTGTCCTTAATCCAATTAAATAGTATTTTATTACGTATTTTAGTTTAGTTAGTTAGTTATTACGTAATTTCGTCTCAATATCTATCTGCCAGTAATATTAAATATATACTATATACTGGATGACTTTTTTTACCGTCAGGAAAATTTACGTGTGAGATAGGTAAATGATATAGATGACGATAGCATGATCACTTTAAAAAAAAAATTTTTTTTTAAATTTTTTTAATAGATAACCTATCCTCATAACCATCTAATTCTAACTTAATTTTGACTAACATAACATTTAAAAACCGAATATTGGAAAAAAGATAATAAAAATACGAAACCACCAAAACTCAAACGCATATTCACCCTACTCCGAATGCGCTAAACATCAATGAATTCGCTCGTGTTTATCTATTTCTTTATTGCGCAGCGCACACTTATTATTATTACTGATTTCAACCCCGCGCGCCCGCGCACGCGCCCGCGCCGGCCAGGCGGCCCCTTTGACCTTTCTTCAGTCACTCACCTGTCGTGCCTTGTGATATACGCGTGACCGTATTGGAAGTACCTATCGTTCGCTCGCCGTAATTACGTAGACGTACGTTATAAAAACTTACGAATATTCAAATGTGGAATACCTAGCAATGGTTAGGTGTTATATTCAGTGTAGTGAAAGTGTAAAGCAGCGCAACGAATGTACGCAGAACCGAGCCATCTACAATCTTTGCGGAACAGTGGTATTTTGGCTCCGCGGATTCCTAGTACAAATTTAATTTTGAGAACCTCCCAAAGATTGTCAAATCTGCATCCGTACCATTTTACACGTGTACAGGCATTACACGCCGCTGATCCCGGACCCCGCATGGAGTTTTGTCGCTGGCTAACCTAACCTATGGAGCGACGAATCCATTTTTACCCGTGTTGGCATTTAGTATGTTCATAATGAACACTGGTGGAGCTTCCGAAACCCACATAAAATAAAAGAAGACTCGCACCAAATCAGGTTCAGTGTCAATGTGTGGGCTGCGATAATCCACGATCGTATTATTGGGCCGGTCTGGATTGAAGGACGATTGACAGGTGCTACATACCAACAGATGATTCAATCGGTCATTGACCCTCTGTTAGATGACGTTCCCCTGACTTATTTACGTGGCCTCTACTTTCAACACGACGGTTGTTCTGCCCATTACGAACGATCTGACCGCCAGTATTTGGATGCTGTTTTCCCTGATAGGTGGATAGGCCTTGGCGGGCCTGTGAACTGGCCCTCGCGTTTACGGGACTTAACGCCGCTAGATTTTTATTTGTGGGCCGAGTTGAAGCGGCTAGTGTACACTGAGGAAGCACAAAGTGTTAATGACTACAAAACAGCGAATAATAGACGCTTTCGATATTATAAAAAGTGATAGAGACACTCTTCGCAGTTTAACAAACAATTTGCAACGACGTGCTAGTTTGTGTTTGGAAAGAAACGGAGAACATTTTGAACAACTGTTAAAATATCGTTAAAAGGTAAGTTTTAATTAGTAATGTAAATACAATCAGTGTGATTTGTAAATAAGTTGATTCCAATCTTTAAGTACGCCTCAATCCATTCCAAAACAGCGTGTTGTAAATAAGTTAATAAGTCGTAGGTATGTAGGTACTAATTTCTTTTAACTTAACAAAATGTAGGTAACAAAATGTAACCTACTGCATCTTTGGCGGTCCTAAGTCCGTAAAAGTATGAAGAAAGGATTGAAATTTACTTTAAATTTATCCTATGAATAACACGAAAAAAATTTGCGATTTTTTGTCTCGCTGGTTTTTTTTTTTGCAAGGATTCAAAATGAACGACATTCAATTCATTCAGGCACACGCGGGGCGGGCGGCGGCCGCGCGTCCCCCGCGCCGCGCTACCGCTACCATTTTACTACATTTCCTACAAATAATACGCATGCACTAATGTATTTCAAATTCATGATTTTTTTTGGATATTCCAAAATTTATAAAATCAGTTGTATTTTATAAACACACTCATGTATAGAAATGGTTTTAGGTACACATTACACAGTTCTTTTTTCCTGACGGTAAAAAAAGTCATCCAGTATATGGTATGCAAAATGAACCAAGGACACGGAATAATTTTTATTTTGCAAAATAATTATACCTATTTATAGCATAGAACATAGCTTCATCTTTCATTATTGAATAAAAACCTCAAGTTTAAATATACATAGCGAATATTATAAACTAGTGCTTTTTATTAATCTACTACTCTTATTTCTAAGCTCGTAACTATCTACGAATTCAATGAACAATATCGAACTATCAAATACAACTAGCGACATCTGTTATCGTTTTCCGCGCAACTGTCATTCGCCCTTCGAATTTGTAAAATGCGGGACTTTTTAAATATAGAAATTGGGCGGCTTTGTTTCATCACTTTTTAATTAATTTAAAAATGTTTTGCATATTTATATCATATTTTTATTTAATGCTTATAATTGTAGTAACCTTCAATTTTATTATTTATCAATAGCAATTTGTTTACTTTATTTTCATCGTTTGTGCTGATTTTTTTCCGGTTTGCGTAATACGTATTTTATCCCCGATAATTGAAAGAAAATAAATAGCATTCAAAATCATCTTGGAATATTTTGCCGGTATTTTAAAAATAACATTTAATTGCATAGTGACAATTTTTCGATATTAAGAAAAAAATGGGACGGTGTTATGATCCTGGAGTAACTTCATTCATTTGTTATTACCAACCGCGAAGGGAGAGCGAGAAAGAATCATTTCACTCGTGCGCACGAACGCCGTTGTGAGTATTAATAAATTACATTATTTAATTTGAAAATTGTATATTTACTTAATTAGTGAGAAGTTAATGTTATGTTTTGTGTGTGTGTATGTGTGTGAGTGTGATTTTTTATCTAATACATTTGGTGGTCTTTGCAGAACGTGCAAAAAAAATCCGCAACTCCGTCCGTGTCCGTGAAATAAAAGATGGAAGAAAGATACGTTTCCCTTGTTTAGTTTGGTGGAAATTTAATATTGTTTAATACTTAGATCTGCAAATGAACATTTTAAAAGTCTTGGAATGTATGTCAAATTTAATTTTGTGTAATATTGAGAGTTGGGAATGTCGTTTTATTCGTAAATAACCAGATTCAAATGCTTCATACTAAAATGGATAGCCAGTTAACATGTAATTGAAAATTAATATGGTATGTTAAATGACGAGCATAAATATTGCATGATAGATATGAATATAGCATTCTAACAATGCATGTACGCTTGGTTTAGAACCCCGCTGCTCGGTGAGGCCGAGGGATGTTGCGCGGGCGGCTTCGGAAGGTGGCTGCTGGGCGCGTGGCGCCGCCTGCGCACTGCGTGCTGCCAGGGGCGGTCGCCTTCTCGGTATGTATTACCTAATTTACTATTCCCTAAAGCCTCCACTACACTACTCGCGGAGTTGATCGAAGTTACACGAATAGGATAGTGTGGAGATGCACTTCGGCTTACGTCGCCAAACTTTACTTCGCCTCGGGTGACTTCCATCTGTTGTCGGTTTTTGGTACCGAGTCAAAGGGCCCGAAGTTGTACGAGTGTGTTCACGAAGTACCTCTCTACACTATTCGGCCGACTTCACTGCAGTAGGTACTCAAAGACGTCGTGTGAGTTTTGTGTGATTTTTTGCGCGGGACACAATTATGAGCAATATACAGTGGTCACAGGAGCAAATTATGTTGTTCCTGGAAATTCTGCAAGCGGAGACTATTATTTGGGACCCCAATGATAAATATCATAAGGACAAGAAAAAAATAAATGATGCTTGGGTGCGTATCCGCGACATCTTTGAAGGCAATGTGACCGTTGAAGAATTGAAGAAAAAGAAGGATTCGCTTTTTGCCACATACGGGGGCTACTGTAGAAAAATACAAGCTTCTGTAAAATCTGGTGCCGGTGTCGACGATGTGTATCGCCCTGTTTGGTTTGCATTCGACTTCATGGACAGCTTTTTAGGATCGGTGTTTAAATGTAAACAAACAATGCCCACGGTAAGAAGTTCTTTATTATTTTATATTTTTTTTTATTACAAAAATTTTACAACCTACGTTGTGTACATGACATGGAAAAATAATTGGTAAAATGATTTCTTATCTGAACGGCTGATAATGGTGATCTGCGTGGAACTTGTGTCATATCTCTCAAAGCACAGTTTTCATCAATGTCTCTCCGCCAAGATCCAGGTTGTAGTAAAACTCCGTTGTCATCATATACATCTAAAGTACCAGGAGGTATATATATATGAGAAGAGTTATTACTTTTCCTAAGAAAGTTGTGCAATAACAGACATGTCATTGTTATAACTGGAATATTATCGATATCCAAATCAATTGGCTTTCTGAATATTCTAAACTTGGATATCAAAGATACCAAAAACATTTTCAACTACTACTCGAGATTTTGCTAACCGCATATTGAATATTCGTTTCGGAGAATTTATTTCATGGTTGCCAGGATATGGTTTCATGATATTATTATGTAAAGCAAAAGCTCCGTCACTTAAAAAAACGTAGGGAATGTCGACATTATCAGTACCGGATAATGAACATGGCTTAGGAAGATGGAGCCTATTGGCTGAAATTTTCTCCCATAACGTTGAGTTTTTGAACACACCTCCATCACTGATCCTACCTTGACAACCAATGTCAGCATACAGAATATTATAATTACTGTCAACTAAAGCAAATAGTACTACACTGAATGTCTTCTTGTAGTTGAAGTACTCAGAACCAGAGTTTGCTGGACATTGTACTATAATATGCTTTCCATCCATTGCACCAATGGCGTGTGGAAAATTATCCTTAAATCCATTTTCAATTTCTAGCCACTCCTGCTCATTGTCTGGCATCTGGAAATAAAAAATATATTAAATGTTTACTTTATTTATATCAGGATCGAGAAACTGGGTCAATTATGGAAGAAACAAATTCTACAGAGGACGCCGTAGCAACTGGTTCTGCTACTATGAATAATCAAAATTCAATTGAACCATCACAAAGTAGACGTACTCTTCGGCGACGTGACAACCCACCGGAACTGCAAATTGCAGGCCGACAAATGACCGCAGCATTCAATACTTTAAATAAAATAATAAGTAATGAGCCAGCAAAGGATGGTGCCGAGATTGAAGATGAGTGTGATGTATTTGGCAGATTAATTGCCAAAAAACTGAAGAAGTTGCCTGAGTACAAAAGAGAAGATTTAATGTTTGATATTCATGCACTATTTCAAAGATCACCGTGTTGAAATATCTCCATCAGTTGAATCGTTTCGGTCCTCTACACCAAAGTCTACATCACATCCTTCATTTACTTCTAAGAAGCGGCCTAAATCTCCAAATACTGACTTCCATTATAATGCTCAAACATTTTCGCCCAGGCCACATTCATCACATTCAGAGCCACCAAACACATATGTAACATTTTCGAATCGGTCTAATTCAACATATTTACATGCAACATCCAACCGAAACAACTTCTGACCAACACTCTTCAAAGATACGTATCATAGGCGATGAAATTATTGTACCGGAAACCCAAGTTAAATCAGTTCGTCTACACTATAAAAAGCAGTCTGAATCGGAAAATACTGGTATTTATAACGTTATAGTTTCTCCATCTTCAGATGTATGTAATGATAGTCAATTTATGTTACATATACCAGAAACAGAGACCCAAGCCGTTGCTCCAGACGATAACACTCCTAAGAATGATTTAATATATCAGGCATACTATCAGTCATAAACTCTTCATTGTTATTTTCACATAATACAAAATAATATCGAATAACTACTTGTATTATATACCTACGTGGAGTTGATTTAAATAAATATTTATAACAAATACGTTTACCTTTATTTCATCCTTCAGAGCCATGTTCAAAGCTTTACAGACTTCAACTACAATTTTTGAAATCAACTGGCTTGAAATTTTATATAAATAGTGCATAGATCTGTAGCTGTCACCGCTAGCTAAAAACCTCAAGGTGATTGATAACCGAATTTTGGCAGGTATAGCTTCTCTGAGATGAGTGTCTTGTTTACAGATGAAGGGTTCGACTTTGGAGAGCAAATAATTAAAATCGTCCAATGACATTCGATGAAAATTTTCAAATTCCCCAGATGGCTCCCGTGTGAGTTCAAGAAATTGTTTCTCCACAGTACATCTGCAAAAAATACAATAAAATTGGAAAAAACGTAGGTATGGAAAGCCACATAGATCTAAACAAATCATTTCTTCAACTCCAACTAAGCTGCAAACACATTAAGCAATTTAAACACACGCCGCGGGCTCGGCGGCGTAATTTAGTACCTATGGCTGAACTAGCTCGGCAAAGTCTTCAATTTTAACTATACTCTATGGTCTTCAACTTACCTAGTTCTATTGCGATGCATTTCGATCATCCACCATCTTCTTTTTCTTCTTTCTTTTTGTGTTTTTTTCGTGTGAATAATATACACGTAGTTATAATACGCGAGCGTGCACATTGCAATCGCAGCTGCTACTTGAGCGTTCATTACAAACGTGCACAGACTGTCGGCGCCATAAAGCGAATGAGCTCATCGCAAAGTTGAACGAGTGTGTAGTGTCGCACTTCGAATTGTTGCCAAAGTATCTCGAGTACTTCGCCGAGGAACTCCGCGAGTAGTGTAGTGGAGGCTTAATGTTGTGATATGTTTTTAGAAGCTGATTTTGATTAAATTATTTAACGAGTCTGGTTAATATTGAAAATTAATATATAATATATAATTATTAGCGGTATTTTAGTAACCATAAGAAGGAGAATCACACCAGTGGCGTAGCCAAGCGTGGGCAAAGTGGGCCCACGCCCACCGCCTGGTGCTTGGAGTAGCTCGCGAGGCCCTTTGCAAGCATGGTTGTCAAATAAAATAGATTTAATGGGTAGATCTTGTAAACGAAAGAAAAGTGGCTTTGCTTATGCGATTCACCTACGTCTATATTACTCCACGATACGCCACTGAATCAGAAAAATGAGATTCCATGGAGTAAATAAAAAAAGAGTTACATGGTAGATTAAAGAGACTTGTTTACGGAGTATCAGTTATTAAGGTGTAGAGTTTCATGATCAATATGAAAGATTTAATATAAGTATATTATTTCTTTTATTTTCAGCCCCCCGTCGGTGAATCTTGGCCGCCAAAACCTCGAGGTTGCCGAGGACGCCCTGGAAGCCTGGCTGAACAGCCAGGCTTCCAGTGCGGCATCGGCGTCCTCGGCGGCAGAGGTGGAGCGAGCCACACGGCCGCACCGGTACCAGCCGCACCATTTGGAGCGGCTGGAGTACCTGCGCGAGCAGCGGCGCCACTACCTGCCGGCAGTGCGCGCCGCCACCGCCGCCGAAGCAGCCAGCCGCACACCGCTGACGCCGCAGCGGGTCACTGAGCTGCGGGAGGAGTGGGCGCGCAATGTAGCCCGCGTCGAGCGCCGCGTCGCCGCGCGCCAATTTCGCGCCTCAGCCCGCAATTATGAGCTCTACTGATCTAGAATAAACATTTTTTATGTTTTTTCTAAATCAGTAGAGCTCCAGCAGTTGATTTAAATGAATTAAATTATAAATCAAATGTCGTTTTTCATTTGACTTTCTCCTGTAAATTGACTGGTGACTTGGTATCCAAGTCGAAAAGCACGAGGATTCTAGTTAAATAGGAATGAATGAGTAACTCTTATTGTTATTATGACTTTTTTTCTTCTATCTTTAACAGGGTTGTTTTGTTAAAATTTCAAGGTAGTTATGGTATAATGTTTTATGGTTTATAGTTATTGTGAAGAGATTCAAGATTTATTTAACTCGAAAAAGGGCCGCGGCACAGGTGCGAAAGCAGTCATTATAATCTGACTGCCCTCGCACCCAGTCATAAATAATCTTTTGTTTTGTTATGTACTTGTTATTCATGTAAAAGAGATGAATGTGAACTGAAGTTAGTTTTTTTTATGGTGAGGGCACGGACTAGTGAAAAAAGAAGGACTCTGCGCCACTAACTAGACATTGAAGCTCGTCAGGTGCTCGACTTGACACGCAACTTACGTCACACATTGACATAATAAGTGCTCCACATGACAGATATCCGATATCTGGTATCCATAAGTATCTCACTCACACATGCATAAACGTGGCTTCACGCTATAATATGATAGCGTGGAGTCCTTCTTTTTTTACTAGTCCGTGGGTGAGGGGTTATCTTATTATTTGGCTGCAAAAGGGACAGATCAAATTAAGAAATAGGCGGATCAAATGACAGATTATTCAATGAATACGTTCTAATAATCTCATAAAATTTTAGAGCTAATCAAAATCATGGAGCGGGTAAAAAAATACAGGGCACAGTAAGTCTGCACCACATCACACATGGTACAGTCCGCTACAAAATACAGCGACAATATCAAGTAAGTTTGCATACTAACACTTACATGATAAAATATTTTATTGTCTATGGTAAGGCAAATAATTTTGTCTCAATGTAAACATTGCTTGCATCTATTATGTAGTTCAATTAATTACAAATTGTCTGTGTTTTCTAGGCGTAGTTTACCAACATTTGATTGAAAAAAGTATTGCGATGTAAGTGAAAACAATGATATTTCGTTACACGGTTGAAAGTATTAGTATATTGTAAAGATTATTACATTTTACTTACTCTAATAAATCAAATATTTTAACAAAATAATCTTTAAAATCAATGCAAATTATGTACATTTGTTTTTTATTATCCAAATAATATGTTCCATCGATAATAAATGAATACCATTGCGTAATTCTTTTTAACACATAGTAACCCACATAAATATTGACCAATAATTGCTATATTAAAAAAAAAAATATTTAATACACCGTAAAATTTGTAAAAAAATATTACAAAAAAACATGGTCACACTAATTCAAAGGTTGGTAGATAGTCTTTTAGTTACTCTTATATTTTTTTTGTCATGTTTACTGTTTTGTATGCTGGATAAGATTAAGTAATATGTAAGATTAAGTAATAAAAGTAATTATGAACAAAAAAAAAATATAATAACGAATGAAGTATGGAAAATAAACGTTACGCAAGGTTTTTATTAATATTGTTTGCAAGAATTCAAAAATTGGCGGCGCTTACGCATTCACTACTGTCAGTGCTGAACTCTTTCCGGTTTGTACAAATACATACCTTAATCTTTTAGAAACATGTGAAATGAAAAGTTAAAGTTATAATAACTGTATAAAAAGTTCCTAAAAGTTATTTAATTAATTTATTCGTGTTTAATAACATAATATTCAAATAATCGGCTTTATTGGAAAGATAATGATTGGTGTATCGCGTTGAAGCCATTGCGTGTTGCGAAGATTCATCAAAAATGGCTACAAGTGCTGGCACCGTGAGGTACGTTTTGTTCAAAACTTGATTTTTGGTTGTTTATTGCATGTGGGTGAAGTTCAATTATTATGTGAAGGTTTAAATTAGTGTGTTTTGATAAATAACATAATTAATTGTTTTGAATGCCTCTGTTTGACATATCTACGTAATGTAAAGATGTAGGTAATATAAGAACATTTAATTTGCCTGATTGGAACACAATGCACGGTCTGCCTTATTACCCATATGCACTGCACTGATATTTTATTGTAATGGCATGTTTGCTTGGCTTAGGATGGCATGCGGCATTGGTCACATTGTGAGAAGGTGCCTCCGCGGCGCCAGGAGGTGGCTGCGGGAGCTCCTGGAGGGACCCCACCCCACCCAGTAAGTAATATTTTTAATCTTACCAAATATAAATTGATTTCCCATCACTCTTGACATAGGTTTCGAGATGTTTAATTAAGCTATCATTTCATTGCCAATAACTATTCTGATATATAAAGCGGAAGAGGTTAGTTTGATTGAAGAATCTCAGGAACAGGTCTGAGTTGAAAAAAGTGTGTGTTCAATAGTACATTTATCGAGGTGGACTATTATAGGCTATATAAAATTACTCATGAACCAAAAACGCGGATAAAACTGCTTGTTAATTTATATAATGAATAATATCTTCTAATAGTCGGGGTGTACGTAAGTTTCGAAATTGGTTTACATTTAACAATATTTTAGAACATAGAGGCCTTATTTAAATGCAAAATTTAAAGGCAACTTTTTTTTTCAAGGTATTACGCTCTCGACTCGCTATTCAGTTCCGGCTCCAGCAGCTTCGCGGCTCGCGAGCTGCAGCCGCCGGGCTGGGGGCAGCGGGTGGAGGAGTGGTGGGGCCGGGTGGGGATGTGGGAGGAGGCGGCGGATGGGGCTGCAGCCCAGGCAGCCCCTAAGCCTCGATTCAAAACGCGCCGCTGCGGGCGCCGCCGCCGCTGCTGGCGTCGCCGCCTCCGCCGTCAACACAAGATTTTAATTAAATAGCTTGAATTTAGTTATGTGTTTCTTTTATTTAAAAACTTAACATTCCCACCTCTGTAAGTAGAATAATATGCATACCCTTTAACACATAGCTACAGTCCCTAGTTACTTACCTGATACCTCACTACACAAAATTTAATACACCATCTTTTTAAATGCTCTACCATTGAACGTAGGTCTTTGTAATGTATGTTAATTTTAATTAAATGATAATATTGTTTATAATTTTAACTGAATGTTGGGTGTGCCAGAAGAAGCATGAGTGTAGGATAAATGAAGTAGAGATAAGAGCACTTGGAAATATATTAGGAGTGGAATTAGGTGATAGAATAAGCAATGAAAAATTAGAGAACTATTGGAGTGAAAGATGATTGGTGAATAAAATTGAAGAGGCATACTTGGATGGTTAGGACATGTTGCGAGGATGGATGAAAGAAGAGAGACGAGAGAAATATATATTGCAAGTATAAATGGGGCTGTCGTGAGGGGTAGATTTAGATTGACCAGATTGGTAAAGTAAAGAAGCAGGTCGGGTAAAGAGCACCTTTAACCGACGAGCGTGTATGAAAAGACTTGTGTATGTAGTAGAAGTGTAAGGAGTGTCAGAATTGTAGCACATCAAAGGATGTGATCTCTGCCTACATTATGTACGTAAGTATTATATAAATTTAATTCCAAATATGTGACGTCATTAGATAGGTATACATTCATGTTATTAATAATTCTTTAATATAAACCTACCATGTGCCATTTAACTGTATATCACGTAATCAACTCTCCTTCCATATTAACTATTGATCAATTGAGAGCTATTTGCGTATTTTGTATTGTATTTAGTTTAAAATAATTTAGTCAAACGCCAACAGTCGTCTTACACTATTATTGATTCTAACTATTGATCTTTGATATATTACAATGTACGTATGACAAATTCGGTCAATAGAAAAGGTGATAAAAGAAAGATGGTAATAAATTAAATATTTTTTATTAAAAAAAAAACCTCTACTAAAACGTTAAACGACGCCGGGCACACACCTCCCGCCGCTGGCAATGCTCCCGGCGACAGGAGGGTCGGTGGCAATGCCCCGTTGCGCAGCGCCGGAGCGGGATTAGGCGACGGCGCTCGCACCATGCCTCCCACGCCGCCGCCGACGTCCTGATAATTTCAGGTGAATCCATTTCTAATAAAACACGTTATCTCAATTAGAATACATAAAATAAAACCGTACGAATAAATATAAATAATTAAAATAAACCATAACTTACCCTCAAACTTATCTTGGTTTTGACTTTTTTTTTTTTTATTGCAGGCTTATTTCCTATTTAAGTGTCATTCAAGACTTAGTATTTTCACTAGTTAAAAATCACACAAATATCTAATCGTGATTAAGGGAGCGCAGCTACTATAAGGTTATTTTATAACATTTCGCCAACATAAATTACCTTATATTTAAACATTAACATATATATAATAGTTTCAAACTTTAGCAATAATAAATAATATTATTTTCATTATATGTCTTTATTCTCATTCGATTGCTGCAATAAAATTATATTTAATTTGAATAAAAAATATTTAAGGAGGACCCACCACTGACCCTTGGATGTACTGAGATTTACAATTACGGATTTGCAATTGTCAATAAATCCAACCTCCAGTCCGTAAATGTTTTTTTATGCATTTTTTAAGAATCTTCGTTAAAATAAAATAAATATTTCATACTAATGTTATATAATAAAAATAGACAAAATACAAACATTTGCGTATTAATCATAATCATATATTTATAACGATTTAGAAAATGAACAACAGTAAAATAATCAACAAAATTATATTTAAAAGAAAAAAACATGCAATATAAAATTTTGACAAAAACAAGCATAAATTTAAACTTATAAATAAAACATGAATAATGTAAATAATTAAATATTAGTCTAACATGCAAAATCAACAAAAAATAATTAAAAATAAAACCCAAAAGTGAAAATCATATAAAAAAAGATTTTTCGCTTTTAGTTTACATCGTAAAATACTAAACTAAGTTAGAATAAGAGGCGTAACCGCAACTGGAATCACCTGTAAAATAAATTATCGTTAAAAAAATTAAGACGATATAATAAAAATTAAAAAATATAGGCGATGGACGGATACAAACGAAGTAGGGCAAAAAACATGGCGCGGTAAACAGTAGCAATGATCACTAGAAATAATAAAATCGTATAGTAGCAATGATGTTACTGGAAGACTTTTTGAAATTACTTAATTGTCAGAAAATAAAAAAACTAATAAAAAATTTAATCAAGTCTTTGATAGACTAACGAGTATGTGCCAATAATTAAATAAGAAATAAAAGATGTCAATAAATCAAACCTGATAAGGGGGAATAATATTTTAATCATACTTATGTATTTGCTAAAATTACTTAATATTTATGAAAACATTTAAAACATGTTATGCATAAACCAGGTTTATTAGGGCAAAGGGGGCAATAGAAAAGTGAAGCTTTTCGCTTATTTATAGTCTCTAAGCAGTAGCGACAATCTTTACGCTTAGTTTTGCCTTTGGCATTTGTAGGCAAGGGCTCTGGCAAATGAATTATACCCCCAGTATTCGTTAAAATTCTACTCTGTGTCTGTCTGTCAGTTTGTTTATTAATTTTTAATAAATTGCGAACAATTTCTAATCGAAAGTCATAAAAAGACATAGTCGAATTATTAATTTGTCGCTGCTGCTGGTTGTATAGCATGAATGCATTCAATATCATGACATGCATTACATGTAACAATATCTTTTTATACCATCTAGTGGACTTATTATAAAATGGATAATATGCAAGGAACTGGTCTTTTCTATCGACACCTTTCATATATTTATTATATTCTACAATTACTTTAGGTTTGGACATAACCTGACCACGTCTGTTAGGATGTTCCACAAAATTGGAATCATGCTCAGTGGAAATCATTACAACATGTCTTTTATCGCGATAATTAGTGACACATACTCCACTAGAATTATATCGACATAATGCAGTACCCTTAGCTTATTTGGCTTTTGTAATATTAGGGTTGCGCGATCTATTGGCTCTTAGGGTACCAGTAACGTAGGTTTTTTTAGCCAATAGATCTTCTGCAAGTGAAATGCTATTATAGAAATTGTCCATGTATAAAGAATGACCTACGTTTAAATAGTCTTCCATTAACAACATAACAACTTTTTTGGCATGACCTGTTCCCCGAAGGGCCGTATCGTGTGATCCACAATACATGTGCATTTTTTGCGTTATTCCATTTGTATCCGTAAGCACATACATTTTGACGCCATATTTATGTCTTTTACCCTGAATGTACTGTCTAATTTTTAAACGACCGCGCCATAATACTACACTTTCGTCTATAGTAAGGTTTTTCGGGGGAACAACTAAGTTTTTCATTAAATTATTGAAAAATGTAATTAAGGGCTTCACAAATTTATTAGGATCGTTTC
Organism: Glyphodes perspectalis; assembly: GCA_951394215.1. Classification (NCBI taxonomy): domain Eukaryota; kingdom Metazoa; phylum Arthropoda; class Insecta; order Lepidoptera; family Crambidae; genus Glyphodes; species Glyphodes perspectalis. Next base: position 3,124,996 of record OX596218.1, read on the forward strand.
TATTAAAAGATAAAGAAGGATCAGAAAAACAAAAATTACGCAATATTAATAAAAATCTATCGCGGCTCATAAATTTGGAAAAGGATAAATTGAATAAAATGTCCTGTTTCCAATAATCATTAATTCTATTTAATTTAACATGGCCCATGTGAAAAAGAAGACCCAAAAAAATATACAGTTCTTCGACTGTAGTGTCCCGCCATTGCAAAATACGACTATGCTCGTGAGAGCTCTCTAATAATACTTTAATCGCATGAGTATTTATGCTACAAACTAATATATTCATAAATGTGGCGCTAAAAAGTAATTTAAAGAAATCGAAAGGGGACTCTGATGGGCCAACGTTGATATGGCCAACGTTTGTGAAAGGCAGCGATTGGAGGAGACCCGTTGGAGTCCACTCGCTTTCGTTGCCCCCTGCCTCTTCAACTTCTTCCCCTTCAGAAGAGGAGGAAGAAGAAGACGGGCTCTCCTCTCTAACAAAAATATATATATTTGCTTAGATTATAGCCAATTCTAAATGTCAAATATACCCTGTCACCAGACTAAATTAGGTAATAAAAAAGCTATTAAAACAAAAAATATTTGTCATTTAGGTAATTTTAATCTATTCACAAACAAAAAAAATTAATATTAAATGTTATTATATCTAGACCTACTTACTTACCTAACACTGTATGTACTACTCAGGGAAACAACGTGCATGAAACTTTTGAATTTAAGTGGTTTGTTGTTTCGCAAAGGATCCCTAAAACCACAAAATAAATATTAAAAAGAAATGGTGTTTAAGTAGTTCACATAAAAAGATTTAGCGTTGATATGAACCGTAATAATCCTTCTAACAGCTGACAAGCTGCATATTGGTTCACTTGAACTCTTATTTACTGTAATAAATATAATAGAGGAACTGGGGTGTACTCTTGTACAACCATAGTAATTAATTCAGGATTAAAAGAGTTCACATAGGTTTCTTAAGAATGCGCCATTTTTTTTATTACAAACCGTATATTATTGTCATTAATATTAAGTTGTTGCGTATGTTTTACTAATGATTTTGGCTTTTGATTACACATTAAACATACACTTAATATAATATAATATAATACTTTGTATAATTTCATAAAAATCTGACAAAAATATTTACATCTATATTTTGACGTGTACTTTTTTCAAGTTTTTTCTCAATATTTCTAATTATTTTGAGGCGCGTAATTTTTTTGCCATAAAACCATATAAACATTCACAGTAAACTTGCATTCCCATGTTTTCACAGGCACAAAACATAATGAAAGTGTACTTACCTAAGTTGATACAAATTCTCGATATAAAATTCACTCACCATTGGTAATTTATCAGCGTGCCGTAATTAATATATACTATTTAGAGCCTCTGACAAATCGGACGAAATTTTGCGTAATTATGCACTCATTTGACGACCGAAGAATAACAAATGCATGCGGCAGAACCTAAAACGTTATTTAAAGACTAGCATCACCCAATCCTAGCGCTTAGTCAGTATAACAGGACACTCGTATTCTCTTTGACAGCTGATAAACAGCTTGTGTACCATAATAATTCCAATAGAGTGCTGCTATAATGCTTTTAAATAGAAATGTGAACTAAATTAGAACCAAAGGCTGAATAATTTGTGCCCAATTAAGAGTTATATCAGTATTGACAGCGCTGTCAACACCATTCTAACACTGTCTTAAACAGCTCTTAGTTCCCGCGTACACCGAAAGTGTTATCTTATAATGCTACTTGTGCTACTTGGGATTTCAGTTGAATCTAGCTTGTCATTACGTCGTTTGATTGATATTATCAATAAAAATATTAGAGCTCTAAAAGCGTTGAATGAGCCTACCCAACATTGGGATACGCTTATTATTTATATGATGTCCATAAAATTAGATGGTCGCAATTCATTATCTCATCAACCCACATTATCGCAGTTTTGTACATTTCTGAACAATAAAGCAGATTTATTAGAAACATTAGAGGAAAATAAAAAAAATAACAAAAATAAAATAGAAATTAATAAATCAAAAAGTTTTATTCTAACATTGGATTATAAATCAAATGGAAATGTACAAAATAAAATATTAAAAATAAAATGTCCATTGTGTTCACAAAATCATGTCCTGTATTCTTGTGATGCTTTTAGAAAATTAACTATAGAGGAAAGAAATCAGAAAGCAAAAGATTTTAAAGTATGCATGAATTGTGTGCCGCATTGCCGCACGTAGTAAAATATAGCACGTATTGCACGTACGAGATTTAACATGATCAAGCATTTACTAACAGATAGAGTGATATATAAACTGTAATATAACGTTAAATAAATCAGTTACCTACAGTTACCTACAGACATCTATAAAGGTACGTTTACACGCTTGCCAAGCCTTCGCAAGCCCCAACAATCACAAGCGTGTAAAGAGGGCGTTTAGCTTGGCTTGCGTGAGTTTGTGGGCGCTTCCTTCCGATCCAGTCGAGTGTCGGTTTTTTGACGCAGATCAAAGGGCGTTTGCGGCAAGCGCTTGCGACGCATTTACACGTTGGTCCGCGTTCAGTGGGCATTGTGATCTCGCGGCGAGTACACGTTTCCGCTCTAGCCCGCACGCTTCCGTGTACGCAAGTGCGAATTAGCGAGTGGGCCGTTTTGGTGTCTCGTAGGGAGCCTACCTTCTGGTACTAGATTTATTTTGTGCTTGTACGGACAAAATAAAAAATGAGTAGCTGGTCAAATGACGACTGTCTTTCTTTCCTCGAGCATTACCAGATGGAATCCTGCATCTGGAATCCCAAAGATGCAAATCACAAAGATAAGAAGAAACAAGCAGATGCATGGATTCGTCTCGCTCAACTTACCGGAAGGCCAGTGAAGGAAGTAAAAAATAAAAAAGAGATATTGATGACTACTTTTCGCAAGCACTTAAAAAAGAAACAGGGATCTATTCGTTCTGGCGCAGGTATGTTCCTACGATGTACCTTTATAATTATTTTGGTAGTCTGCTTAGCAAGGTGTAATTTTACTTTAATTATAGTTAGTTTCTCTATTATTCCGCAACTGTCTCGCTCTAATTTTCGACGTTTTCAAAGATTTGAGAAAATTAATTGTGATAATAAAAAAACTCTCTGCTAGTCACTAGATTATTCCCGTAACATTCCCCATATTTTAATCATATTTTCTTTTTGGTCACTTCCGTATTAATTTATGAAGATACGTTTTGATTATTTTTTTTACTTTATAGGTATGAGCTATTTATGCAAGCGATCAAAAAAGAAATATGTTTAAAATGTGTTTCCACGCATTTTAAATAATAAAAATTATATTCATATACTTACTTCCATTATTTACATTACATTGTATAATATCTTTTATTTTAGGTGCCGATGAAATATACAATCCCACTTGGTATGCCTACGAAATCATGGAGTCATTTTTACTGCAAGTATATACTTCTAATGAAACGTTAAACACCGAAACTGTAAGTCAAAAGTCATTTATTCTAAATAAAAAAAATCGTTACTTATTATAAATTTATTCATACATTTATCAACTTATCCATCCAATCCTATTAAAATATGAAGTAAATTCTTCTCTGACTTTTTTGGCATTCAGCGGAGATCTTCGTGGTATTTGTGGTAATGTTTGCAATGCATTATATCCGTCGTTATCTCTGCGCCATGAACCAGGTGTAACCATATTTCCACTACTGTCGTATACGTCTAACGAACCCTGAGGAGTATATCGATTTGAAGAACTTTTACTTGTTCTCAAAAAGTTATGTAGTAATACACAAGTCATCGTAAATTCTGAAACAGTTTGTGGTTCTAAATCGATAGGACGTCTGAATATTCTAAAAACTGAGGTTAAAATTCCAAACGTATTTTCAACTACAACTCGGGATCTAGATAAGTTTTGGTTAAATAGCCTTTTTGGTGAGCCTACTTCATGATTTCCAGGGTAGGGCTTCATTACGTGTTGACTCAATGCAAAAGCACCGTCAGCTAAAAACACGTATGGAATATTAATATTCGATCCTGGAAGTGGACATGGCGGAGGAAAATCTGTCTCGTTCCTATATTCTTTTCCATAGTAAACAATTATTAAAGACGCCACCGTCACTTATTCTTCCTTGACTCCCGATGTCTGCAAATACAAATTTGTATTTGCTATCCACTAACGCCATAAGGACAATACTAAAAGTTTTCTTATAATTGAAATACTCTGTTCCACTATGAGTTGGGCTTTCAATGACTACATGTTTGCCATCCAATGACCCTATGCAATGTGGAAATTTGGTCCTGAATCCTTCTTCAATATTAAGCCATCCTTCTGCTGTGGTAGGCATCTGTAAAAAAAAAAACTAAATGAAATGTGAGTAACAGTATATTATTTTTTTCAGCAATCACAACAAATAGAAGAAGTTACAGATCAGACAGAGGATGATCCTCTGATAAGAGACCGCACCAGTACGGCTATTACACCATCCACACCACCATCTAGATCACCATCCAGACCACCATCCATACAGGCAGTTACTAAACGTCGCCGCCTTGCTTCTGAAACGGCTGAAAAGCAAATGGCCGTGGCTTTTGGTCAATTAACGAATGTTTTAAGTCAAAAACAGAATGAAAATAGACCTCCTTACAAAGATGATTGCGATCTATATGCTAAATTATTGGCTATAAAGCTACGTGAACTGCCAACTGATGAACGAAAAATTATGATGTACCAAATAGATGGGTTGTTTATAAACAGAATCAGTCAAAAATCAAATGAGCGTACACCATACCCTCAATATTATTCTCGACCGTCCTCAATGGCTGGTTCATATTCACGCCATACACCATCTCCTCAAGTCATTCAGAGTCGGCCAACATCAGTTAATAGCGTTTATTCTGAACCTATACATAATTCTCAAAGTATTTTTCCCTCTCCATACACAGAAACCTCTCATTCAGCGCCAAACCCAACAGAACATAATATACTAACTCCAATACCTCCAGCTCCATCTACATCAACAGCACCCCTGTCATCTATTCGTATCATATCGGACCAAATCCTCAACCCACCCCCGCGTGACACCAACAACATTATAAACTTGGCTTTATTGAATGCTTTCGAAGATTTTGAGTCGTGAAAATAATTCTTATTTAAGTTATTAAATAATTAAGCTGTAAAATAGTCAGATAACATACATACCTACATTCAACAGATTTCCTATGATTCAATTAAAACCTAAACAAATGTTTAACAATCTTTTATTTTATTCTTACCTTAACTAGATCCTTTAGAATTTCATTAAGAGCTCGGCAAACTTCACGAATGGTTATTGATATCATAGAGACAGATACTTTAAACAAATAGTGTAGGCTTTTGTAAGAATCACCAGATGCTAAAAATCGTAACGTAATGGCAAGACGAAATTTGGCCGGTATGGCATCTCTGAAGTCTGTATCTTGCTTAGATATCATTGGTGAAATTTTCTGTAGTAAAAACTCAAAATCATTATAACTCATTCGGCAGAAGTTATCAAACTCTCCAGAAGGTTCATATAAAAGCTCATTAAATTTTTCTTCTATAAATTGTCTGTAACAAATTAAATACAGGTACAGTAAATATTGTGGCATAACGGCGTAACTACAGCAGATAATGGTTAAACCAAAATAGTAGTTACCTGGTACGATTTCGATGAATCTTTTTCATCCACCATCTTCGTTGTCGTCGAGTTTTTCTTTTTTTTGTTACACTTTGCTTGCATTTTAAATAAAAGTACGATAAACCAAATGCAATAGCCGTCACAAGTTCGGTGTCCGCCATGCTTGGATCTATCTTGCAGACTGACGCGTTCCCAAGCGTGTAAACTCCTTTCAAACGCCAAACGAGATTTGTGGAGGCTTGGGGCTGTTTGCCGCTTGCGAAGGCTTGGCAAGCGTGTAAACGTACCTTTAACCTTTGTCTCATTCTACACCAGTCCCATTCGCGGTGATATTTGGCGGCGAACCCAACGTAATGGGGTAGTTGAGACTTATACCAACTGTTGTCTCAATTACCCCAGTCCTATACCTGGCCAAAAATTGTTTACGAGTAGGTCATGTAAAAAAACGCTGTAGATTTTCTCGTTGCAGGTACTGTAAACGTAGGCATAATACGCTTTTACACTTAAATCTTCCTGAACCCCAAGTAGAAAATTATATTCTTTCTAGTTCTAATACTGCAAATAATATTGCGCTTTCAACAAATATACAGCATACTACTCGTTGCCATGTTTTATTATCCACAGCGCTGGTGACAGTGTTGAGCGACCAGGGCGTTAGGTACAACGCCAGGGCGCTTCTGGACAATGGTAGCATCGCTAATATTATTACTGAAAGCTTATGCAGTAAACTTGGACTGTCCCGAATCCGTACCGGCTCCAATGTATCCAATGTATACTGGATGACTTTTTTTACCGTCAGGAAAAAAGAACTGTGTAATGTGTACCTAAAACCATTTCTATACATGAGTGTGTTTATAATATACAAATGATTTTATAAATTTTGGAATATCCAAAAAAATCATGATATTGAAATACATTAGTGCATTCGTATTATTTGTAGGAAATGTAGTAAAATGGTAGCGGTAGCGCGGCGCGGGGGACGCGCGGCCGCCGCCCGCCCCGCGTGTGCCTGAATGAATTGAATGTCGTTCATTTTGAATCCTTGCAAAAAAAAAACCAGCGAGACAAAAAAATCGCAAATTTTTTTCGTGTTATTCACAGGATAAATTTAAAGTAAATTTCAATCCTTCCTTCATACTTTTACGGACTTAGGACCGCCAAAGATGCAGTAGGTTACATTTTGTTACCTACATTTTGTTCTTATTTACAACACGCTGTATTGGAATGGATTGAGGCGTACTTAAAGATTGGAATCAACTTATTTACAAATCACACTGATTGTAGGTATTTACATTACTAATTAAAACTTACCTTTTAACGATATTTTAACAGTTGTTCAAAATGTTCTCCGTTTCTTTCCAAACACAAACTAGCACGTTGTTGCAAATTGTTTGTTAAACTGCGAAGAGTGTCTCTATCACTTTTTATAATATCGAAAGCGTCTATTATTCGCTGTTTTGTAGTCATTAACACTTTGTGCTTCCTCAGTGTACACTAGCCGCTTCAACTCAGCCCACAAATAAAAATCTAGCGGCGTTAAGTCCCGTAAACGCGAGGGCCAGTTCACAGGCCCGCCAAGGCCTATCCACCTATCAGGGAAAACAGCATCCAAATACTGGCGGTCAGATCGTTCGTAATGGGCAGAACAACCGTTGTGTTGAAAGTAGAGGCCTCGTAAATAAGTCAGGGGAACGTCATCTAACAGAGGGTCAATGACTGATTGAATCATCTGTTGGTATGTAGCACCTGTCAATCGTCCTTCAATCCAGACCGGCCCAATAATACGATCGTGGATTATCGCAGCCCACACATTGACACTGAACCTGATTTGGTGCGAGTCTTCTTTTATTTTATGTGGGTTTCGGAAGCTCCACCAGTGTTCATTATGAACATACTAAATGCCCACACGGGTAAAAATGGATTCGTCGCTCCATAGGTTAGGTTAGCCAGCGACAAAACTCCATGCGGGGTCCGGGATCAGCGGCGTGTAATGCCTGTACACGTGTAAAATGGTACGGATGCAGATTTGACAATCTTTGGTAGGTTCTCAGAATTAAATTTGTACTAGGAATCCGCGGAGCCAAAATACCACTGTTCCGCAAAGATTGTAGATGGCTCGGTTCTGCGTACATTTGTTGCGCTGCTTCTACACTTTCACTACACTGAATATAACACCTAACCATTGCTAGGTATTCCACATTTGAATATTCGTAAGTTTTTAGAACGTACGTCTACGTAATTACGGCGAGCGAACGATAGGTACTTCCGACACGGTCACGCGTATATCACAAGGCACGACAGGTGAGTGACTGAAGAAAGGTCAAAGGGGCCTGGCCGGCGCGGGCGCGTGCGCGGGCGCGCGGGGTTGAAATCAGTAATAATAATAAGGGTGCGCTGCGCAACAAAGAAATAGATAAACACGAGCGAATTCATTGATGTTTAGCGCATTCGGAGTAGGGTGAATATACGTTTCGAGTTTTGGTGGTTTCGTATTTTTATTATCTTTTTTCCAATATTCGTTTTTTAAATGTTATGTTAGTTAAAATTAAGTTAGAATTAGATGGTTATGAGGATAGGTTATCTATTAAAAAAATAAAAAAATAAATATATTTTTTTAAAATGATCATGCTATCGTCATCTATATCATTTTATTTATTTATTTATTTAATTAAGGTACACCAACGATTGTTACAACTTATACAGGTATAAATCTAGCTTACTACAACTTAAAACTAATTGCACAATCAATTAAAGGTATACACTACATGCTGTAATTTTATGACAATAAAGTGTTACAAATATAACTAAGTAAATATAAAAAGACCAATAAAAAATTAAAATGTTAAAACTTACAATTTATCAATATTTTTTAAGAGTGTGTTACGGTATTTGCCAAGCGACATGGAATGCACATCAATAATATCAATTATTGAACAATTTACTCAATCTAGATATAGGTGAGTTTGCGCCCAAAACGGTTCTTCTAAATGGCGGTAAAAGGAGGTTTACAGGGCTACGGGGAAGGCGCGATGGAACACGAAAAGAAAAGCTTTGTAATAGCTTAGAGCAACGAAGATGATTGTTAAGAACCTTATATAAAAAGATCAGATCAATAACGTTCCGTCGCTTATCCAAGCTAATCATCTCAAATTCAGACAGTCTGTCCTCATAGAAAAAAGATCGCCTCGCCTTACCAATGCTGTATGCTAAATAACGCGTAAATTTTTTTTGGATTCTTTCAATTCTCAAGCAGTGAGTTGCATAATGCGGGCGCCATACTGTGCTTGCGTATTCTAGATAAGATCGAACAAGGGAGTTATAAAGAAGAATTTTTGTTGAAATTTTCTTAAAGGGCTTTGTATTCCTTGTCACAAACCCTAACATTTTGGAAGCTTTCTTTACAATATGATCTATTTGCGGAACAAAAGTCATTTTTCCATCCAATAAAACACCAAGATCTCTAACTACCAGAACCTCATCTAATTCCACGCCGTTGATCATATATTTATATGATAAGGGGTTTTTTTTTCTGGTAATCTTTATAAAGGAACACTTTTTGACGTTCAATTCCATCCCATTATCATCACACCATTTGACTAGTGCCTCGAGATCGCTCTGAAGCAATTCACAATCGTGAATGGAGTTAATGCGTCTTGACAACTTCATATCATCAGCGAACAGATACGGAGTAGAATACAGAAAGCAAGATGGCAAGTCGTTGATAAAGATATTAAATAGAATAGGACCCAAATGAGATCCCTGTGGTACACCTGATGTTATACGATAAACTCTCGAAGAAAAACCATTTACAACTACATGAAAGGATCTATCGGATAGATAAGACTCAATCCAATTCAACATTGCTCCACAAAATCCATATTTAAAAAGTTTACAGATCAGTATGTCCTGAGAAACCCTGTCAAACGCCTTACTGAGATCGGTGTAAACAACGTCTGATTGCATATTAGAATCAATAGTTACAGCCAATTCTTCCGTAAAGTTCACCAAGTTTGTACATGTTGATCTACCCTTGAGAAAACCATGCTGGTGATCCGTGACAAATTTTTCAAAATAACGCTGGATATATGGACAAACAAGGGTTTCCAGGGTTTTGGCTAAGACAGGGAGGATTGATATGGGCCTGTAATTTTTGACTAGATGAGTTTCTTCAGCCTTATAAATAGGTAAAACTTTAGCCATTTTCCAGGCGGAAGGAAAGACACCCGTCTCAAGGGACTTGTTGTAAATGAGATAGAGAGGCATGGCAAGGTTAGCTGCGCAGTTTCTGATAAAGAGTGGAGGCAACCCGTCAGCTCCAGCTCCTTTAGAGGTATCCAAGCACTGAAGTTTACTCTTTATGGTGTCGTAATCTAGATCAAGAGAAGAAAACGCATCAACGTTATTGGGAATACCAGTGAAGAGCGACGTATTAGGCAAGTAGGATGTCCGAACATTGTTATAGACATCAACAAAATGGGAAGCAAAAAGATTGCATATCTCAGCACCGTCCGAAGATGAGGCGACACCATTTGAAATCAAAGCTGGATAGACACCAGTTCCGCCTCGCTTATCTTTGACAAAGGTCCAAAAGTAATTTGGGTTGAGTTTGATATTATCTTCAACTCTGAGTAAGTAAGAATTATAGCACGCTTTTGTCAGTGCCCCACAACGCTTTGATAACAGACGGTAAGAATGGAGATCGAGAGGATTATGGTATTTCTTATAGTTGATACGGTACTTGTTCTCTTCTCGTAATCTTTTGATCAAGTTGAAACTGAACCATGTTGGAAATTGACGGTGACGGGGCTTACATATTGGCACAAACTTTGCGATTATTTGCCTAATCTTACCGTTAAATAATTCGACCATCCTATCAACATTCGACACTTCAGAGAATTCTTGATCCCAGTCAAGTTGTGAAAGATGTTTGTTAATCTCCTCATAGTTAGCTTTAAAAAAATTTAATCTGTTTACCTTATTTGGACACAAGCTTGTATCAGTCCGCTGTGACAATTCTATTGTAAGTGGCGGATAGTGGGGATCAATTACACTCAAAACATCTGCAGCCAGTTCCACTTCGCAGCAGGATACATCAGCAAGCACCAAGTCGAGTAGTCTATTCATACAGTTTCTAACTTTATTCCACTGACAAAGATTGTTTATTGTGATGAAGTCCATAAAGTACCGCTGCATTGGTGATAAATGAGTAATATCGGTATCAGTCCATTCCATGTCACTTAAGTTAAAATCCCCAATCATACACACCTGCGAACCTACTTCATCGAAGACGCTGTCACAATTTTTCACAAAATATTCGAGTGTAGCCTTCTGAACTGGGGGTGGAAGGTACACAGCGCACAATGCCAACTTTAGGACAGTCTTACTGTCACCCACGGTAACTGTGACCCAAAGGTCCTCGCATTCGCTCTCCCAGTTGAACATTCTGACTGACTTAAGCTTCTTAGTGACTGCAATTAATACTCCTCCACCATCACGTTTTTTTGTATATTGTGTGACTTCCCTGTCTCTTCTATACACTATGTACCTTCCGTCGAACAGTTCAGAGTCAGCTATATTACTATTCAGCCAGGTCTCCGATAGAATGATAATATCATAATTAGAGCTACAAAGGTTGCAATAAAAATCATAGGTTTTGGTGCGCAGTCCACGTACATTTTGGTAATAAATTTTTAATCGATTGAATTTTAATTAAAAAAATTAAAAACATGCAGTTTAACGTTAATTTACGAACTATTTTAAGGTCTTCAGTGTGTTCATGCTCTTAATAACTATGTAGTCAGATTCATCACTTTTTCGCATGAAAATACGCCCGCTTCTGATCCACACATGTTTGTAACCCTTTTCTTTGGCCGCAGTCCTAGCCGCAGCGTGGAGAGCCTTGTTAGTTGGTGAGAGATGGTCTGTCACAAAGATCGGTGTTTTTTGACCAGTAAAACCAAGGTGGGAACTATTTAGTTTGTCTTCAAAGTTCTTGCCCTTATTAAATTTGATGGCCGCTCCCATAAACTGGTCACGAATCTTTATATTGGCAAATTGCGCAACTATTGTACGCGGCCGTGAACTGCCAGGATTGATTTTTGCGACACGAGTACATTGCGATATGTTGTCAGAAGATAATTTACAATTGATAGCCTCCCCAATCTGAGTGATTATGCTGATTACATTTTCATTTTTTCTCTCAGGTACGCACTGCACTTCAACATTATTTGACCGCGCGCTTTGTTCCAGAGTATTTAGTCTCATCTGTACATCGGAAACTGTTGATTTGAGAATCTCGTTTTCAGATTTAAGTTCTGTGATTACTTTTTTAGTTTCAGATTGCTGCTTTAATACCTCTTCAAACTTTTCATTCATAAAGTTCATGGAATCATTAATCGCTTTTACCTCGACTTTTACCGACTGGAATTCGTCCTTAAACCACGACATCATTCCCTTTAATGCATCTTGCACTGACTCCTGTATCAAACGCTTCATGTCTTCGTCAGTGGACGAATTTGAAGTCTCGGGAGACTGCAGAGCCGGTCTCTTTGTAGGCCTGACGGTCACATTATGATTAAATCGAACTAATGTCTCGTCATTGCTACCCGTTTTAGGTTCTGAGCTCACACAAGATGGGCAATGCCAGGGAGGTGTTATACCGGCATCGCTACAAGAAAGACAAGCATAGTGGAAAGCACTTTCACATGTACTACAATTAATGTAGTTGTCGGTGGTCGAGGGATCATCACAACAACCCCAAACTGGCAATTCTTGGAAAGACGTCATCTTGGTGTTAGTACAATATTGCCCCTGTAGTAAATGATGAGCAATGCTAATTATTTTGTGGGATGATATGAAGAAATTGCTATTTTAGAGCAGTAGGCAACAGCAAATCCAACAAATATTATTTATAACGCTGCTCGGATTTGAACTCGGGGTACTAGGGGCTTGCGAGCCGTAGACAGATGCAAAAAACCACCCGGCCAGCGCGCCGCTACCAATATTGTTTGAAAATAGTTACTAGATGATGCACTCCAGGTCTATTGTGTGGATATCCGTCGGTCGAGTTAATAATACTTGTTCTTCAAGGTCAGTGACACGATATTTTTGAATACAAACGGCACAGCTGATTGATTATAATGATAAAGGCACTCACAGTTTTACCGCATTGTTCAGTATAATAGTATAGTTGGAAATAGCACAGTCTTAGGCACATTTAGATATAAGTTTCGAATAGAATTGAACACTTTTTACTTCGCTAACAATAAAAAAAAATTACGGGAATGCAAGAACATTACACTGTCGAGCGGTGGTCGCCGACGAATGATCATTTACCTATCTCACACGTAAATTTTCCTGACGGTAAAAAAAGTCATCCAGTATAGATAATTTAAGTTTCGGTGACACAAGTATATCTATAGATGTGAATTCCGCTTTAGATAGAATTCAAAGTATCTCATATGAAGAGCTTTTGGAGACCCTGAAATCTTCAGTAGAATGTTATAGCCAAATTGAGACAAATTTGGTTGAAGTTTAGCATGCTCCTCCATCACCTCAACCACATACTACACTCGGCGTCAAAAAAATCGCACCTCTAAGAAAATCACTTTCAAATGTTAATAACTCTTGATAATGCACATGCAGTTGCATTCATTATGATTTTATTTAAAAGGTTACTTAATTAACTTAATTAAAAACATTACTTTTCATTATCAAATAAAACCTAATGCAACAAATAAAGTTCACAAAAATTCGATGCAAATTTTGTTACCCGGGAGAGTCGCTAGTTGCGCTTCTTTTGTGGGTATAAAAGGGTCAACACGGGGTCAATGTAGGTCATTCGCTATTCAACCGTTGTAGAGGACACACGCACAGATTATTCTATATAAGAAAAACCACCTGGAAAAAGGATACCACAGCTGATGAGGCCGCTCAAGTGGTTGCACTACTGCAATCAGGGATGCGGCAGTGCGAAGTCGCGTGAGCATCAAGATGACGGGATCAAGTCCCCAATTTGAAATATATCACATAAAAGTGTTTGTGCTACATATGTACTATTTGTACCCCGAACTAGACATTTGTACCTCTAAAGATAAAGGAAATATGTCAAGACCTCCCTGATCCCGCCAATTTGATGTCAAAGTGGCGCACCTTCTGAACTCACTACTTGGAGGCTGCCGACCGGATAATTCATACCTGAAGACTTAGTACTACATATGTACATGTTTAAACTAAATTTTTAACACAATTGTAAGTGCCAAATTAAAGTTATGTGATTAAAACATTGGTCTCGCCAATTTGATGATTCTTATTTATTTATTTATTTATAATCAAATGTGAAAACTTAGTTCGGCCTAAGTACATGAACTTGCGTAATATTCATATTCATAATCTATGTACATCAAAGTTATCTGTCATTCATTGTTATTTAATTTTGTACCAAGTTTATTTTTACAGAATTGGATAGATGTATGCAGTTATCTATATTAATAATTTCGTCAAGGGGTACGGTAGACTCGATTGAAACCTTAGATGAATAACAAAACATAATAAAATATTGATTTCGAGTCGACAACATATATCCGTAAAATTCGGATTATGGAGAATTTCGTTAAATTTTAATGGCACTGACAAACAAACCGCAGTCGCCATCTTAGATACGCCTCGCCAATCAACACATCGCGTGCGTCGCGCCAAAAAAGTATCCATCACAAAGAACTGTGACTCATGTGACTGTGTAAAACGAAACGTCTTGCCGGAAACATGAGTGAACCATAACAAAACTAAATATTTTTCTTCAGTCGTTGACGTTTCGCGAAAATATTGTTTTTGACACTTTTTTATGATATACTCTTTGTTATGTGTTTTTTCTTTAAACCTGAGATTGGCCGATTGCGATAACAACCATAGAAAAAAGAACACTAACCATAACCATAAAAGTAGAAGTTTTAGTTCAAATGTAATTTAGTTTTGCATAGTGATTTACTTTGTTTGGATTACACACATTATGCCGAAAATCGTAAGTATTTCATAAAATCTTTCATTGGTCGTGTCTCTGTCTTTGTTTGGTCTTTTGTTTGATGATACCTATATCATTTTGTTAACAGCCGAATCTCCTTGCATTTGGTAAACATTGTCACAATTGTGGAAAGTGGATGCAGCGAAGGGCTCTTCGTAAAGATGGTGAGTAATATTTTAGTAGGTATGTAGGCAGGTTGTGTTTTTAAGTGAATTTTGTTCTGTTTTCTTCTTAAAGTGTGGAATGTAAGACTTTCTGCATTCAAATAAAATAAGTACTTATTTACTTCCAGTGGCATGCAATTTTTGTAATGGCAAAATATTTGCAAGAAACTGCAAGCAAATGCAAATGTGCAGTCGATGTGTGGAATGCGACAACATTATACTCGGTAAGCAGCTCAATATTTTTTCTCTATAACCTAACAAATAATAATAAATGACCACATGCATAGCCTGTGTTGAGGTGTCATGAACACATACAGAAACAGACACGATTTTTTTACCGATTTCCTTGATAATGGAATGGACCCCTTCATGCGCAAGTTCAACTTGAACTTGGCTGGTTCTTATTATACAATTAGACATTATTAATTGTATAATATATTTTTGCAGATAATTTCAATTATTGCGAGTGTTGTGGCCTAGAAACAATTAGGCAGTTAAGAATAACCAAGGCTCGGGCACTTTCAGACCTTTTTCCAAAAAATCAAACTGCTCCTGTTGCATCTGTTAAATTACTAGCTGCCTCTACAATACAATCTGACAAATCCCAAGATTTATTTGATGACTTTCGGGTAAGTTAATGGTGCAGGTCATCGAGTACAGTAAAATGAAAAATAATACTCATTACCAGATAGAGGTGTGAGAATACACCTACATACATACACAATACTTATTATTATTTGAATATTTGTCTAATATATTTTCTCCTTTAAGGTCGATAACGAAGAGTTGACACTAATCGAAGAGTCACTGGTAACTGATGATGTTTCTTTGGACAACGAGAAAAAACAAGAATCAATGCTGTCAGTCAGCAGTGATTTTATTTCTTTACAAGAAGAGGAGAAAGAAAACACATCAAATGGCTGGCAGACCTCCGAAGAAACGTAAATATTCAAGCAGGTTTAGTACAGAACATCAGCCCCCCAGGACTAACTATGTATATTTAGCACTTTCAAATAACACCATTCAAGTATCAGTACATTCAGTTGGTTCTATGATTTATGAATGTGTTCAATGTCAAGCACTTCATTTTTTAGGTGAAAAAATTAAAAATCATTTTAAAAATTGTTGTCATAATGGGAAGGTATACATGGACCCAGATAGAGCATTAAAGCCAATTCCAGATATATTATTAGATTTATACGAAGGCAATACGTCTGATGCTAATCATTTTAAGGCTAATATACGACAATATAATTCAGTATTTGCAATGGCATCCATAAATTCAAACTTGAATACACTCCCTCCAGGATTTTTCACTTATAGGGTACAAGGGCAAATTTATATAAAAACTGGATCTTTGTTTCCGTTGCAAGGTCATAAACCACAATACAACCAACTGTACATAATTGAAGATGAAGCAGCCTTAAATGAACGATTATCTGATTCTAGAAATAACATATGTAGAAGCAATATAATGAGGTCCTTACAAACAATGCTCAATGAATCCAATCCTTTTGTCAAAATATACAAAAGGGTGGCTGCAATTTTAGCTGAAGAGGAATTAAAAGCAGTCTCAGAAAATCGACCCAAATATTCGGTATCAATGCAGTTTTATAAACATAAATCTCTTGATTTGCGTCGGTATAACACTCCATCAAATAATGAGGTAGCGGTCATCTTTGTAGGAGAAAACGGCGAACCTCCATTAAATATAGACTTTTCTGTACAAGAATATTCTCAACATTTAACTACACTCAAATCAACCAGTCCCAATATTGACCCTTTAGCCTTTCCTTTACTTTTTCCTAATGGAGAACTCGGATGGCATGAAAATCTTCAACACAGAGAAGAGAGTCGAACTGCTCGAAGTCGTCTTACAATGTTACAATTTTATCAGTATAGACTTGCTGTTCGTAAAAATTTTAACCCATTATTTTACGCCGAAAAACTTTTTCATGAATATTGTGTCTTGGCCTATGTTAGAATTGAATCTCAAAGATTATTATTTCTTCGAATGAATCAAAAACAGCTCAGAGCTGACAATTATAACAATTTAATGGATAGCCTGTACAATAATGATAGAGAAATGGGTCAAGGCATTGGTAAAATGATAATATTACCATCAACTTATGTGGGAAGTCCCCGGCACATGATGCAAAATTATCAGGATTCTATGGCAATTGTATGCAAGTATGGTAAACCAGATTTGTTTATAACATTTACGTGCAATCCGAATTGGCAGGAAATCTTAGATAATTTACAAGACACTAAAAAAGAACATAGACCCGATTTAATTGCCAGAATTTTTAAACTTAAATTGGAGGAACTTTTAGATGACATTACAAGGAAACATATTTTTGGAGTACCGAGTGCGTGGTTTTACACCATTGAATTTCGGAAACGTGGGCTTCCACATGCTCATATGCTTATTATTCTAAGAAATGAAGATAAACCAAGGTCATCAGAAGATTATGATAAATTTGTGTGTGCAGAAATACCTGATCCAGATAAAGACCAGGAACTTTTTCAGACTGTGTCAAAAAACATGATCCATGGGCCATGTGGCCCTGGATATATGAATTCACCCTGCATGAAAAATGATGGAACTGCCTCTAAATGTTCTAAAAACTACCCAAAGACATTTTGCGGAGAAACTAGAGATGGTACCCAAAATGGAGGTTATGCTGTAATAAGAAGAAGAGACGACGGAAGAACAATAAAAAAGAAAGATTTCGAGTGTGATAACAGATGGGTGGTGCCCTACAATCCCTATCTATGTAAAAAAATTAATGCTCACATAAATGTGGAAATTTGTTCAAGTGTCAAAAGTGTGAAATATATAAATAAATATATTTATAAAGGTCATGACCGAGCAAAGATACAGATCACAGTAGCGCCACAAGAGTCCAGTGATCAATCGACATCAAGCAATGAACACCATGATGAAATTAAGGCTTATATTGATACCAGGTATGTTTCGGCTCCTGAAGCAGTTTGGCGAATATTTGAATTTTCAATGCACAAAATGAGTCACACAATTATACAGTTAGGTGTTCATTTAGAAAATCAACAAACTGTCGTATTTACAGATCAGAATGTTTATGAGGCAGCAACTAGATCAGCTGAAAAATCAACATTATTAGCATTTTTTGAACTAAACAGAACAAAAGAAAGTGCTCGACAATATCTTTACACTGAAATTCCGACACATTTCAGATTTATCCATGGACAGTGGCAACCACGAATATCTCAGTCAGCGGCTGATAAAGTAATTGCAAGAATGTATAATTATTCCTTTTCTGATCGGGAACGATATTATCTCCGGCTATTACTTCTTCACGTCAAAGGGCCGACTTGCTTCAGAGACGTTAGAACTTATGAAAATATTATTTACAACTCATTTCGAGAAGCTGCTCAAGCAAGGGGGCTCCTTTTTGACGATCAAGAATGGGAAAGATGTTTGAATGAAGCAATTGGTTTTAAACTTCCTCGGCAATTACGACAGCTGTTTGCGTTAATTTGCGTATTTTGTGAAGTAACTGATCCTAATGCTCTTTGGGAAAAGTTTGCATCACATTTTATCGAAGATTTTACAAGATCACGCCCTGAAATATTATCCAAACAGTTGGCTTTACAAGAAATTGATGAAACATTAAAACTTCACGGAAAGAGACTAACAGATTTCGGACTTCCGGAGCCAGATATTAGTGAAAATGATGTTTTCTTATCTGATTCCGTTTATGACTGTGAACTTGAAAAAGCAAATGGCTATGAAAAATACCAAAAATTAAACGCTGAACAAAAATATGTGGTCGATACAATACTAAACGCTGTGAATAATCCCTCAGAGAGAAAGCTGTTTTACCTTGACGGCCCAGGAGGAACTGGAAAGACTTTCGTATTTACAACTATTTTACATATTTTAAGATCTGAAAACAAAATATGTCTACCCATAGCGTTTTCTGGTATTGCAGCAACTCTGTTAGATGGTGGTAGAACAGCTCACTCGCGATTTAAAATTCCAATTAATTCAGATGTAGATTCTACGTCTCATATGTCGTTAGGGTCACCAGCCGCTAAGTTATTGAAGGAAACTCATTTAATCATTTGGGATGAAGCACCCATGACTAAATGTCATGATATTGTTGTAGTTGATCGACTCCTTCAAGATATAATGAAAAATAAATTACCTTTTGGAGGCAAAACTTTGTTATTCGCAGGAGATTTTCGTCAGATTTTACCAGTTGTAGTTAATGGGTCACGAAATGATATTATAAAAGCTTCAATTAAGCACTTTTCAATGTGGCCAAACTTTACTCAACTCCAATTGGCTCATAATATGAGAGCTCACGATGATTTAGAGTTTGCTCAATGGGTATTAAAGGTAGGCGATGGATCAGCTAATGAAGATGGTGACGACTACATTGAACTGCCTCTGCGATGCATTGTAGATAATTCAATTGTAGACAATATTTTTGGTGTTTCCCTTAACACAAATGATTATAAAAGTTATTCAATGAAAGCTATACTTACTCCTAAAAACGATGATTGTTTTCAATTGAACGACCAAGTTGTCGAGAAAATCCCCGGCCTGCTTAAAATTTATGAGAGTTCTGACGCCGTGGTTGAGGACGATCATGATGATGTTTTAAACTATCCTGTAGAATTCCTAAATTCTATAACGCCTGCAGGACTACCACCACACATTTTAAAATTAAAAGTTGGTTGTATAGTAATGCTTTTGAGAAATTTAAACCCGACTGTCGGGTTGTGCAACGGAACCCGTCTTATTGTTAGAGCGTTAGCTTCACGTGTCATTGATGCCGAAATTATTTGTGGTAGCCATGTGGGAACCAGAGTTTTTATTCCTCGAATTCGTCTCCAGCCATCTAACAGTCAACTGCCTTTTAAATTTAGTCGGCTTCAGTTTCCCATTCGCATAGCATTCGCTATGACAATAAATAAAAGCCAGGGACAAACTTTCGACAAAATCGGTCTATTTTTACCTAATCCTGTGTTCACCCATGGCCAGCTCTATGTTGCCTTCTCTCGAGTTCGAAGATTCGATGATGTAAAAATACAAATTATCAATACCACTGAACAAGGCTTGAAAGGTGATAAATATTTAACGAAAAATGTTATATATAGAGAAATTTTATGATAATCAACCTGTGATGTATAATAGAGAATACTCCTTTATAAGTATCTTTGCCAAATTCTCGGATGAGTACTCATTGTAAAATTACAATTTACATACTTCCTAATATTATTTTTGATTTAGCCGATTTGAATAAAGAACAACAATTTCATTTTTTATTTTTAGAATTAGTACTTATCTACCTGCCAAAGTAGAGAAAAAGACTGAGTGCTTGAAACAAAGAGGTTTACAGAGAATAAACCTTAAAAGTTATATGTTTTGTTAATTTATGTTAGTTTATTTTGAATGTTGATTTAAAATAAAAATTATTTGTGTAAAAACTTTTGCAGTTTTTATTTACTATATTTATTAAACACAATGAACGAAGCTATACGAATCTATGCCTTGCTTACTTTTAATATTCCTTGAGAACCGATGACTACAGAAATATCTACCTACATTTTGTACCTAGATGTGTATTATGAGTTACATTTCACCCGAGCGAAGCCGGGTTTTCATCTAGTGAAATAATATTTTGATCATCAACGGAAACCCAATTTTTTTAACGTGGTTTGTATTAAATAATTAATTTTCACTTAACCGTGTTATACAAGTTATGAGAAAATATTATTGAATTTGAGGGTAGGTTGTCTTGCCTGTCAACTATATTGCTTTTTGTGTCGTAACCGTGTCCTCATATGGTAGTGTGAGTGTGAGTGCGCTTGTTAACAACGGTTAATTGTAATAGATTGTCTATTTTAATACCCATATTTACAAGTAAGTTCTATATCAAGCTAATTTATATTGTGTTAGCTACGTTAATGATAAACAATGAAGAGGAAAATACAAACAGAAAGGAAAAGTATTGTGCCGTTGGAAGACCAAAATAGTCTTTTGAAAAAAAAAATAATTCAGTCGAATTGAGAACCTCCTCCTTTTTTTTGAAGTCGGTTAATAACAAAGCAGCATTTATTCATGGCATACCATCATCGAATGACTTAGTGTTTACTGATATAAGTAGACAACTTAATTTTAAAATGACCCCGAAAAGTGTGTCCTACTTCCTGGCCACGCCCCGAAAGCGATTTCAATGAAATTTGGCAATATAATTGTCCATAAAATGTCAATTTTAGTCCATTGTTTAAAAAAAATTGTCTTCTTAAGATTAAAGAGAAATTGAGCAGAATTAGTGGCGTGGCTGGGAAGTACACTTTGTCGCCACGCCACCTCGCAAATCGTAATAAAAGAGGATAAATCTATACTAATTGATTATAGAACAAATGTCTAGTAATTGTCTGTTCTACTAATATTAAAAATAAGCCTAAAATCTTACTTATTTAATAATAAAAATTTTTTTTTGCTATAATTCCTGTCTAAGCGCCTGTGTTATTAGAAAAAAACTTTGCTCAAAAGTAAATGTCAGGAGTTTGCACTGCAGTATTTACCTACCCACATCATTTTAATATTTTCAATAATTGTTGTACTGTTTCTATTCCGTTCATTATGATATTGGATTCCGGTCACATGCGTGTAATCAGTGGTTATAAATGCAGTTTATTAAGTATAAACCATGAAACGCGGAAAACGTTTGTCTGTGAGTCTTGAGGAACAGAAATTAGCATTCAGTGAGTACAAACATCAATTTAGTGACATTAGGAACTTGCCATCTAACACAAGCAATATCTATAAATGCGTAAGTAAAAAGCTTTCTTTACGTATGACACCAGATGCATTACGAATATCAGCAAAGAGAAATTACTCACATTTGTTTGGTGATGATTCTGAAAATTCTTTAACTAATGACAAGGTAATACTATCATCACAAACAACTGGCAGCAGTGTTGAAAATGATGTGCTGAATAGTACTGACACTGACACGATTAGCACTAGCGCAGATGAAGACAGAAACCAAGAAGTAGAAAGTTTTAATATTGACATAAAAAAACTGGAACACTGTTCAACCTAATTTAGCTTCATATAACAGAAATGATACAAAAAAAACAAATATTTGCAAACATACTAGAAAAATACTACCTAAATCTAAGTGGACTACTATTTTTTCCGAGTGGATTTGGAAAAATACAAGTAACCGTTGTGTATGGAGTTTTAAGAATAATAGTGTAACAGACGATTATTGTGTTAAATGCACTGGTACTTGTAAAGACTGTGACGCAAAGATTGTTGTAGTTACAAAAAAAGACGATTCATTGTTTTAAGAAATAAAATGTTAGATGAAAATATGCAACCAAAAGATGTGCAGGAGCCCCCTTTTGTACCTACTCTCAAATCATTTTGGAATATACGACAGAAAAAATACTTCCACAAAATTGTAATCATAGCTTTATGGATCATGTCTTTTACAAAACCATATAATAATATTATCCAATCTGTTTCTGTCGTACCTTTTTACGTATTTTATTGGTCAGAAATGCAACAACATTTGTATAAAAAATTATCAAAGGTTGTTTCCACTGTCTTGAGTATAGATGCAACGGGATCAATGTTCAAAAAAATTTACCCACCTACTGGTCATTCTAATTCCTATGAATCGAAACATTTATTTTGGTACGTCGTTATGCTCAGAACAAAGGCTTCTTCAGTGCCTATAGCACAAATGATATCTGGTAGTCAAACACTAGAAACTATTCATCGTTGGCTACAAAGTTGGATAGGAACAATGACCAAACCCAAAGAAGTGATTTGTGATGATTCTGCTGCCCTTATCGGAGCTATAATACAAAGTTTTACTAGATTCAATACAACGAAGGAATACATTAATCATTGTTTTGGAATTTTGAACTTTTCTGAAGAAATACTGCCTGAATGTTTGGTTCGTTTAGATACTTCGCATTTCGTAAAGATACTGTACGCTCTTGATTGTTTTAAATTTGTAGACCAACGCGTTAAGCGATTCTACGTTAAACATCTTTTACGCATTAATCATCTACTGATTACGAAAACACTAAAAAAATAATACACCAGCTAGTAGTCGTAGCATTACATAAATATGATAGAAATTTAAAAGATGGCACGATGAGTAAATGCGAAGTAACAAAAGAAAACCAAAAACAGGATGATAAAGTTTGTTGCGACTACATTAGAGAACATTTTGAAAATAACGATATACCTGAAAATACACAAACCGTAATGGATGAAGAATTCGAGGACAACAATATAATAACTTGGTATGATAACGTAGTTGCTACCGAAAAAGTTGAAAGCGAGTTAAGCGGTGATACGGAATATGACAATATATTTTATCTACCACGATTTACTGATAGCTTAAGGAAGTTATTGCCAAAATTACCATTGTGGTCAAATTTAATGCTGCGGTATTTTAAAAAATCTGTCGATAACGCCACTAGTAGCAACGTCGAAAGTTACTTCAAAAGCGTGAAGAAACTTCTTGTAACTAATAGGTATGGCGTAATGAGAGTCGATGACTTTATAACACAGCACATAACATTTATGTCGGCAGAGATTAAAGCTGCACAGTGTCATTATCCTGAGGTATTTAAAAATACCACCAAAGATAATGATACGATGCAAGATGTAGGTCTGTCGCATTTAAAAACCTTAGGCAGCCATGAAAAAAATAATATAAAGGTGATTGATGTAAATAAAACAAAAGGACTAAGCTTGAAAAAATATTGTCAAGAGAAAGATATACTAGAAAAAGAGGAAGGTAGCTTTTACAAGGAGTCAGTGTTCAGAAAGAACCCCATGATGCAAGAAAATTGGCGTAACAAAGCCGATTCCCAAAAATCACTACCGTTAATAGACGCTACTAAGCCAAAGAAAGTAAATAATCATATTGATTATTTATCTAATGGAAGTATATCAAATTCTGGGATAAAAGACGTAACAATATCGAATACATGTGCTTTTGATGCATTTACCCAAGCAATTGTAATAGCTTGTATAAAAAATCCCAAAATTTCTATGTTCATAAATTCAAATCAAACCAAATTCTCCCAAATAGTATGTGCTTTGAGACACAAAGATTATTCTTTTGATATTTATACAATAAGAACTGAGCTACTAAAACCATTTTTCAAGAGTACTTTTACAGGAAATATAGAGCAGATAGATTGCAGCTGCAATGTATGTTATATTTTAGAAAAAGTTTTATGTAATGAGATATTTAGTGGAAAAATGAAAACGTCTTGTTCAGAATGCAATCATGTAATTGAAAGGACTTATCCTATAATACCCTTAAATTTATTAATTATTTCTGATCACGGCATATCCGCCTTAGATCTTGCAGCTTCATCGATGATTGAGAACACAGAATGTAATTGTGAAACTGCAAAGTGCAAAGGAAAACGAACTACAAAGTTCGAGATTTCAGATAATCTAATTTTTTTTGAATTAGATATTGATCTTCATTTGAACGATATCCCCATTGAAATGTTGTTAAGAGATAAAGTTTTTTATTTAGGAGCAGTTATTGAATTTATTTCTCCACGGTCAAGACAGGGCATCGGACATTACAAAGTTCACTGTAAACGTACGAATCAAACTAAATATTGGGAATGCTTCGATGATATGGCAAACAAAATTTTAAAAACAAAAGCAGATTCAATTCTACACTCCCATTTATTGATGTATCATACGTAATCATGATTAAAATTATAAAAATAAGTGAAGTCTTTTTTATTTCGCAGAGTACGATAAATTAATCGAATGATCTATGTTAGCATATGAGCGTCTGTTATAGCTTATGTACTTTTCATTGAGTATTTTTTTTCAATACAAGGTTGATGGCGGATAGAATAATAAAAAAATACTCTTCTTATAATCACTCAGGCATCCACGATAATGGACTTTGCTTAAGTAGGTACTTATATCTATTATTTATAAGGAATAAACCTAATATAGTAAAATACAAAAAGCCGACTACTAAAGCACGCTCTAAAAAGTACCATATAAAAAATAGGTAGTCTCTGCTGAGATTATTATGCCGATGCCGTATCGCCTATTTTCTTGTCGAGTTTTAGTTTTTATCTTACTTACTTTTTATTTAACTTATTTTAGATTTATGTGAATAATGTTTACATGTACTAACAAAGATCTTTCATTTGATACCCGACACGATACCGTCATGAAAAAATGTTTAGTCCCCTATATGGCGCTGTAGTCAACTAAACGTCATGTAGCCTATATCCAGCTGACAATTAGACGCTTCCAACGACACTTCAATTGTCCAGTTATGATTACTAATTTAGAAGTTATGAGCGAACAGATGAACCCACATACATACATACATGCAAACATAATTAACATACATACAGGTCAAAATCATAACCTTCCTTTTTGCTTCTCCGTAGTCGGGTAAAAACAATACTTTATTGCTGAGTAATAAAATAAGTTTCTTTAAAATGTTACTTAATTAGGTGTATCGTAGATTTTGGGCTTATTTCTTATATTAGTAGAACAGACAATTACTAGTCATTTGTTCTATAATCAATTAGTATAGATTAACTCTTTTTTATTACGATTTGCGAGGTGGCGTGGCGACAAAGTGTACT
This sequence comes from Glyphodes perspectalis, assembly GCA_951394215.1. Taxonomy (NCBI): domain Eukaryota; kingdom Metazoa; phylum Arthropoda; class Insecta; order Lepidoptera; family Crambidae; genus Glyphodes; species Glyphodes perspectalis. The sequence goes on from OX596218.1 coordinate 3,150,513, forward strand.
TCCCAGCCACGCCACTAATTCTGCTCAATTTCTCTTTAATCTTAAGAAGACAATTTTTTTTAAACAATGGACTAAAATTGACATTTTATGGACAATTATATTGCCAAATTTCATTGAAATCGCTTTCGGGGCGTGGCCAGGAAGTAGGACACCGAAAAGTTTATACCTGTCGGTTAAACGTAATTGCAATTATTTTTTTGATGAAACTGAAACGAATAGCGACTATAATGTTTAGGAAATAGAACATGATGACAGTAGTGACTACGATTGTGATACATTGCCTGTAGAATGTGAAAAGTTTTTTTTCCATTTAGATATTTACGCTTGGAGCAAAATTCAACCAATTATTAAATATCATTATTTTTTTTGAACTGAATGATCTGAAGACGATTAACATTAATGAAATTCCGAGACAAATTTTCTTAAAAGGGACATGCTATTCTATATTAACACTAGATTTTAAGTTAACTTTAAGACACTTTTGTACATTTCGTTTTGTAAATTATTGATTGTTAATTAGGAAGTAATTAAGGATTTTTATGATTTTTAAAATTTTAATATTTTATGTATAATTATAACTAAACAAAGGTTTAATTTAATTGTTCTTTGATACTCCTTTATGTAAATAAGGTGTAGAATTTTTTAAATAAGATTTTTAAAAGGTGCGTTTTTTTTACGCCGAGTGTTGTGCACTTGAGTATGGAGATGAATGATGTGCTGTTTGAGTCTGAAATAGATGAAACTTCAATACCTAAAGAAAATGCAGAAGACGAAGTGGAAAATGAAAAATATTATAGTGAATTGTTCCAGGTTTATAGAAGATTACAGAACAAGGTCCGGCAATGGTCAAATAAAGTTGAAAACTTCAGAGATAGAGTGTTTGAGAAGGATCTAAAATCCCTCATTACATTAAGCCGAGCTACAGCTATAAATTATTTTACAAGATGTTTCCTGATAAGTTGTTAGACCCATTAGTGGAAAATACCAATAAATATGCTTATTACAAAAAATCTAAATTTTGGAAGGATGTAAATAAAGAAGAAATAAATGCTTTTCTTGGCATATTCAAACTTATGGGATGGAATCCATTGAAAAATTTTGAACTATATTGGTCCTCTGATAGATTTTACAATAACCCAGAAATAAGCAGCACTATGCCACTGAAGAGATTAAAAAAAATCTTAGAAATTTTTCATTTTCTAATTTTTTTTTGAGTTAGTGATATAAACAAAGAGCTGCCAAGGCATCACTAAAACTATGATAAATTGGGAAAACTTAGACCTGCAATATCTCTTGTGAACCAAAGTTTCCAAACATATGCTGAAAATTCCTATCACACACTCCATATAGATGAGAGCATGGTAAAATTCAAAGGTCGGGATGTAAAAAAGCAATATATGCCTATGAAACCAATTAAATAAAACCATAATTTAATTGTCGTAGAATTTAATAAAAAATGTTCAATTTCTTTGTTTACCTTTTGTCTCAATTCAAATGGATAGAGTATAGACATGTCCCAAATGTAAGCAATCCGCAACAATATTGACACTAGTAAGGTACGTGGAAGGCATCCTCTGTTAAGACTTTGTGCCTCGACACATGTGAATTAACTCCCAGAGAAAGGTCTCCGGGAGCATCAGACATAAAGTACTCAGAGTTTGACAAAAATAAGGATAAGGAGCAAAGTAAATCATACAATACGCAACAAACTTGTAAGTAAATTGTTTAAACTAGCGTTTCTGCCCATAATGATTTATATGCTGAATAAATGCTATAATTTGATTTTAGATGTTAATATCCTTTAGTCCTTTTAACGCAAGACACAATTTAAAAAGGTTCAATCTCGAAAACAAAAGAAATGGGGCTAAACAGTAAAAATAAGTCACAGAAAAAGGTTGCTTAATTTTTTTCCATATCGCCCCTTAGCTTACAACACCGCTCACGTCAAAAATTGGCGGGTGTCACATTTAAATTCTATTGGATAGAGATGCTCATTCCGCATCTCACCACTGGTCACATGATGTAGGTTTCAACCAATTAGATGCCGTAATTCAAAAAGTAGTGACAGCGCACTAGTCGATTGGTCTCGCAACACCGCACAAGTCATCAGTCAGCCATAGTTTTCTCGTAAATTACTTCGCGCTCCGTAATTATTCTATTTTTATGTTAGTTTTGTCGCTGATAGGTCTATGCAAAAAGTTTTTATAGAAGATTAAGATGTAAGCTATTTAAGAAAGTAATATTTATTGATGTACGCGTGTTAATATAGAAAGAAATGATAATATAATATCTTCAATTACTTAAGCGGTGTTTACTAACTTTGTTTGTTTAACTTAGGCGGTAATTCAAAATCTATTTTATTTATTTTAGGAAGCTTAATAATTGAAATACACTATGGATGGAGAAGATATTGGTTCTTGGAGTGATATGAGTTCAGATGATGAATTGTTATGGAAACAATTGCAAGAAGCAGGACTGATGTTTAAACATAAGCGGCGTAAACAAAGTTGAAACGAAAATAAAAAAAGAATTAACCTAGGTTTGTAGTATAGGCTTGTTAGAAGTCTAAATTTTTTTTAAGTATATATTTTTTCTGTAATACCTTGCATTTTTTTTTAGATTTGAAATACAAAGATAACCCCAGTTCTTCTGATATCAAAGCATGCAATTCTTTTAATAAATACGAAATGATTGGAACTGCAATAAACGAAGAAAATTATGAGGAGTTTCTGAATAGTACAAGTACAAGAAGCCAAAGCAATGTAAAAACAATATTTGAACAAAACATAGAATTGGATTTTGAAAACATTGACATTAACAATCTACAAGTTATAGAAAAGGTTATAATTACTTCTTTGATCTGCAACATGAACCAACTGAACTCGCTACAATGGCCGTCGAGTATTCTCAGCCTTCTGCATTGAATGTTGCTAATATCACGGTAGAAAGCGAGAACGTTGTGCAGCGGGATCCCATGTCTGGGAGACTTAGGATTGATACAGAGAATTAGATATTGATATGTTCTACTGAATTATGCTGAAAACAGAATTTGTTCCGTATAAGAAACGTTTATTAAAAAAACAATAATTCTTTTAACATCCTTCATTCAGCCACAATCAAGCTGCCAAGAAACCTCCAGTCAGCAGACTTTTTCTTATAACAACATTGTTATTGCAACTTTTACACTAATTTAATGAAATTAAACTATTTATGACTTATTTTACTTAAATTATTAGATTATCCACTATCTAGGGTGTTTATTAAATAACAACAGAAAAAATCCACTGTTTTTTTTAAATAGATTTGTCTCCTGTAAAGTTGTTAAAAATGACTTATGCGGTGTTGTTTTTTGTTGCTAAGGGACAATATTTGAATACATATTTTAAAGATAAAACCGATGAAAACTTGGAAAAAGCAATAAATATGGACATGTGCATAATAACTGCTACCATAATGTAATATTTGATTACATTAGATTAGCCATTTACCCAAGTAGAAACCATATCTATTTTTAACAAGACTTCAAAAAAAAGGAGGATGTTCTCAATGCAACTGGATGACTGATTATTTTATTACAAATCAATTTCAACTTTAACCTAAATTCGCCTAGCACTCACGACGCCTCTTATTAAGATATTATGTGTACTACCAAATATAACAAAGTAACAATATACGGCCTAATCCCATACGGCCAATGACGACGATGGACATGGTGATAATACCATAGGCCTCCAATGGCAATTACCTATCTAATCAACATATCACTTCACACAACCGTAAACTTCAACGTAAACCCAAGAAAACGACGTATCACAGAAAAGATCCATGCCGTGAAAAGATTTTCCATCGAGGCCTAACTTCACGAGTTTGGGATTTTGTTCAGACGTACCATTTATATTTTAACTTCTTACGGATGTTGATTTCCACTTCTTGAGTTTGACATAAAAAGGCTACCCTCTGACCGAAATAATCAACATACACGAGAAACACAAGCGTATACAGTGTACATACTTCACAAACTAATTGTTGTTGTAAAAATGGGGACAACAGCACAGAAGAGGTTACAGCCATAGGGAAAAAACAGTAAAATCACAACGGAAGAAACTAGCAACTAACGAAACGACATACGATGAAGCGATTAATTTTATTACATTACTCGTCTGTGCGATGAATGATTAAACCACAAAATAAATAGTTTAAAATTTATGGAATAGTTAAACAAGACAAGGAGCGCTGAACTGGCGGAATGAACTATGGAGACTAAGACCACAGACCAGTGTTGCCAATAGTTATATAAGTTTTCCGCTAGATATAACTTTGAAAAACCACCAGAAAACCACTAACAAAAAGTGATCCCACAATAAAACCCGCCAAATTTTCCACCAAAAAAATATTTTACGAAATAAATGAATAAAAAGGTTATTATTTCTTTTAAAAATAGTTATAATAATCATATTTAAACATAATCAATTTTAGGTAAAATAACACAGTAGGTAAATAGTGATTCTCATAGTTGTGCCACCTAATTTACGTTTCGCTATTTGAACTGCAGTAGGTATGTACTTTCTAAATTCCAATCATTTAAATGTGGGTCTGGGAGGCAACAATCTCTAAAATGTTGCTTGTATTGAGGATTCGGCATAAGTACGTAATAATAAACTCACGATGACAACCAGCACAACAAGAAGATGAATTTGAGTAAAAATAATAGGTATATTATGGATATTATTTATAATATGAATAAAGAAAGAAGCTGCATCTTTCTTTTTTTTTATATAATTTTACGGCTCTGGATTCAGTATCGTTCTAGCGGATCAGGAATGTCAATTAAAGTAAAAAATATATAAAAACATGTTGAAATTTTATTTTACTAAGTTAACACTAGAAAAATCCACCAGCCACTGAAGGCAAAATTTTCCACTAAAGGGGGAGTTAAAACCACTAGTTTGTACTGTTACTGTATGTAGTGTAAAAAATCTAGTCGAATTGAGAATCTCCTCCTTTTTTTTGCAGTCCGTTAAAAATATTGAAAAGGCATGTGGTCTTTGCATTGTTAGATAAAAGATTGTAAAAAAATTTTTTTTCAAATCTAATGGTTTTGTTTCGTAATTCTGACAAATCTATACTTTTATAGGTACTAACCACAGATATCTGTGGTACTAACTAATATTATAAAGCTATAGAGTTTGTTTGCTTTAACACACTAATCTCAGGAACTACTGATCCAATTTAAAAAAATATTTCACTGTTAGATAACCGATTTAAGAAGGAAAGCTATTTAGCCGTAGAGGCATTTGCGGAGCTCCAACTTGACACGCAATTTACATCACACATCCGAATTTGTTAAAAATTAGACCAGACAAAATAAATATTTGTTTCAAAATAATTTATTAGCTCCACGTCAGTAGTTGACAACGATCTTGTGCTTGTTGGACGCCATAAGATCGTTGGTGCAGTCGTTGAGCTGCGCCGCCAGCTTGCACTCGTCGCCCTGGTGCCGCACGCTCATCTCCACGCAGCGGTCCAAGTTTTTCTCAAGCTTCTTCATTAATTTCGTATCTTTCGCGTAGAATTTGCCCACCAGAGATAAAAGGTTGGCTGGAACATTACGATAGGACGTATGGTAATCTTTTTATATCTGTGCTGATGTTAAGTTTATGTTATAGATAAGGATTTCATTTTTTGTATGTTTCATTTAATGGTAAAGTTATAGAGGATAAACATTTTCTAGCATGTTGACAGACCAAGCTTTAAAATTTTACATTAATATCTTCTTGTCACTTAGTGATTTTTAGAACGAGGACAGTTAGTGTCGCTAATCGTTGTGGACGACTACTTAATTAGTACGACACAACTCAGGAATTCAGATAAAATACAATATACGGCATGTAGAAAGCACCGCCCGCATACGTGGCTAGTACAAGGTTTATATATTTTTTTTAGGCTGTGCGTAAAATCGAAATAACTGACGTTGCCAGGTGTTATACGGCTCCTTCTGCCCTGGCGTGGCTGGCGCATGGGCTTGCAAGTTTAATAGCGTTACCGGTAATATCAAGTGGAAGTGCCAAGACTGCGTGTAGACTGCTTGTGACTAAATGTACACCTTATTCCTGCTGGAGTAAGGGTTATAAGTAATAATATGGTAAGCCGGCTTCACTTAGGTATTTCTATGACGTCACTTGATGATGTTACCGAAAATATTTAAGTCAAATATATTGTTCTCTCTTTTTACGTGCAGTATTGCAGACTTGTTAAAAAGAGATAGATAGAGGTTTATGAATACAATATCGAAATTAATCATATTTGTATAGCAGATGGTACGTATATAATAATAAGTCGTCTCCATTGGTTTCAGTACTCAGAGACTGAAACACATGGAGACGACTATTCATAGTCCTCTATCTATCTTTTTTTTAACAAGTCTACAATACTATATAATAATATGTTTAAATACTCAGAGGTTCTCATACACATTTTGTGACATGCCATTTCTACTAGTTTTTATTTCTGTTCTGTGGGGCTAATGACACGTCACGATTTACCCTCGATTGAGACGCTCTCTCTCTCTCTCCCGATTTCTCACTTACCTACTTCTTTGATCTCAATTAATGTTTTGTACTATAATTTTGATATAAATAATACATTTCCTGTTGTTTGCTTCTGTCCCAATTTAAAAGACAAAGTCCTGGTTTTTCATACCACCCGCCACACAATTTGATCTTCTGGACCTGGCAACACTCCGTACGAACCTTTATTGATCTTCCCCTTTTCTATAACCCCGCTGCGCTTGAGCACGCACGCGATGAGGCACTCGCCGTGCACAGGCGACTCGTACTTCGGCGAGAGCCGCTTCACCGGCCGCGTGTCCTGCGCCTGCGTCTCCTTCAGACACTCGCTCATGTTGCGCTTGAAGTCCGCCACGTAGCCGGACAGTTCTTGCGGAATCGCGTTGTACGACCAGTCGGGGGCCCGCTCCTCCTCTACCTTGCGGTGGTGGGCTGTTAGGGTTGTGGCGACCACGCCACAAGTAGTCAAGATTATAGCTTTAAATAATATGTCAACGGATGACGTTGATCGAACATGCAGAAACGCCATACATTCCTGCATCGCGCGGACGAAGTTACCCTCGTCACAAAGACTAAGAAGTACTTCCACTTTTAGTGCGAACGCGTACCTAGTGCGCACAGGGTTATGTTCGGTAGTTAGGAGTGAATATACCGCGGCCATCCACCATCTTTGGCCAGAGAGGCCCCTGGGAGTCCCACACGCCTCTCTGTCCCCCCGGGCACAGTGAAAGTGCGTAGAGCATTCCTCGCGTAAAAAAGGTAGCTAGTCCCGGGTAGGTTTAGCTGCGTGTTACGAACTTAAAGCGTGTCAAAATTTCGCACTAAGTCAGCCTAGAAATTCACAAATACGTAAATTGTAGTCATAACGCCTTCCCCATACTTTGATGCGCTGTACCTACGTTATAAATTTTCGTGTATTTGATATCTAAAATAATAGTCCACAATATTTTTTTATATTCTAATTACTGAGTAGTTTATTCATACTGAGTTGAAATCCATGTGGATTTAATATGAATACACCGGGCAGTTGATAAGCAGGTCTGCTTTACTATACCCTTCTTGGCTAATGACGGATTAATAAGGGATTTTTTAATTAAAACATCGAAAAGATAGCGTAACTTTTTTTTTTTGAGAGGACATCGGTAGTTGGCCTAAGGCGGCCTTTACTACCTACCGGGCTGGCGGGGGAGCGGGAAACTCTCACCCCTGTTAGTGTAACTGTGACTTGCGATCTTGTCACCATCCTCATTGGTTAGTCGTCAGCAGACCAAACTGACATTCTGTCAACAAGGAGCCAGTAGTGACAGTGATAAGACCACGAGACTCCCTCGTGCCATAAGGCGGTTTTTGCATTTTTGAAAACCCTCATTAAAACCTAATTTTTACATAAGCATGTTATCTATTTCGCTAGCTGAACGTACCGGTTTTTGCCGTCTTCTTTTTATCCAACTTCAAATTTCGAGTAATAATTGTGTCTTTATCTATCTTCGCGTCATGTATCGCGTCTATGCCCATCATTCTATTTTTTTCTAAAGTATCCTTTTCTTTTTCAGAGGAAACCTTCCCCAGAATTGGATTTGTGGTGACAAGCAATATCAGCGTTAAGACCAACATATTGCTAACAGACGAATGTTGAATAAAACCGACCTGTTATAACGAAGGCTTGATTGTATTTATTGTACCAATTAAGATATCGGAACATAAACTTTTACGAGTTCCACACTAGTTTGTAACAGGATCTTTTAAGATTCTTGTTAAAACTTAACTCACGGAATAACCAAACTAAACAGTAATTCCTAAAAGAATGACGACCCGGAAATATTATTTAATTAGGTGCCAGCTGTTGCCCTCAACCGCCTGATTTATTTTTAGCGCGGTTCCCTAATTATTTTTCATACTAATATTATCAATAAATAACAGACTACATCACATACATTGATCTGACTCCGAGGTAAGCCTCGGAGTCAGATCAATGTATGTGATGTAGTCTATCCGTAACAAGCACTTGTGTTACGGAGATCAGAATCAACAGGTATTAGAAATATATACTTAAATATTGGATATTAACACCCAGACACAGAACTAAACACAAGTATTCATCACACGAATATTTGTCCTGGGTGGGGATCGAACCCACAACTCTTGACGCATGGGGCAGGATCATTACCGAATGCGTCATCGAGTCAGTCGAATTATAAAGAGGAAAGATTTGATTGTTTGTTTGTTTATTTGCATTGAATAAGCGCCAAAACTACTAAACCGATTTAAAAAAAACCACCAATGGAAAGCTACTTTATCAGCGAGTAATATAATAGGGTATATTTATTTCAAGGCACGGGACCTACGCGGGTGAAACCGCGGGGCGCTGCTAGCTAAAATAAAAGCACATATATCTATAATATATCTTATAATATCAGATGAATGAATACTATTTGCCATTAATCCCGTCAAATCATTAAAGGTCCCATCAAAATTGCTTCAATCGTTTTAGAGATTAGTTTGTACAAACAGACATAAATAAATTATTATTTTTTTATTATGGTATCGTTTAAATGTACCTACTTTCATGTACATTTAGTACTAAGCTCATTAGACTTTTTTACATGTAAGACCAAAAAATAAAACAAAACTGATTTAGATTTACACTTATTATATTACACATTTTAAATTTCAATGATACAACGATAATATTATTTATATTTACATCCATATATATTTTATTTATTACTACAATACGATACATTTACACTTTGTTTTAATATTATAAATACAACATACAATTGACAAAAAAAAAAAACAATGACGATTTTTTCAAACAGAATAATTTATTTTACATCTTTTTCTTGCAAAACATCTGGCATTGTCTTTAAAGTTTAATGAATAATCCATTTTTATTTTTTATTTTAAGTTGCGATCAAATATAATTACAAACGTTGATTATTTTTGGTTATGTCAACGCAATCTAAGAAAAAAATATCAAAATGATTAATTAATTAATTTATAATAGTAGCACATCACAGTTACTTTTTATCACTGTTATTTGCATTTAAAAATATGATTACCGTAGTTAATAATGTAAAAAGATGGACATAACAAATACATCATAAGTTTATAATCATAAGTAAAAAAAATATATACAAAAACCTTTAAAACTACAATAAATTCTCAAAATATACAACACTATTTTACGACTAATACTAAGCCTAGTATCTGAAACAATAGTCATGTAATAAATGACAAATAGATTTAATTGAGCCTAGAATAAGTTTTACTTTATTCCTTAGCATATAAGGTACATTTTAGCTTCTATGCAATCAAATTACCAAATATATGTTATTAATTTTGTTTCAGTACACAAGCTATTTTTTTAGTTATTTAATTATTGCTTGTAATGTACATTGGGAGCTTATATTTTGTTCCTTATTTAGTACATACAGCTTTCATATTCATTGGTCTAGCTAAAATATTCTTAAATCGCAAAATAAAGTTTCTCTTGTCCTATTAGCGCATTTAAAATGCAGTAAAAAGGGATACCTATATTTATAAATAAAGAATAATGTTTATAGAAAAAATGCAATAGTTTGTCTACAAAATAGACCAGAAGGTCGGTTTATATCGCATCAATACGCGATGTACACGCATACATACGTACATATACATGTGCAAGTTAAACATGTTATTCACTTATTATTCGCCTATTTTATTCATTTACCTGTACAGAAAAAAGAAAGGAAATTTAATTAATATTTATATATATTAAAAAATC